>VYZM01011071.1:555196-569940 GCA_013398915.1 Dromas ardeola | reverse complement strand
TTTTTTTTTTTTTTGGCTCTAAAGGCCTTTTTGAATCTAAAATTAGTGCCCTGTTAGGAGCCAGGCTGAAAACAAAAATTGCAAGTGAAGCTTCACCGCTGTGTGCTGACTTCCTCAATACCTTAGAAAAGGGTCTCACCTGCCCCATTGGGCTGAGAGGAGGAGTGTGGGTGCCTGGGTGGAGAGGCAGCCGTGAGACTTTGCTTCACAGACACAATAGCCCACATGGGAATAGATGTAGCCGACGACTGGAGAGAGAAAAGTATTACAGGGGCTGACAAGAGGGATACAAAGGAGAGAGAAGCCCTGGAAAGCCACTGACGGAGGGATTCCAGGCTCTAGCTGTAGGCCCTGGGAGTGCTGTGGGAAGGGCTGTCCAAGAAAGGCAAGAGGCCATGATGAGAGTCCAGCAGACGAGGTGACCTGGGGTCTGGATGCCTTCAAAAGGAGCAAAGCTGATGACAAGGATGCAACTCTTCCCTGATTTCATCTCATACAAGGAGCTGCTGGAGGGAACTGCTGTACGTAGGACACTATCACAGTTTCTTTCCCATCGCGTGGGCTGAGTTATCGGATACCACTTGGCACCAGTCCCAGGGGACTGACGGCACCAATGTGCATGAAGCTCTGGCTATGCAGCCCATTTCTTTGCTCCCTGTGGTGAGTCACGGTGGAAGGCTGCCACATCGCTCCCGTCACAGTGTGTGCTGCAGCATCCTTTCTGCTATGGCCACCGAGGCTCGTCCCACCTACTATTAGATGCAAATAGACATCTACACCTGGACTAATTGTCTAAACACACTCTATAGTTAATGGGGAGAAACAGACACATCTGAAATGCAGGCCACCTCTTCCTAAGGGAGACATATTAAAGAGGGCAGATGAATTGCTCTCCCAACATACCTATTTCTTTTCTTTGACCATGAAGGAAGCCTCTGTAAGCCTCTAAAGTTAGTTTAGATGAATGCACTTTGCATATCTGTAAGAACTAATTCTATTTTTAAAATGTTGACATAGGCAATGTTTATTGGATTTTTGCTTCTTTCTACTATTTGTTCTTTTCCAGACCACTATTTTTCATTTTTTAATCTATTTGCCTTTATTATATGTATGATGCATGATGTCTGTTGCTTCTCTGTTGCCTTGTTCATTTACTAGATACCAGCAACATGATTAGATGCCAGTTCCATCACAAAACATTCACTCTGAATTCACTGACTGAGGAAACTTAGATCTTTCAGTGTAGATGTTGACATTTGGCCCAATGAATCCCACCCTAGGTGAGACTTCTTAGGTGCAGAGCCTGAAAGTTGCACAATGTTTTAGAAGCGGAGAGTAATTCTACATCTTTTCCTGAAGAACTAGTCCTCCAGCTGAGAGAGGCAATCAAAATAGCAAGGACCACGGAGCAGATTGGGAACAGATGATTTCAGAAGAGAACTGAATTTTGGACAGGAGTATTTGGATGTGTTGGATGGAAAAGAAAATCTGGGTCATTGCAGACAGACAGGAGAAAAGACTACAATGAGAGAAAGAAAGAGGATTAAGAATATATGAAATGAGTGAGGGCAGTTTGGGGAGGGTGTCTATAAATCTCTCTCATCTCCTGCTCTGCTACAATCAATCAGACGTGTTTTTAGAAATGCTTGATGGTGCCCTCCTTCCTCGCGCCGTCTCTGCCCGCAGGCAGCTCATGGTGTCACGGTGTTGCCCCTGCCCACGTCCCCCAGGAGAGAGCCTGGCCTCCAACAGCAGCCGAGGTGAAGGGGTGGGAGGGAAGGACTGCATGGAGAGATGTGAAGAAACTGTTCTGCTCTGTTCAGATGGGAGGGGTTTGTACCCTACTGAGATCTAGAAAAACAAGTGGAAATAGTAGCCATAAGTTTTTAATAAATAAAATAAATATTTAAAAAAAAAACAGTTCTGCAGTTCTAAGGAGAAAATAATATTTGATTAAAAGACAAAACATGTATGGGGTAACTTTTTCATTTCCTGTTCATGATGAAGGTATTACTGACATTATTTAAGCTGTGTTGAAGACATATAACGAGAGTCTAAGCAGATATAAATGTTCTTTTGGAATGTTATTTATAGCTCCTTAGTACCCAATGCCAAACGTTAATAAGGTTTATGAGAAACCAGTGGAGACTGTAAATTGTTAGAGTTCTAATTTAAATCATGTTGCTGACTCCATTTGTTTCCTACACATTGATCTGACATTCAGAGATAAATCTGATAAAATTCTCCGAGTTGGAGAGAGATTTGTTTTCTGTCAGTGCAAATCTAACTATTAGAAAGACAAGGAGTGAGGTTATTGGGAACAAAGCCACAGGCAGTAATATACCACACTTGAATACTTCTTTTTTATTTATTTAAATGTTACAGTATTTGATAAATTGCTTATGCAGCCATTTAACTGACTCTTCTGGAAAGTGTTTATTTGCAGTCACCTCAATGTCAGCAGTGAAATGAGCTGGGACTGAAATTTCATTAAGAAAGTCATATTTCATTATTATGGCCCCAGCGCTCATCACTCTGTATACATTAAGTACAAAACCTATAGAATGTTTAAATAATAATACAGCTATGGCAAGAAGTGGGCATGAGCCAGACAGGATATTCACTGTTAACGCACTGGCCATACCAACAGCTTGGGCTCTTGGGGGACAAATAGCTGATGGAGTGTGTGGGTCTTAAACTTTGAATTTCCTTTGATTTACCCATTTCAAATTGTAGCCTTAATTTCCTTCAGTGCAAAGAAAACCTCTAGGTACCTGCTCTGTGCCAAATCGAGCCCTCCTGCAGTGAAATCTGAAGGAGAAGGCCAAAAAGGGAGGGACAAGTTACGAGGATCCTCCTTAGGATGTCTCTTCCAAATGCTTCCCTTGGGACAGAAGGTGGTTTCCCTCCTGTGAAGAGTGAGGTTACAGGGGTGGGTCAGTCCCCTGTCCCCTGGACAACCACAGGGTCCAGGCCGGGGGCTGGTGCTCTCCTGCTTTCTGAAACTCCCACCATGTTGTTTCTATTTTAGAGCAGCCAAATTCAGCCTTTTCCCGAGCTCCTCTGTAATGTCTGTCTACAAACCAGCTTGCCCCAATCAGCTTAAGCATTTCTTCTCCTAGAAGACTGCAAGTCTACATCGTAAAGATTTGGTATTCCTATGGAGGGACACGATTCGGAGCCTATGAAGCCACCAGAGAGAGGTACAGACAGACAGACAGGCAGGCAGGATTGCAGCAGCCATGCTGACCCAAACCAGGTGACGGCTCACAGCAGAAAGCTCGAGACAGGGTGAAGGCCCTGCTGGGAGGAATATTTTGCCCAGGTGTAGTCTTGCACCTTAATTTTTCTTCCCATCACATACCCTGTCACCTGAGTGGCCTGGTGCACCCCAAACATCACATGCTGACTCAGAAGCAAACTGCAATATTTGCATCTGACTGTGTTATGAAGGTAATGATGCATTTAGAAGCCTCATTTTGAGGAAGCAATATTTGGAAAGAACAGCCTGTTAAGAATCAGGCCATGAAACACTTCCATGGCTCCTCACGCCTTGGAGAGATTAACGATACGTGGAGTTTTATTCCTATTTTCTGACAGTTACAAAAGTCCTCAAGGAAAACAGGCATACAGAAATGAACACACTTTAGAGACAGTAAATAAAATAAATCATAGAAGGTAGGGTTATACTGGGGGTTTTGTTTGTGTCTCTGAATATACCAGGATGAACCAAATGAAAACGAGCATGTCACAGGAAAATGGGACCAAAGGGGACCTTGAAAGACAAGCGGCTCTTAGACAGCTTATCGACACCTTCCCTCCCAACGGTGTGATTCAAACCCTGCAGAAGTCGATGTGTGTCATAGGCTTCGGTCGCTTTAACTCAGCTTCTCAGTTTTTTACAGTCCCTTTGGCGCAGGAGAAATCTAGCTTGCCTCCTCCCATACACCAAATAAAGTTTCCAAAATGGCACTTCTGCCTTGCTGACTACACTCTTTTCTTTTTTAATTGTACACGTGTATCCTTGAGAAACCTCACTCCAAGCTCAGGGTAAACTCATGTTTCCTCTGCTTGCCAGAAGAAAATGAAAAGTAAAGCCCCATCAATTTTATTGCTCATAATTGTGGATAAAATGCAATATATTTGGCTCATATAAATTTGCTAGCAAATTATATTCAATAAAACCCTGGTGAGCAATTTAAAAGCATAAATCCCCCCATGCTGAAAAAAAGCTCATAAATTATACAAGAAAAAGGAGTGATTTCATCAAAGAACCAAGCTCTGCCCATGGAATGTTTCAATAGTACTGGATTTATAGTTTTCTGGGAGACGATTTATGATCCCTAATTTTCTGCAATAAAAAGCTCAGCGGGGATTCTCTGAAGGAAATATCTTTTAACAAAGAAATAAATAAATAAAAAATCCATCTGAGAGTGAATGCAGACAATGCCATTCTTGGAGAGCTGCCCCTTTCGTGTTCCTGTCCCAAAATTAATCATGGAAGACCCTAATAAAGATTGCATAGTGATAAAGGAAAGGAAGACCATTAGACTTCGCAATAAATGCATCACACTGTTGGAGAGGGCATTTTTAGTAATAAATTCACCTGTGAGACTTCACAGACATTGTCTTTAAATAAGAATAAAATGATCAGACTGGTTTGAAGGAAAGGTTAAACATTTCCGAAACACGTAGGGATGATTACATTATATAAATAACCTAGTGGGGGAGGTTGTGCGTGAAGCCTGTGCACATGCATGACGTGTAATCACAGCTAGAGGCACAGAGAGATTCATTCACTTCCCCTAATTTTAGGGCTCTGATTCACAGTCCTTGCCAAATTTAGTGGCGGTGGCTGGAGAGGTTACTGTTCCCACAGGCCATCAGTCACCAGGCAGCAGGGACCATGAATCAGAGCATGCGTCTGTCGCAGGTCACAGACCAGGGCGTCAAGGTGAAGTGAGAATGACAAGTTTTAAGTTAATATGCCAGGCTGTGAATTATGACAACTGCGGAGGAGACTTAATGTCTCTTCGACTGCTAAAGGGATGAGATAGGAAAAAAAGGATATTCAGTCAGCTTTTAAAAACTGCCACAGAAGTCACCAAGGTTGTGACCAAGAATTCCTGCTTTGAGAACCTGCCACTGGGTGGTAAGAGAGAGGAGATAATGGGCTGGATGGACATTTGCTGTAGTAGACCACGGCTGTTCCTCAAGATGTTGTTATTCCCATTTTATCGATAAGAAGCTGAGGCATATAAAGATGTAAAGACCTGTGTGAACGATCAGACAAGCAGACTGACTATACTGGGATCTGAGCGCATTATCCTACACATCAGATTGGGGAGGGTCGTCCTTCTCTACCCTACATCCATACACAGTCTGTGCTCCTAGTACACAGGGATGGGGATAGTCGCCAGGATAAGTGGGGGCCGTGAAAGTACCTACATGCTGAGTGCCTACATCGCTGGGGTCTGCAGCAAAGGCTCAAAATCTGTCGCTCCAGACTTCTAGACTTTGAGAAATAGAAAAAGGGTGAAGGTGTAGTTCAAGATTTTCCATTTCTATCCACTGTATTTTCCCTGTTTATTTCTCCTCTGTGAGGGCTCCAATCTAGGCCCCCAAGATTACACCTTCCATGGCAAAAAATACAGATGCAGGCAGTTAGGGGCTGATCCAATGCCCATGCAAGTCTGTAGATGAAAGAATTCTATTGCCTTTGCTAAGTATTAGATTGAACCCTTGCCTAAACCCACATAACACAAATGAAAATAAAATTGCCAAAAAAATTTTGTTTTGACAACATTGGACAGAAAAGGTTGATGAAGATAATTGACTGACCAGTCTTTTTCTCACCAAGTTTTATTATGAAATAGAACAAGAATTGCTGAAAATAACCTTGGTTCAACTAACTCTTTCTTATATAGCACAGCAGACTCAGTTGACAGCACTTCTGGAAAGAGGGGTAAGAAAACTGCAGCAGGGAAGAAGATTTTTCAAGAAATTAATTTAAATTCACATTGCAGCTCTGGAAGACTACCAGCTAAGAGTGCTGAGGCAGAACAGCTGGCTGAAAGGAAGGAAGTGTGTCTTTGGAAAGGTAATTTGTAAGTATTAAGCATGCAAGATTTGCTATCTATCATCTATCCTTGCTCCAAAACACTTTACAAGCACCAGGCATTTTGCCCATGTCTATCCAGCAGGACCTGGGAGTGCTTCCTAGCTCCTCTGCCTAGGTATTCATGCCAGCTACATCCAATGCTATGCTGGGAGCAGACCCAGCTACAGACTGGTCCTCTCCATCCCATGCAGTGGAACCCCCAGATTATGGCCCAGGAGGTAACTGCAAAGTGTCCCTGCGGTTCCCCTGGTCTGGACAGAGAGTATGTGCCTGGAGCTACTCTGCTGCCCTGTGCTCTGCAGACAACATTTGTGGCTGAAGCAGACCAGGAGATGGCATTCATCAACACCTCAGTCATTGTTCCCCTAGGGGGGAAAAAAAAAAAAAACAAAAAAACCTGATCATTCATGGGTCTTTCAGAGTTGTTTGTTGGGGTTTTTTTCAGGATCTGGACTGTATTTCTGATTGATCAAGAATGCAAAATAATTGCAGGTATAAGTGTTGCAGTTATCTACAGATATTTCAGTAAATACATCTATACTCTTTTCATCCGCTATTGATAGCAGAAGAGACTTTAGGGAATGTATATATGTAGTCATATATTAACATGTCTGCTTGGCATCCCAGTGTACCAAAAAGGTAGCATTTCCTTATGCAGACAGTGGTATCTGGCTTCCATACCAAATAGCAATAACATTTACTTGACATAAGTAGAAACATCCCTACAAAACAACAGCTCCCCACAAAATAAAGGCATTCAAAACTAGAGCTCTGTGATCCATTCCGTCAGCTGACTAGATTAAATTTCAGAGACAACATGGAACATCTTTTTTATATATTTGGGGGATAATTCTAACATTTCAGTAAATGACACTTATCACTGATGCTGCAGTGTCCTAGTGTGTGTCCTGAAGTACATCAACTGGCTGACCGAGCCAGGAGCTGCTTCTGCTCAGGAACAGCTATTCCTGAAAGGGCCTTTTAAAAACTTCTCCCGTGGATCTGTCCAGGACTTTGACACAACTGGGGAAAAAGAAAAAAATCACCTCTTAGTTATTTATCTTTACCCACAGAATAGATCAAGGCCAACCCTCCAGACTTCTACTTGATCCTTTATGGAAACTCAGGTCAATAAACATCGTAATTATTCACGGCATTGTTGAGCCTAACTGCATAAGTACTAGCAACAATAAAAATAGGATTTTTGAACAACCTGCCCATTATTAGTGCCTAAAATAGCAGAGCTGGATCACCAGAATAGGTTATGTTCAGAGAAGTGAGGGAACCCTCCCTGAAAGCATTCCCTTATTCTTGTTCAGCACAATCTAACTGATCTACAGTAGAGATCTTGCAGCCACTGAAAAAGGAACCAAGCAAATAAGAAGCTGGTTCCTCAAGTTGAAATGCGTAAGAGGACATCCAAAAGGAGACAAAAGAACTAAAAGACAAATGTACAGTAGGCATAAAAGCATCATCTTGAGTTGAAGAACAGTCCACCCATAGAGACTGAAAACAGCCAGAGAAATACCGCTCAGGGAGGGGTCCAGCTTGAACAAACAGCCTCACAGGCAGCAAACGTAAAATGCAGGGTAACATTTTTGCATAGTGTGTTCGTTCTAGTAAAGTCAGAGTCATAAACATCCTAGAAACAAGGCTGGAAGGAATCTCAAGAAGTCATTTACTCCGTCCTTTGAACGTGAGGCAAGCTAAATACAGCTGAGAGTGATATGTTCAATCTGTTCTTTAAAAATCTCTTATAAAGGTCCAGCCACAGATATACGTGGAGAGTATGGGAAGGAAATGAATTCAAAACACACTACCTGCCTTGCAAATGGCTGGATTCCCCAAGCCGACCTACATGTTGAGCCTAACTGCAGAAGTACCAGCTCCCAATGATCTGCAACAATAAAAATAGGATTTTTGAAATAGGATTTTTACAAAGTTGCTTTATTGAGGCAATAAGCTACGTCTTTATTGTCAGTTACAACCAGAAGTACTGAGTATTGCCAGTGTTAATGCTGATTGCCCTTATTTTCTCCAGAAGAGTCAGAAGAGGATAAGGAAGAAGTGGGAAATGGCCCCTTTGAAAGAGAAATCTACTGTTACTGGTACAAGAACAGGAGAAATATCTCAGTATGACAATGAGTTGGCAACTGAATCCTGACGGCTCTTCAGTGTATCTGGGAACTTCCCAGAGTCACAGGCCATGGCACGGACCAGCTGCGAATCATGAGTTATGATCTTGAAGTCAGCCTCAGCAAGCTCAAGATGTCCCCACATCATTCAATTAGAGTTAATGCAAAGGTTATTATTTTTGTTTGTGATTTTTTCTGAGAGCTGAAGACATAGGAGGCTCTTCCCAAATTTTGTGAAGGTATCATCCAAGACCCAAACACTATACAGTCAATATTCAGCAGCACCCAACCACTAAGGCTTATAAGAGGAAAATATTAAAGAGAAAGGAAAGAAATGTTCAACAGTAAAAACAAGTGCTTACCAAATAAGACATAAATGAGCCAGGGGACCTCTGGCCTAAATATCACGGTGTAATTATTCCTTTCTCTACTTAATTTTAGACATAAGAAGGCTGAAAATGGCTGAAAAGAAAGACAAAGCAAGAGGTGAGTGTTTGCTTTAACGAGGGTCAGTTCTAGGTTGCCTGTGGGAGTGAATCAATAGAAAGCAAGAGGAAAAAATACCCAGAAAGAGTGCACTAACCTGCCTACGTGCCCACTGGGGCAATCAAATAGCTCATGGTGTTTCTGGGTTAGAGTGAGACAAATCGGTGCTGATGTTCATGCCAGGCCACAGATACCACACTCAATTTGTTAGGGAATAACCCCAGGTCTTTCCAGCAAAATATTCACTCCTTCCATATCCTGTCAGTGAGCAATATGGAAAAATTTCCCTCTAACGGGTGAGTGCTGTATCCTAAAACAAGACTGGGAAACCATAGCTTGTACTTCGTGCATGAAAGTACTGGAGAATTAGAAACTCAGCTGAACCATGCAGATTGCTGATGAGGGTAGATGCTTATTAAAAAAGCGTGGAGGAATTTATTCTTTGAAGTTTACAGCTGTTGCCGTTTCAGCCACAAGGCCAAGTTTACATCCATGACAGCTGAAAAACAGCACAGAAAAAAAAAAAAAGAGATCCAGCTTGCTAAATACATGACCATTTTCCACTTTTCTGAGGGAAAGTTTTGTTTCCTTCTATTTCAGTGGCTTTCTCAGGGTAAAAGATGATTCGTTTGGTACCCCAAGAAGATGAAGTTTCTTGTTGCTCCCCCAGATGGGGTAGCTGGGACAGGAGGAGTGTTTCGGAGCAGTTTCTGTCCCCTCTGGATGGGAGACCACGCTGTTTTCAATGTGAGTGGGGTTGCTAGTCTCTCCTCTCTGTAATGCCTTCCTCCCTTCATATTTCCTCCTAAAACTACCTCTACCAAAAACTTGCCCTCTCAGAGGGGGCTGAGATGGGACTCAACTAGAGATGAAAGAGCACATTAGTGTCCATGCTTTTTTCCTTTTTGTGTTACCTGTTAAGATCCAGCAAAGACTCTGGAGATGTGTTTTTCTTACTACCTGGATAAAAAGCCACTGCAATGACACTCTGATGCCATGTGTTTCACGCAGTCCATTGAACGAATGATAACGGCCTTCCACTACCTTGATGTTATATCCTTGGTTAAATTGAGCTACGGGCCTATTTGTACTTCACCTCAGAACTGGGCAATCTGTTCACTGTTGTTCCGAAATCAGTGAAGCAAGACCAAAATCATCCAAGAATAAACTTTAACATTGTCACATGTCCCCAGTTCAAATTTTCTTAACAAAACCTTTTCGGAAACACCCCTGAACCTGTAGATTGCTTAGTCTGATTCAGAAGACCTCAGGTACTGGGGCAGGCATTTCCCTATGTTAATCATGCAGGACTCTTTAAGTTGATGTCCTAGGGACATCTGTGTACGTGATGGACAAGGGGGAACCTATTGCATATTTGGCTGGGTAGTGCATGGTGTGATGGACACAGAGCTACTCCGCAATAATTTTAACAGTGTGCGTTGGCCTAATAACTGTTTATTGCACAAATATTTTGGTTAAGTTAAATAGCAGGCTGTAAGGAAAACAATCAGAAAGGAAGAAAAATGGCTTGAAGTCAGCCAGCCCTGCAGTTAACACAGGACAATGGGAAAGTCATGGGCTCGCAGGAGTCTGGTTCAGCTTCCTGCAGGGCCTACTGAAGTGGTTGGGAAAAACAGAGCCAAAAGTCTGACAAGCGAGAAGCACAAATGAACTCTGGCTGCATCAGCAGGACTCTTTTCAGAGCCAGGGAGATCTTGGGGAGCTGTTCAGGGGCACCAGACCGAGACCCAGGCACTCGCTGTGGTGTCTGCAGAAGAGAGACCTGCCTCAGTTGCCAAAGGGGCAGAGCTTTGGATAACGTGCAGGATGGGGGAGAACAGCTCATTTTATAAGCGCATTTTGGAAAAGGAAACAATACTATAGTTTTGAGAAAATGGTTTTGACATTTTGTGGGCATCTTTTGTGACACCATTCCTGAAAAAAAGTTCACAGGCATGAAAACATGTCTGGATGTTTTGGTGAAACCTTTCCTCCCTGTACTGCAGCCCCTGGCCACTCAAGAAGAGACTCGAACTCTTGAAATCTCCCCAAGGTAGGCAAGTCTCAACGCCCAAGGTGAAGTCAAGACCCAGTTGCCAGTAGCAAGCTCTGGTGCAAATATGGATGCATAGGCTACTCTGTGAGCCCCACAGTCTAGATGGTCACCCTGGATCACCCTGGTTCAACGCTGGCAGTTGGTTCCTCCATATCTCTCCTGCCAAGAGGCGCATGAGATAGAGCCTGATGTCTGAGCCAAACTGTTTTCTTCTCCTCTTGTGGGCTTTGCAGCCCATCAGTCCTGACACCAGAGGGACATAAGCGTTGCTAGTCCTGCAGTCAGCCTCCAACCATCAGGAGAAAGCATTGCCTACGGGTGCTGAAGAAGGTGGCACCTCTTGCTAGGACCTTTTATCCTTTGCTCTACTGCAGATAAGTAAGCTAGGCTAGTTAAAGTCACCTGAAGTCATGTTTAATCTTTTATCATAGCAATGATTTTGCATTACATTTGCAATGGGGTAGGCACCAGGTAGGCCTGCCAGGTTCCTGCCTTCCAGCTCCAGGGCAGTACAAAAAGTGCTAATGCATGTCCTCCTTATGATCATTTGAGCATATCCTCACAGCATTGCATTTCAGGACTAGCAGTTCTCTTCCAAAACCAAACTGCTTATTTAGATGAAATTTCATTGAGACTTCTGTGGGCATTATAGATGTGCATCAGTAAGAAAGGACACAGCCCTTGTTGGACAAGAGTGAACACTCCCTGGCTTATGTATATGAGGACAAGTGACTGCTAGGTCATATTTAATTCACCCTGACCACACTGGCCATAATTCTGTCTAACCAGAAGAAAACATTGCATGATAGGGAAAATAGGCAGACCACAAACTAAGTATACACCACAAAATCCAGTACAGCGTGTTGAGTAAGCAGATGCCACTGGAAGGAAAGTACAGTACTGTAGGTACTGAAAACCTTCAACTGGCATCCACGTTTCTTTATTTCTATCTAAAGATCTCCTTTAACAGCTGGCTTCATGATCTCATTTTTATTCTTTCAGATGTAAAATGGTGACAGCTTATATATGCGATTCTCCAAAAGACATTTTTCTCCTCTTCAGAAAATCAGGTATCTTCTTGTTACAGGTAAGTTAGTGTTCACCTAATGGACAATTTCTTGACCAGCACTGGTGGGTTACTTTAGAGAAGGTCATGTATTATCATAAAGAAAAGGACACAGAGCTGGAGAAAGAATCAGCAGCAAAACCAAAAGGTTTATCAACTTCAGATAATCTAAGCAGCAGCTTGTCCCTTAGTAGGGAGGTAGTCTTGAAAAGCAATACTAACAAGAGAAGAACTGGCCCATAAAAGCAGCAATCTTTTTTCTTCTGTCCACAATTGCTCATAGAAAGTACAGCTCAAAATCTCAGCAGGGAGCTGGATGCCGAGCAACTCATGCTTTGGATGCACAACTTGAGAAATATTACAGGGGGCCCAATTTTAAGGAGTCCTCTCAAAAATCAGGCTTTGTTTTGGACATCATAAGCTACTCAGCATCATCAGTCAGATGCTAAGATCTTGGCGAGAAAGTACATCTGCCCATAGGCAGTATGCACATCTTCACAACAGGAACCCAGTCTGCTGTTTGTAATGCTTGGCATTCTAACCTCAAGTAAATACACCAAGTAATCTGCAGGATATGTCGCCGAGCATGCTTACATGGTAATAATGATGTTAAAGTAGAACAGCCGTATGATTTATTACGCCTTGTGAAATAAAGCAAAGCCAATCTCTTCCCACCATGGGAAGTACCATCACACTAGAAAATGGAAACAAGAAAAAATGAAATGCCACCCAGGCCTGGTTCAAACATGCAAACTTTCTAATAAAATATCAGAACCAGATGCTGCTAAAGATGAGTGATAATTAAAGAAGATAAATTAAAGAAATGTTTTTCCAGGGAATGACTCTACTGCACACAAATTGTTTCAGCATGCGGAAAAAAATATAATAAAATTACTGCTGCTGCCTGTTTTCAAAAGTTTCCATTAATGATCAAGGCAGGTTCCCTGCTAAATTCCCTCCTATCCAGGCTCCCTCTTTGCCTCCGTTGGTTTAATCTCGGTGTGGTTTAGCAGAGCGAGCAGAGGACTAAGCGCCAGGAACTCGGTTCCAGCCCTGACTCACTGTGTGGGCTCCCTTATGTCATGCTCAGGGCAGGTCAGCCCTGGAAAGCAGATCTCAAAAAACGGTCTTGAGGGGTCCAGAGCCTGACGGTGTCCCCACTCTCCCTGTCAGATGCGAGCAGTTCACCAGAGGCTTTCCCCTGACCGCCAGCCCAGAAAACTGATCTCAGGCTAAACTGGTGTAACGCGACCTTTTTTTTTTTTTCCAGTCTGGTGTCTCATCGCAAGAAATGAGTACGCTGGAAGCCAACTTATGCAGACACCTGTGCAAACTCACAGCAGGAAACGCGGCTGGAGCGCTGCGGATGAAGGGCGGATTCAGCAGACCCGCTCAGACCACCCTGGAGCTTTATGTGCCCGTGTATAAACTCATCTTAGTCCAGGCTGTTGTTAAGCTTCCTCTTAGCTAAACACAAGATGATGTTTAAGCCCCTCAAGGACTTTTTATTTCTTTAGATTTCTTGCATGCAGAGAAGTGCCTGTCCAATTGCCTTAGGCACTTTCGTAGCATATAAAATAACGTGCTACACCGGGCAAGGAAAAGTATAAGATGAAACCATGTAAATACATGGCCCAGTTCCCTTTTAACCACATGTTCCCCAGGCTCATAACCTCTGTAAATGCCTACGAGGAATAATGTGGCTTGCAGTGTGCCTTTAAGGTCAGCAAATCTGGCCTGTTTCAGGCTGAACAAGGGCTCAGACACAAGATCAGGTTCCCTTTGCTTAACAAGCTGCCGTGCGGCAAGCGTCTGGGCGAGGACGCTTCCCTCATGGCGAGCGCAAGGTGACGCAGCCCGGCTTCAGCCGACCTCGCCGAGGCTCGTATCCCCGGGCTCCTGCCTCGCTTCCTGAGGGGCTGAGAGGACCTGTACGGCGGGGTCACCGCGGTTCACACCAGGGTAAGGCAGCTGAGCGTCTCGCATGCCAATGTCAAAGCAAAGAGAGCTTCATGAAGGGCATGGGGCTCACGGCTCTTTCTCCTGGGCAGCCAGGTCAAACCGAAGGGAGGAACGCACATGCAGAGTCAAGAACGGGGACAGGCCTCTCCAGCATGCACGCTCCGAGCTATTTGCAGATGTTTTAGCTAAAACTGGGAGTTTACACTCGATTTGAGACTCCATGCAAACTAAATCTGTCCACAGGCCATCACCTGCCGGCCCCAGCCCAGCCGCCCATGTGGCACGGCCAGCTGCACTCCGCATCTTCTCCTTCCCAGCACAAGGGGACGAGGCATGGATGACAGCAGGGAGGGATGCTTCCAAAACAGCAACAGCCGTGGTCTGCTGGCCAAACTTGGAGAGAAAAGAGCAGTGCTGACTACAGCTCTCACGTGATTCTCTAAAAAGTGCATTGATTAAGACCCCCTGCCCCCTGCAGACCTTTGAACTTGAAATAAGTACTGGTTACAAAGCTCACAAGGAGACTGCTAATCTCTCCTTGATTTCTGCTTCAGTCCTGGAGACATTGGATGTGGGAGTCAGTGGAGGGGGACAGGGGAGAGGGAGAGGGAGAGGGAGAGGGAGGAGAGAGAAAAGAGAAAAGTTTTCACTATAGATTTATTTCTGCCAAAATGCACACTGTATGGGCCAACAGATTTAAACCACTGTGAACAGAGGATTACGTTAAAAAAATAAACAAATCAGGTATCAAAAGCTCACACCAGCCAAACAACGTCTTTGATAGGAAAGAAAAGAATCCTTGTAGGGCTAAATAACTAACCCACCTCTCCGTCCTGGAAAGGCTCTGCAAACAGCTTCACAGCCTCTTCAGGGCGACCGAGTGATATCTTGAGGACAAAAATGATATCCCGGAAGATT
>VYZM01011071.1:522656-555150 GCA_013398915.1 Dromas ardeola | reverse complement strand
AGAGGAGAGGAGAGGAGAGGAGAGGAGAGGAGGAAAAAAAAAGAAAAAAGGAAAAGAGAAAGGGAGACATGAATCTGGGTGTGTAATTTATATATGAGGGAAAGTTTAAACCAGTGTGATTGGCAAGAATACAATGTTACTGAAAGCCACAGACATGCTAATTGGTGAGTCATTTAAGCAAACCCTATTGATCTTGCAAGTTTGCCAGTTTTCAATTTTCACTTTTACTTGAAAACAGCTCAGAAAACAAGACTTAACCAGAAACTCATGATCGGTGACTTTTTAATCCAATCTTTTAGCAAACGTAACTTATCTATCTTGAGGGGTGCTTTTGTTTGACCAAGGGAACAGTTCCAGAGAGCTCCCCTTTACTCACCTAAGCCTCCCCCAGCGCGGGCCGGAGATGAATGCTTGGGGGAGGCCAGCTCCTCTCTGCTTTCCTCCTGCAGCTGCAAACCGAGGTATTCTTTTCAAAGGTGATCTTCACTGCCAGCAACCAGTTTTAGGTGTATGAGGAGTAACCACCAGAGGCTTGTGACACCTCAGCCACGCCACTGCAGAGGTGGGGGAATCCAAACTTGGCTCAGCTCGGTTTTCTGCAGTTCTCGTAGCTGTGCCCAGCACAGGAGCTCTGAGCTGCTCAGAAATTTGACTGACATCATCATCTTGCTGACGGTAAATGAACGTGACTGATTTCTAACCGTTCAAAGATGACTTTAGTATGGCAATTCATGTAAATGAACAACAAAACAGAAGGTTTTATCCCACTATCCCATTCCTCCTATATTATTCGGGCTGTAGCTGAGGCAAAGTTGACAGCAGTGGCCAAAGCAGGTATCCCTGGCCATCCACCCTGCTCCTCTGCCATAGGTTAGGAAGACCTCGTCCTCCCTGAAAGAAGCACCATGGGCTGCCGGGCGATCCTGAGCTGCCACGATAGAGGGACGGGCTCCTTCTCCCCCTAGGAGAGAGCGTCAGTAAGCAGGCACAGGCTTTCCACATTCTTAAGCAAAATATTTACTTTACAAGTGCTGAAACAAAATTTGGAAAAGTGAAGAATAATATTTATTTTGACAATGTTAAATTGCATTAAAGTTGAAAGTGAAAATTAGATGCATGCACATACATCGAGGGCATTATCCACTAATCACAGGAACTGGAAAACACCCTCCTCCACTGCCACAAGGAAAGTTGGTCTGGACTAAATTACAGGCAAAATGTATAATTAAGCAAGCTATTATTACTCAGTGTCTTAGCAGATGCTGACCTCGTTTATGGTGATTTGGATAAGAATTCAACCGAGGTTTGATTTCACAGCTGCGTCCACGATGCCTTGGACCTGTTGTACTGCCCCAGAAATTCCCAGCATGTTAGCACTGGTGTCTAAGTGCAGTGCTTACAGTTTCCTGTCCTCCTCAGCTGCTGACTAGGGAACTTTTCTTCAGCTTCTTGGGAAAGAGAAAACAGTTTTCCTGATCTGTCAGCCAGGCTTTCTATTTGAAACCTGTGTTTAATTACTTTGAAGAAGCTTTAATATTCCACCAGTAAAAGGAGGGGGGGGACCTTCCACTGCTGTGTTATTCTCTTATTTTTATTTTTTGCAGGTGTAGGCTTGTGGCTTAGTTACTGAAATAATAATTCTGGAAATATCACTGGCATGAGAGATGAGCTGCCAAAGTGTTATGGGCTCAGTAATTTGTACATGGAAACGAGGATCCAGGGAACAACATGAACATCAGCGGCCCGAGGAGCTTATGATTAAAACATGATGCTGAGCTTTTATGATTTCTACAGCTAATTAGCAAGATTTATAAGCATCTAACAAAAAACAAGGCTGAATACAGTAATGATCCTTATTTTCCACTTGGAGCAGAAAACTACTGGGTTCTAAAACAGCAGGCAGAGGAAGAGAGGAACAAACACCCTTATCTCTTCATTTGCCCATCATTTAGCCTAATTGCTTCTCTCTTTTCCATAGGATGAGTGGATGTCTCTCAGGTGGCAAGCATGAAGTCTGTGACTTATTCACATCGATGGCAATACCTCGTTGATTTAATAAAGAAAAGGTTTCCTGCTGCTTCTTTATGGCTCAGACTAGCACCGGTTTTGTTTTCCAGCAGCATGCTGGGGGAATGCGAGATGTCTGAAAAAGCCACTTCCACCAGCCTATACTTGGTTGATTCTGTTCCCTAGAGGTGTAAAAGTAATAGGAGAATGAAGGAAAAAAAAAAAAGAAAAAGAAGGAATACCAAGCTAGTCTGTAGAGAAATAAAGAGCTTAGTCTGCAGCCATAGACCCGCGAGGGCCCCCGCTGTTCCCTGGAGGGCTTGTGGCCGGCAGCGCCTGCGTGACCTGCCTGGGAAGTTCCCGGTGTGCACGGAAGGGCCATGCGTGACCCCAGCCTTTTCCCTACGGCTTCTGCATTTCCAGAAGCCCAAACATCCTCACGTAGTCACAGACTGGAAAACCCGGAAAACCCCTGGCCAGCGTGTAAAACTCTTCAATTCTGCCTGGAGAAACCTTCCAGCTGGAAAAGGAGACATCCTCCAGAAAACTTGATTGCATGGAAATCTCATGGCAGAGGATGAGCCTCACTCAAAGCGTAGATAAAACCAAGATGATCGTCACTGAAGCCATTGGCAAAGGAATGACTCCAATATAGACCCACAGCAACTGAAGCCAGATGCCATGACTGGTTTTGGTGTGATTGCAGCCAGCTCCTGTGCGCAGCACAGCTGAGATTTCACCCAGAACGCAGCCGTCTGTTTCAGCCAAGACGTCCCTCGCCCAGGTTTGCCTTTGGGAAGAGGCTCTCCAGCCACTGCAGGTATTGGCCTTTTTCAGCATCTGCACTGAGCACCTCTCCCATTTCTAGCCAGGAATGCAAGGACCACAGGTGGGTCTGTGCTCCCCTGGCTGGGCATCATGACCCACGGTGGGGGACTGAGAGCCCCGCTGGGTCCTCAGCTGCCTGGGCTGCACTGCTCCCCTTGGCACGGAGCGACGTGGAGGGAGACGTGCTGTGCGTACAGCCATCCCAGGCAAACCTGACCGTCAGCGGGCTGTACTTCATTTTTTGTCACTTGTAAACTTCTAGTGGCAGGCACAGCATCTTCCCGTGTCCATGGAAAGTGGCTTTACCCATTCTGTATGTTGCCACAATGTAATAATTAAAAATATACTGGTTTATTACACAGTTACTGTGACCACAAAAGTCCATTTATAAAGCTTCATTTATTTATACTGGAGCTGTGTTTCCTCAGCTTGGAGATATACAAATACTGGTAGGCCATGATTAATACTACCCTAGCATTTTATTATTTTTTAATGAACCACTGTCATCACCTCCTCCAGTATTTTTTTTTTCTTGTTCCTGTATTCCTAGACAGTTGACCTAACTGGGTACAATGGGATAATTTCCACTCCAGCAACGGTTTGGTGCTTGCGTTAAACAGTGCCTGGTAGCTGGCGCATCCTTAAGACACAGAGTTTGCTGAAGTTTATGGTGAGACCTGCACCGGGGTGATGCCACACTCTCCATTTCCACCTCCAAAACTAGTCCATTTTTTTTGGTGGCATGGAGTGGGAGCAACTACATAGAAACATTTCTGGAGAGTTTCTGGCCTAACGTTAGATAGGGACGTTTAGCCAGCAAATTTCCACCAAAGCAGCACCAAGCGTCCTGCTTTCTTGGCCAGAGGAGCTTCAAACCACGGGAATGTCACGTCGACATCTCTGACGGCAAAACATCCAGCGAGAGGAGTATCAGCAGAGCTTGCTGTCATCGTATAAACCCAGCGCTGCGTACGGACGCAAAGCTCTCAAAACAGGGCTGTGGATGAAAGGATCTCTCCCCGCTGGAAAGAGGAAAGTGGAATGAAGACCTGGGCTTGGCCAGCATCGCCGGGACACCAGCAGAGCTCAGGCTAGTCCTAGCGGCAGCGGGAGAGGAGCGGGTCGGGGGGCACCACCCCACCGCAGGGCAGCCCCCCTCGCTCTCCAGCGCTGGGAGCAGGGTCTGCCCGGCCTCTTTTTACAGGTGTGCAGGGAAACGGGGGAGCGACAGGCTGCCAGGGCTCTCCTTCCCAAGCATGTGCGCTCCAGATGTGCCAGGAGTGAAAGCCAGCCAATAAGAAATATTATTTATAATAACAATAATAACAATATTAATAACATAAGAACATCTGGTAGCGTTTTTTTTCCATCTACCATTTGGCTGCAGGCAGAGCATCCGGGTGACATGACAATCGGTATTTCTGTTTCCAATTTAGCCCGAGCTCAGCTGCTGCGTAGACTCAGACACGGGCGCTTCCAGGGAGGCGTCCCCAGCTCCCGGGCTCGGACGGACCCACAGGTGTCACTCCTGCCACCGCCCATGTCAGAAGCACCTAAGATTGTCTGGGTTTGGGTTTCCTTCATCGGCTGTTTCATAGGAGATGGCAAGGGGGATTCTACAACTCCATGGCTCCTTTCCATCCCGCCCTGTGACAAAGTTACCCAACTACAACCATGTGCGGTTTCAGACAAAAAACAAAAGCAAGCTGTTTTGAAATCAAAACAGAAGTGGCTCTATTACACATTTCACGCTATTGAAAGTATATTTGACTAAATACATATTTAAACCATTTTTGGTATTGTTTTGAATTCTAAGGCTTTCAAATGTGTCCAGTAAATATATCACTTCCACCTACTGAGATTTCAGTTTTGACATGCAACTAACATCTAGCCCAAAAAAATTAATGCTGTGATTAAGAAACAGTCCTCTAGCTTTTCTTTCCTCATTATACTGACAGAAAGCTAAAAGCAAAATTACCACGGCAGCTGCAGCTGCTGCTCCTAAAGTCTGCACTGACAACGGTAGTAGGAATCCTTTTACCCATCCTGCTCATCATCAGTTTCTCCCAGCAAGGTGTAGGCTGGGGAGTGGATTTCTTCGGGACCTAGTGCACGGAGGATGGATTCCTCAGTCGTGGAACAGGCTTTCGCTTCAAAGCAGATAACACATTGCGCACAGACTCTCATCTGCTATAAATTTATACAGGTTGATGACAAACTTAAAATGTGCACTATTAAAACTTCATGTTCAAGAATAATGTTCATTTAAGTATTTGAACATTCTCCCTCAAGTCATTAAAGGTTGAGATTTATGAAGAGCAAATGAAGAGGCCCCCTTACGCCTTTGGAGGCATGTATCCTGTTCCTGTCCTTGGTGTCAGCCCGCTCTGCACGTACGCTCAAGGACAAACTAGGCCCCAACACTCATTATATTATCAAATTTGCATATGAAGAAGCAAATGCTGCTGATAAACAGAAAATCTAGGCCTTTGGCTCAGCACTTGTCGAATTATTAAAATCAGTTGCTTTAGATGGCATCTAAAATAAATCTGTTTCTCCTAATGCACTTTACTCTGTGAATAATAGGTTAGATTAAATCTAATTAGGCAGCTAGACCTCCTACTTTATGCAGCTGAATTTATAGGGCAATGCAAGACTGCTCCCATCACCTTTGGCTCTAGCATAGTGATTCTAAAAATACGTAAGCTGAAAATTTCAATAGTTTCAACACACTATTTGTAACTGGCAAAAGCCAGGAATTTGGGTTAATTCTACCCCCAGCCTTATTTTAATCCCCACGTAGGCTCCCTGCTGTCACAAATATTATTAGCATAGGAAATCTGCTGAATGCGAAAGTTTGGGGAATTCCAATAATGAAGGAATTTCCATAGCCTTAAATCTGACACATTTTCTGAAGCAGATGCTCAGCTAATGTGTATTACAAAGCTCCCCTGGTTGTTTCAATGCTAACTTACAGTAGCCGAGAGCCTGGAGCTCTGTCACACGAATAACGGGGCCAGGCTCTTGTCTCTTGTCCTGGAGAGCCAGTGGCTCCCCTTCTCCTTGGGGACGCTCACGATGCCACCCAAGTGGGGACCCAACGCCCGCTTTCCTCCGGGATGCTGAGGCTGGCCCCGGGTGCAGTGATTACGGGTCAGCACACAAACGGACTGAAAATTTGGCAGCTGAGCAGCCAGAAGAGAGGGGGGAAGAGGTAGAGTGGGAATGAACAGACCTGGGAAAAAGAAACTGGAAAGGAACAGAGAGAGAGATGTAATCAGAAATAATCTGAAGCCATGCTGTTAATATGTTATGCATAACAATGTCCTTGATGACAGTCCAGGACGCTCAGCTTGGGCCAGGGAACTGTCAGCTAGAAAGGAGTAAGTCGTTACATAGGTTCAAACTATTAATAGTGACAGTGCTCACTAAATCTTACCTTGTGCACTAAATAAGTTTTTATTCCTACGGCTCAGGACAAGTCCTTCCAAATCCAGAATTTATTTGTCTCCCAGCTACACAGACCAGAGGTCCAGCTTTGCAGGCAGAACTGAAACACTGCAATACTGAGCCCTGCACTGCCTGCATACACTTTTTTAGCATAAATAGGTATGATTCACCTTCCTCTTACAAGACATTGAGCCTCTTGGTTCAATTTCTCCTCCCCCTCGCACATCCTACCTCTCCGAAACAGGGTCTTCCCTTCATTCTGCAGGGCATTTCCTCACGTACAAGCTCATTTGCATTATGTGAACCAAAGAAGTACCTGTGACAGTCACCTGGAAGGGTGAGAAGCGGGTTCCTGCCTCTGTCTGAAAGACTTTGTGCAGTGGGAGAGTGGGATCCAGATCTCCACGGTCTCCAGAGGGGTCTCGCAGCCTGGCGAGACAGCCTGGCCTCTGCTGGTGCTTCCTCTGAATGTGATAGTGAAATCCTTGAACACAAAGATGACAGCTTCAACGGGGAGACTGAGGTCACTCACCACAAAGCTTTCTAATCCTTTTCTCCTAGAAAAAGGATTAAACAGCCCTGGTTCCCCTTGGCAAAGGAGGGGTTTCAAACTGGGTGTCCCACAGACTGGGTAAGCAGGTAGAGGTGGAAGTGCCTAAATCCCTTCTCAGTCCTTCGGGGTCTACCTTACTTTACCACCGGAGCTAAGCAGTGAGCCAGCCAGTTTTTGAACACTGAGTCTCCGTGCAGCGGAGGGCTGAACACCTTCAGGCAGAGATGCTCTGTCCCCCACTCCAGGGTTTCAATAGTCTATTACCAGAAAATCCTGAGTATCAACAGTGATTTTCTAGTAAGATTTTCATTGTTTTTTAAAATGCAAGTGTAGAAGGCTGATGAAAAGTTCTCAGAGCAATGTGTGTTAAGGTGTCAACATCAGAAATCTAGAGAGAATATCATTGATTCGCTCATATTTCTGCAGGCATGTCATCTGAAAGAAAAGCTTATTTCATGTTGAGTATCATACTATTATAGAAGGACAGAGAAATCAAACAATAGGAAAGGACACACACACTTCTGGGCACACTAAAAAGTATCCCTAGGAATAAATTTATTTTTGTTGCTTTATGCCTTCTTCCAAAGGTTGCCTTTGAGCGTCACTCAGAGGCAAGACACATTCCTCTCCTTCTGGGTGAAACTCCAAAAATCTCTCTCCCAAAAAAGGCCTGGAAGGGAGTAGACACAGTCTACCTGGCAATTAAAATTTGGTAGTCTCCAAGAGTTTCAGGATCTTCCAAGCACAAATGCCCACAAATTTGCTTGAACATTCAGAATTGTTCTTCAGTGGAGAAAAAATGTTGACTAGATTTACCCTTGATTTCCAAAAATAATTTATGGGCTGCCTGAGCACCCGTGCACACACTGGACAGCTTGACATTTCCACCTACTCTGCAAGAGCTTGGAGGTAAGTGGGGCTCTGAAAAGACCAGCTACATCAAGACTGATGCTGCGGAAGGTGTGACAACAGACTGAGGTTTAGGCGGACAGCACAGCCTTTCAACTGCACCTAGAAATCAGGATTCAGGTGCCCTGAGAAATCTACACATCTGATACTAATACAACAATCCCATAGCTGATGTTCTGAGTGTTTCGGCCCCGGGACTATGGATTACTCCGTCTTCTCAAAGAGGACACTGCGAGCAGCAAAACTCCCTCTTTACAACAGGTTAGCGTTGCTGTTAGCGAGTTGCGGGCTCGTGCCATGGGCGAAGGAAGAGAAAATAATACTTGGATTCACAGAGAGAGGACCCTGGAGCAGTCGGTAAATGGGAGAATAAGTGAAGATGACTAGTGTCATACTGACTGCTGTCAGCAAGCAACTCAGAGCACAGTCCCTTCCAACCTCTTTATAAGGAAAGACAAAGGACTAGAGCTGGGGAAGAGGAGAAGCTATCCAGTCCAGTGAATCAGGATGGACAGTCCATCTCTGCAATGGGTAAATGAGCTGGTCCAGCTCCTACCACAAAAGAGCAGAAGCTGGAGGGCTAAGCCCACTTAACTTTAACCAACTTTTACTAATGTGGGACCTAAAACCACACATTTTGGGGATCAAGAAACAAGACTGCTACTGGCTGCATTACAATGAACAAAATGAGCAGCAAAGTGACTGCATATGGGTAATAAAAATAATAGCCGGTGGGAAACATAAGGAATCATTTAAATGATGCAAGAGAAAGGATATACATCTGAGTATATTTTTCACAGGCAAACAGATGAAAACTGGTCCTCCAGCAAAGCTGGGGTACAGCCAGGGACTTAGATGTTGCAATGTTTTAATTTGCAGATTTCCTGTTGCCTAGCAGACTCCTCAGCCAGGAATTAGACAGTCAAGATACGATTGCCGGGGAGAATTAGGTGCCTTAGAATATTATTCCTAGAAACCAGCACACTGAGCATGAAGCTATTTACACTGGCCTGGAGAAACCACAGAAGAACAGAATAGGACCACAGTCAGAGACAGCAAAAATACCTCTCTCTGCTCAGTCTTGAACCTCCTCCTGTAGGTAGGCAGGTGTTCAAGCCCAGTTAACCCTTTGTCACAAAAAGACACTTTGCTCTTTTCTTCGTCTCCCATCACACTCTGTATCTCGGTAGCTAGATCACTCTCCACAAAGAAGGAAAACCTGCTGTAAACCTCCATGCTGCCTGATCTGCAGCAAGGATTTGGTCCTGACTGCTGTGCATCACACGCAAGCACCCACATCAACTCAGGTTCACCTGCTCCCTCTCCCTCCCCCAGTGACTATGCAAAGTGAAACGGCTTCAACAGGAGAAACTGGGAAAGGCTCACCTTAAAACACCAGGAGAAGCAGTACGCTGAATGCCAACAGAGGATATCAGAGCACAGCATTCAAATTTTTGTTCCAAATTGGCTAAAGTGTGGGACTTTGCAAAAATAACCCACTTCCCAGGTCAGCCTTCCTCTGTCTCCTGGGTAACCTCTGGCCAATACATCCTGAAAAGCCTAATTTATGGCTGCTTGCAAAACCAAGACCCAGTCTGAGGAGAAGTATGAAGGCTGACCTAGAGCTGTGATGGGGGAAGACATGCTCCATTTGAGAAGTTGCTCTGCAAGAGCTTGGAGGTAAGTGGGGCTCTGAACAGACCAGCCACACCAAGACTGATGTTGCGGAAGGTGTGACAAAAGACTGAGGTTTAGGAGGACAGCACGGCCTTTCAACTGTGCCTGGAAATCAGGATTCAGATGCTCCGAGAAATCTACCCATCTCATACTAATGCAACAATCCCATAGCTGCCTATATTACTCACAGTAATATGGAGATGCAGATGAACTTTGTAAAAGTTTAGTGTTGAAGAGTTTCATAGCCAGCTCTTCGTCAGCATTTTCTCACCCCTCTATTAGGCATGGAAAACTGATGGACGGACTCTTGTTACCTCCTCTTGTGCGTGCTGCCTTGTGAAAGAAGGCTCTGCTCTCCCTGAGGAAACAAAGAGCAGCTGCGTATTTCTTTCAGATTGGATGCAATATCTGTTGAACCCTGCCAGAAATTTACCTCCTCCTTAGGTTTCCTTATTAAGTGTGCAGGAGTAATATTTATGTGAAATCAGCTGAGAGCTACATCCAAAAAACAACTATCCCAGAGAATATTTATGTGATTTTTATCTGGCTAACAGTAAAATGCTTCTGCATAAGCAGAATCTACTTATGTAATACTATAATACGGACAGCTGTATGTTGCTTGCAGGCAACCTCTCCACTGATTTTGGTTGGTATGCAGACCTTCAGGCACTGAAGAAACCTGCTTTAAAATAATTAACAGTATACTTCTCATTGTCAAATTTAGAGTAATCTTGAAAGTGTAACCTTAGAAAATAATTCTGAAATTGGAGTGAATTATGGTGTGAATGCTCTAGACTTGCATTATGGTTTTTTTGAAATTTAAGACAAATATGCACCAAGTCATTTTCATAATGATGTTTGCAATGCAGCATCACTCCCAGTCTCAGATTCAGAGGATTTCTGTCTCCGCAGCTGCCAGTGAAACTCTATTTCCTTCTGTAGGCAAGTCATTTTCAGTAGCGTCTTATCTAGCTCCTTAAGACAGGCTTCCCTACTAGATAAACCACTGCAATTTGAAACCACAGAAAGCAAACTGCAAACCTCTTTGCCCAGAATGATTGTAAACATACAAGCAAACATGCTCTCAATAAACAAAAGAACCTCTGAGTTAATGAAAACGCATGCCAATAGCCATCTTGTTTTCTGCGAAGAGAATATTCTAGACTGAAAGAACTGAGGTAAGCCGGACTCAAAGAGTGCTGTTGATGTAGATATTTGATTTGACCAGTTGATGAAATGTGCTTCAGAAAACCGTACCGGATCTGATCTGAGTAAGAAGAGTCAAAAAACAGATAATTTTTCTGACCATCTGAGACCATCTTCCACCTCTCAACAATACCCCAGACTACTCCCTTGTTATAATTAAGGTTATGTGGGGTATTATTGGTGGCAAAACTCTGTCGAATAAACAGAACCTATTTAGCAATCGTCTGGACAAAACAATAGCAAATAGACCATGAAAGCAATAATCCCGTGCTGGCAGAGATGGACACTGGATGATCTAGTTGACCTCCTGCATTTGAACCTTGTCATCTATCACTGGCTACGGGCTGCAGAAGAATGAAAAACGTGTAAGATGAAAACAGGTTTAACAATAGAAAAAGAAAAAACAAATGCAAATGCAGAACGCAACGCGATTGCTCAAGATGCAAATTATAACCAGACCCGGGAACAGATTAAGAAATGATGAGTATACTCAGAGTGCCAAACTCCAAATAGTAGGTTACTGTAATGCCTCCTTTTTAACCCCACTCAGTCACTTTGCCAGCAGTAGACATCCTTTGCAGGACTTGGATCTCCTCATGTTCAGGATGTAGGTAGAAATGCACATTCAAAGCTCCAATTTTACTCCTAGGTCTACTGCGCATTACAGACAACAACCTAGACTTCATTTTACAACGGCAAGAGTCACAGAAAGTAGCTCATCTCCTCCAAGGCAGCTGAAAGCTGGATAAAACCTGTGTCTGTGGAAGACGATATAAGTGTCACATCGCCTCTGAATACAGCTCTATAAACTCTGATTTCCTAGAGTTTGTACTAGAGGCTATGCCAACGGTAGTGCTGTAATTAGCTGAAAAAAACACCTTGGATTTCTACTATAATCAGCCTGAAAATCTTTTGTTTGTAGAACAAGTTAATCTGCATTACTTCCATTTCTGCCTGATTTGTTGTCACTTTGTGCACACCCCACAGCCAGCCCCATTAGGCTAGCCATGGCCTAAGGACCACAGCCTGCTCTACGTGCTTCTCCACGCTCTCACTCCTTCAAGATGTAACCACAGAAGGATTCTCCATCCTTTGCCCCAGGCTCCTGCTGTAGAACTGCTCTCCTTCTTTCCTTTGGGAAACACTGGATTTGCTTCCCAATTCCTGGTAAAGAAGCAACTCTCATGCATCCCCACTTTGTCCGGCTGAAGGTCAAAAGCAGGCATTTTGTAAGAGAAAGAAAAGAAGGAAAAGTGGTTGTGAGGGGCCATAGCTCTGCTCTCTCCCATCTCTGCTACTCAGACAGAGGTCCACAGAGCGCTGGGGTTTCTACAGTATCAGGAGGGGGCTGGTAAAGTGACTACACCTTGCTTCAAACATACCCACAGCTTCCAACGGGGTTTGCTGGGAAGCATCACTGCCTGCTGGAGAAAAGAGTGGGAGCCAGTCACCCAGACATCAGTTTTTACGGGCTGGCAGGACCTATAGGCAGCCATAAAGACATTTTTATTAGCAACACTTCTAATCAAATTGTTTGATTACAAGATTAAGCTAGGATTTTGCAAAGTGACTAGCTCAATTGCCAAAGGTTTTCTTACTTATTATTGACCCTTTTATCCAACAAAGAGTGGGATACAGAAAGGTTCATAGACTTTTATACGACTACATCACTCTTCAATTAAGAAAGGTTGAGAAATACTACCCTTATTCAAAATATTCAAAGACATTACAAATCCCCCTGCTCTCTGCCATGTGACTTTCAAAGCTAGATTAAGAAGGGAAAAATATAACCTTAAAACAGACAGATCAACCTTTCCCAAATTCTTAGCTGCAATAGAAATGGAGCTGGAATTATATGAGTGACCCTTTAGTTTGCCGTTTTCCAATTTCTTCTCTTACAAGTAGAATTAAGAACAAATTTAGGTTCATTTCACTCCTCAGACTCTTTAACAAAAGCAATTTCTGCCTTCCACCTCTAACAAAAGGTCCCCAATCTCAGCATTACCCCAACAGCTCTAATAAGCAGTTACAGGTCTCTACTGAACAATTTCTTTGCAAATCAGATTGACACAGAACAATTTCCTTGGCCAAGAAAACCAAGAATTCAGCCAAAAAAAGAAAAAAAAAAACACTCTTTCCCCTCAATTTTCAGGCAAACACACAACTGTAATAATATTTGAGCATATTCTATCATCAAAATCAACTACTTCACTCTTAAACAACTTATACTCTTTAGCCAACCATCCAACTAAACTGCTGGTCTGTCCAAACAATTAGTCATATTTTAAACCAATGATAACAGGCAAAATTGTAGTTTCCATAATAAATAAAGTGATCATTTTTAGTAGAAACCATACTTTGTATCTGTTTCTCCAATATATACGTTACTGTATGTATACCAATGTAGTTAATGCTCAGATGACAACTGATGGAGAACAGAAAAGACGCTGAGGCTGGCGTAGATCCTACCTCATCCTGAGTTTCTGCTTCTGGGACAGGAGTCAGGAAAATGAAAGGTCTCGGTGAACTTCATTCTGTCACAAGAAATGAGTAGGAAAGAGGAAGGTGAACCCACAAAGAAACCAGAACAAGATGAGACCCTGGGATTTCAAATTCTCTTCCAATTCATATAAACAGAGGCTATTTCCTTTCGGTTTAATTCCCTACCCCACCTTATTGCTCTATTGCACATTATAAGCAGAGGTCCCAACCGTTTGCCTGACTGAATTACCACAATGTGTTCCCAGAAGAACTGCAGTCACCAGAAGAACTCCGGTCATCAGTGGCCATCCCATGAGACTGGCTGCTCTACCACCTGCAGATCGGTGGGTGGCTTTACTGCTGCGAAGGCCATTTGGCCACATTTGGTCCTCAGGTCCACATTTGTCCTGCTTCAACAGAAACGGTATTGACAACACAAAATGGAGCAAATCAACACATCAATTCTGGCTTCCCACCACGGTGTGGAGAAGGGGAGAATGGGTGTCTCTCGGCCTGTGACACCCAGGCATAGATGCCATTCCTCTCTAACCACCCGTCTAGGCAGGTGCTAACAGGAGACCCATCAGCCCTTCCAAGCCGCTGTTGTGTCTCCTCGAGGTCGGCTGCAGCAGCACCCCCTTTTTCACAAGCACCAGCTGAACCAAAGACTTGGGACCTTCAGAACACAAACCCAGGCTTTGGTGGGGTTTTTTTGGGCTGGGTTTTTTGGGTTTGCTTTTTTTCAGGCAGACATTTGTGTAACAGGGAGCACCTGAACTAACTGAAATCTAAGTAACGATGTGGGGAAGGGAGAGAGGGAGGAACGGGAAAAGGAGTGGAAAAGCTTGGTCGTCAGTAATTCCTTACCTATAATAATTTCTAAAGCTGGCTAAGCACCTAGGCATGTGCAGAACTGCATACACTGAAGTCTTCCTCTGGATCACCTCCAAGACATTAATCAGAGCTTTCAGAATTAAAATATACACATATACAATTATAATTAATGAGATTATAGATTTCATGTGATCCCATCATTTCCAGCTCAATGTAAGAACAATAATTTCGGAGGGGTCAGTTGCCCTTTCTTATCCAAAGGACTTGCGCCAATGTGAAATTACTAAGTGGGAGGAGAATTAAAGCATGTCGCTGGAAACTGGACAATTTAAGTCTCTGGAGATATACATCTGGTTTTATAGTTCATTCTTTGATATTTTTCTTTAAGAGCCTGAAAAAGTACAAGCAATTGAATACCAATTAAACCGTTACAGTGTCTGCAGGGCTTTTTTTCCATTACAGGTTCAATAACCTAAATGAGGCATTTTAGTTACTTCTACAGAGTCCAGATTCACAAAAAAAATCCCAACCTCTCTCTCTCACACACACACACACACAGGCCTTCAAATGCTGAAAACCCTGGTTTATAAAATCACACAGTGAGATTAGTTTTGAGGATACTCAGAAGCAACAGTGCAGTTATGTATCTGATAGTACGGCTAGAAGATAGTGATCATTTTGGAGAAAGGCACTCTTTTTATCCCACTCAGAAGAGCAATATTTTTGACAGTGAGTCAAAGTGAAGTACGTGCAGCCATTGTAGCTACAAAGGCATCCTACAGTCACAGCAGGGACTACTGCAAAGTTACAGCACTTGTGCTTCGACTTATAAATAAAGCAACCCGTGGGACGGGGTGCTTAATGTTTGCGATTCAACAGATATCCTTTACCCCCTCTTTCAGAACTCAGGTATAAATACAACAGATTTAGTTGGACACTATAAAAACAGCCCTATCCAACTTTCCAGATGCTCCAAATCTACAAAGCAAAAGGCAACTGGTACCAAAATAGAGTCTTTGGGTACCAAGCTTACAGACTGGCAAAACCTTATGCCAAAAAGTGGTTAGATTTCCTGCTCTCTGCCCAGACTACAGAGAGGATGTAATATTTCATGGTAAAAGATTGCCATGGAAGATATTTGCCTGGACTTTTTTTAATAAAGTCTATTTGGCAGCTACAGGGGAATGGACCATTAGGTATTTTTCCATCTCTAGCGTCTATTATTCTAATTTCACTTACGAATACCAGTCCGGTATCCATCTGTAGCAGCGAAGCTAGAAAGGTAGAGTTAAGCAGAGACATAAAAACACAGGCTGCTCGAACAGCCAACACCATCAGTTGTCCCTATCTGGTAGCCAGTAATCTGATAGTCCAGCCTCTTACCTTTAAGATTGAAAATATCCGTCATCATAGAGTGGGAATTCATTTCTAGAAGAACAAACAGAAAACTTTGAAAATAATCTTCTAGGCATGTGCTGGAGGTACCTCACCACCCTGTCCTCTCTCTCTTCGCGCTGATGTGTTGCATCCTGTGAAGAAGGCTAAGACAGATTCTCTGAAATGTTGTGATGTTTTTCTCTTCACCTTGTCACAGTTCTGCTGAGTGATGGAGGAGGATCTGAATGGTCTATTCTCTCTGGAGTGAGAGAATAGTGTCAACACAGCTCTAGATTTCAGATCTGGCAGAACGTGCCTGAAGGTGACATGGAAGAACAGTAAGTTTTAAATGACATCTCCGTTCTCATATGACTCCTGGGAAGGTCTGCCATTAATAAGATAAAGCTTTCTTAAAAATTAAATGTTATTCTTGTGTCTCTCATACTGAGTATCTCAGCACAACACTGAGTTAAACAAAGCAGGCACTTATTTCAGATGTGGAGTGATAAGCACCAATAACTTACCGGCTTTAATAAAATTCTGTGAGTGTGTTTTAGTCCCAGCACCATTGGTGCTCACAGACTAGCAATGCTCCATAGATAAATTAGTCTTTCTTGACATCAGCAATCACAAACATCCATTATTTTTTTTTGAAAACCTAACACAGTTAGGTCTTTTGTGGAAAAGGTCTTTCAGACAAGCTTTGAAGATAACCATTACAATAAAGGATTAATTCTCTTAGTTTCCTAGGTCTTAATCTGTTTGCTGTAGTTCAGTATAAAATAAAAAGAGTACCCTCCTTATAAATGACAATTCAGAGTGAATGAAACCAATTGTGCAGATTACAAAGTTTGAAGTTTTACTTGAAGATCATACTAACTGTCGAGCAAAATTTAACAATCATTGACAAATCTGCTTGCATTGTTGCTTATGGTACCAAGCAGTTTACATAACCCGTATTTTGTTCAAGAGAACGTGCAGTATATTGTGGCCAATTATTTTCTAGTTCACCATGAATTTTCCCACTGATTTAAAAACCAGTCTGTCTTTCATGTATTTTCAGTACACTCCTACGGATCATTGGTTATTTCCAGTTAGAAAGAAAATGAACGTACATGGTGCCCACAAGCATTAAAATATTAAATACTGCAACAGAACCCTACAAAATAACTAGGTTCACAGCTAGGTCCAGATTTTGATTTACAGATCCAGAACGTTTTCCTTCCCCGATCTCCTAGCATGGAAAAAAATCCCAGTGGATGTACTGCATTGCGAGCCGGTTGTGGTCAACCCTAGAAGAAAAGATGGTGGAGTGGTTTGAGAGCTAGCCTGGGATTTGGAAGGTCTTCAATTCCTGCTCCACCATGGGCGTCATGTATGACCTTGGGCAAGTCATGTTTGTAAATGGGAATATCTATTTCATAAGGATCTTGTGAGGACAAATGCATTCAAGAATGTGAGACACTCAAGTGTTACGGTCATATGGTTTACATAAATACATAAAATAATTACGCAAGTTCGGTGTCTGGAAGGTTTGGAGGGTAAGGAGTCCTAGGTTCCAATGTATTTGTAGAAAGAATGGCCACAGCCCTAGATAAAAGGAGTCTTCACCCTGAATTCCCGAAGACAGATGTTCCACATGGGAAGATGTCCTCCGTCTCAGAGATGAATGCCTGCTTGCATTTCACACACAGAAAACCCCTTCAGGCTTCAGGCAGGTTATAAAATCTGGGGTATCCATTGCAGTCGCAACTGCTGCTCTGTCACTCTTGTACCGCTTCATCATCTCAGCATGTGGGGTACAAATACCCCCATGAGTACACCCATAGCATTGCGCTCCAAACACCCCCCAGAACTCCTCTGCGTGCTGCCGTTTGCTGGGTAACTGACTTAACCCGCCCACCTGTACTATTCAGCGATTAACTAGTCGGTGATTTCATACATTCCATCTGGTTTATGCCCTGCTACTCAGACCTTAACCACGCAGAGAAGGACTGTCTCACCAAACCACACTCAGAGAGCAAAGAAACCCAGCACATCCTCATACCAATTACCCAGGCATGCTCCTTGAAATGCCTGGGTCAAAAAAAAGTTGCAGCATCCAAATTAAAGGAATTCCAGGCCACCCCCCAGCTGACAGACTGAGAGGAAAGAACTGATTTCTCAGTAAAAAATCCGTAGCCACTGAGATGCAAATCCAAACAGGACAAAGATCAAATCAGAAACCCATTCTGCTCCAAAAAGGGCCAGTTTCATGGTGTTGGAAACAATTATGAGCCAAATCAGCTTGGAGAGAGAATTTTTGAAAGGAAAACAAAAGTAATAATTAGGAGGTATTGAAAAAGAGAGCACTGAATCCCTAAAGATCCACAATCACACACACAGAAAAAGGAACTTTTTGCTGCTGTGACACACACTGTGGCTGGACTTTTCTACACCGTAAAACCCTCCAGAACCTGAAGAGAGGCTGTAAATGCCCCTGGACTGCAAATCTCTTCACACCCCTCTGAGGTGCCAAAAGCCCAGTAGCAGCTCCACTGCTGATCCTCATGGTTCCTCTGGGTTACGTGGTTCCTTTGGCCCACCCTCTCCCTGGATCACAACAAGAAAAGAAAGCTTTCAGCAGCCACAACATAGCTCTTCATTTAAAGGAAGAACACAATAAAGCGTAAGTTACAAGTGTGTAAATAATCCCCAAAGGCAATCCTTCTCACTTTAGTTTATCTTTCCTTTTCTCAAAGACATGGTCAATCTGTGTTTAGAAAGGCAGCTAACGATTTTTCTTCTTCAACCTTCCACATTTTTACGTTTAACAAAGCCCAGTGTGACACCAAAGAGCATCAGCTGCTTTCCTTCTGCCAGGAGGCTCTTGGGCGATCCAGCGAGGAGCTGCAGAGTCTCCGCAGTCAGCCTGAGGTCCAGGAGCGTCGTGACAGAGACCACCGTTTCAGGACCACAGCGAGCTGATCCAACAGCTCACCTCCGATGGGAGAAAATGCACTCCCTTGCAGTGACCTTTTTCAGCAAAAAGGAATAGCTTTCTGCTGGCTTAGTAGGTTGAACTGGCACAGGAACGGCTCCAGTAAGAACCAGAGTCAGTGCAAGAGTGGGCAATTCTGCTGAGCACAGCGGGAGAAAAGCCAGAACCAAGGAACGGGGAAAAGGCAGCAAACCCCTCTCCTGTCAGCAGCACCGCACTGTCACATTAGCTTCCCTGCTTGTGAAACCGCAGGCCGGGGACTTGCTGCGGAGCAATAACTCATCTGCAGAACCTTTCATGAAATGTAATCCGCTGCTCCCAAGCAGGATCCGTATCTCACCCATCAGCTCCCCAACATACGAAGTAACGATATAGTGAAAGGGGAAGTAAAATGAGCCGCACAAATATTTAGATAACTCACGCAAAAAGGAGAAGTAGGCAGCAGAGAGTGATAGTCTAGAAATCACAAGCCAGAAAACTGATAAGGCAGCCAAAAGGACAAAGGGAAATAAATTCTGTGGCTGCCGAAAGACACTAAGAAAGGAGAAATTTTTATATTTTTGATGTAGGACAAGAGGAAATGGCCTCAAGTTTTGCCAGGGAAGGTTTAGATTAGATAATAGGAAAAATTTTCTTCACTGAAAGGGTTATCAAGCATTGGAACAGGCTGCCCAGGGAAGTGGTGGAATTTTCATCCCTGGAGGTATTTAAGATGGGTAGATGTGGTGCCGCGGGACATGGTTTAGTGATGGTTTTTGTCAGTGTTAGGTTGATGGTTGGACTCGATGATCTGAAAGGTTCCTTCCAACCTAGAAAATTCTATGATTCTATTCTATGTTTGTATGTTTGCTCTCCTGTGTGTTTGTTGAATTCTTATTTTTGCTGGATATCAAAAAGAAATTGGTTCATCTTTGGACGAAGTAGATGAAAATGAAGAAGCAGAACTATTTCATAAATATTCTTATCCAGCATTACAGAAGCAGCAGCTGACATGCATATATGAAATGAAGGTGAATTAACTGGTCTCACTGTGCCCATTTGGTATGGAAATATGCAAGATGGCTGAAAATATGCGCCAGTGCTGCTTCTCCTGAAAGCCAGGCTGGACTTCAGCTGGGACATTTCATTTTCCCCTTTCTGTCCCCTCGAGACTACATTCATCCCTACCTCAAGGCATCCTGAGAAGGAAAGAAGAGCTCGGTCACTCTGCATTTCCCCTGCTCCTCCACAGCAGCTGGGACACAACTCACGGGAGCCTGTCAGGCATCTGCTCATGCTTGCTCAACAGCCAATGGAGAAAACCAGCAGCTAATGGTGACAAGGAGCACACCCTTTAAAAATGAAGCCCTCAGCCAAGTGGAAAGGAGTGGAAGGGGTAGGTCTCCCCCAAGAGATCAGAGGGACTGCACACAGCTTTCAGTGCCAGCAGGCACAGCCTGGAGATGGGAGATGCTGCTGCCTACACCGTCCCCCATAAAGCTTTAGCAGCGGCCACCTCCTTCACAATCTTCAGATTCACCAGACATTTTCAGTGGTCCATCTGGGAAAGCTGCTGTTGCTGTTGTCCATAATAATTAACAGAATATGCCATAAATATAACTAGTAGTACTCCTTCTCCATGCAGGTTAACAAGGCGCTCAGAGCACCTGCAGCGAGGAGCTCCTGCCATCCCCTCCGGCAAGCGCTGGCATCTGAGCTAACGTGCTCACAGATTGCTTTCAGATGTCCTTGTGAGCTGCAGCCTCACACATGGAGCAGGCAAGGCCACGGGAAGAGGGCGTCAGCGTCCCAGGGCACTGCCCGTGTTTGGAGCACTGCCTTTTCTCTGTCCCAGCGTGGTCACCAAGAGAGGAACACGCTGAGCAAGATCATAGTAAGCTTACACGCTTCCAGAACTCTCCTGGCGAGAGGGAGGAGGGGAAGGATCGTGGGCCGCTTGCCAGAGATCGATCTGTCCAATTTAAAGAAATTAACTTAATTGTTTGTGGCAGTAGGAGAGCTTGCAGCTGTTGGCTCCAGGAAGCCTGAGAGTAAGCAAACACGGCACCAACGCTGCTAGGAATTAAGCAAGCGAGGTGAGCGCCCAGCAGCCGGGACTCGGGACGCTTGGTGGCTTCACGTCCCCAAGATGGCAAGACTGCATACCCACCTTTGCCGTTTTGAACAGCCCCTTCCCAGCGTGGCAGCTCTCCCTAAAGCACAGGCTGGCTGTGAGCACACAGAGTAGCTGGTATGAGACAGGGCTTACAAAAACCCCACTGCCCTGCAATGCAAAGCTCGCCCTGCAAAAGCCAGAGGTCCATCCCGCACAGGGGAGCTCAGGGAGGCTGCTCAGGCGGGTGGGAGCCAATGGCTGCATGGTCCATACCCTGCATGGGCTGCACGGTCCATGCCCTGCACGCAGACACCCGCTGTCCCAGCCCAGGTTGCGGAAAGGCAGGGAAGAACACTAACAACTGTGTAATTACAAAATTATGTTTGCTTATTTTTATTCTTTTTTTTTATTTTTTTTTTTTTTGTGCCTCAGAAGATAAGAACAGTTGGAGAAGTATATGCTGTGGGGCCTCCGCAAATCGACTGCCAGGGTTTGCTGTTTGAGGCTTTTTCATCCATCCAGTTTCAATCCAAATTAGTAGGAGCTTCAGAAAGAGACTCTGGCAAAGTCACAGCTGGAAAGATTTTCATCATTAATTCTGCCAAGCATATAAAAAATACAATTAAAAAACAGAAAAGAGAAAGGGGGCTGGATGTAACAGTTCTTGGCGCAAACATGTTTTGACTTCCTTTTACAGTAAAAACAAAAAACAAAAGAAAATCTATATTTAATAAAGAAATAGTCCGTATCTTTGTCTTCCTTGACATCTTTACATAAGGCTACAAACGCTGTTCTATGATGATTACAAAATTCATTTCTTACCGAAGGCAAAAGCCTTTGCTTTATAAAGAGGCAAGGCGGCCAGGGGTGAGAGGGGAGGTCCCGCTTCCCTGGCCCCGGCGGCACGGGGCCCGTGCGGCTTTTTGGCAGGTCATTCCCCGTAGCAAAGAGCAGTAGTTTGTGGAGTTCAGCCCTGCAGCTCGTCAAGTCGCTCCGGGAAGGGAACACCAGAACAGGGAGGCAGAACAAACGCAGGAGGTGCCCGGGCACTTTGCAGTGATTATTTGCCCAGTATTCACCACTGTCAACCAGTTACTTTGCAATTAGCGGATGGAGCAGAGGCATCACGCTACTGAAGAAGCTGCTTTCAAGTAGCCACTATCAAAGAACCACCCGTGGGAGCACACACACCTCCGTGACAGCTCCTGTTGCAAGCCACGGAGACTAAAACACGACATTTTGCAAATGCCAACTTTGACAAATACATATCAATTAAGCAAAATCAGCCCCTTTTCTCACATAACTTCACTACTTTTTTCCCAGGGAGCATTGTGTAAAGGAGTGAGGTTCAAGCAAAGGCATTCAAGTACTCCCTGCCACATACACATTTTGAAGAGAGTGTGGAAACTTCCCAAGACTTTCCTTAATTGCTAGGGGTTTGACAAAAGGCAAGACAAAAGGTTCACCCCAAGACAGGAGCGTTGAGTCCTGCTCACGATTCGGGTTATCCTAGTCTCTGCCACAACGGTTATTGCAATAAACACATTGCAACCTGCCTGGCACTTCTAATCGCAGGATCTCACAGCTTTATGCAAACAGCCTCAAAAGAAACCTGCGGGGCCGAACAATTTATAACGGCATGAAGCGTGGCCAGACAACACACGCTCACATGAAGAACAGTACCACAACTCTGCGGAGAAGACTGTCTGTAAGGACCTATCCTTCCAACTGAATACATCCAACAACTTACAGACCACATAAACAAAAGCTATGTTTCATTTCTAGCCAAAAATCACAGTATTTTTGAACCTTCCCTATTACTTATTAAAAACTTTTACATGTAAATTTATCCTGTACTGAAATTACCCACTTGTGTTTCTCCTAGTGCTGTGTTCAACAGAAAAAAAGATAGATCAAGGATTAGTCTTGTTCCAAAATGCAATCATTGGCGTAATTCCTAATCCTCAGCAGAAATCTCTCCTAACAGTCTCAGGATAAAGCAAAGACACCCTGGGCTGTCCAGTCGTGGCACTAAACATCCATCCTTGGTCATCACTCGGAGACATCCCATCTTTCGGGACAGACTCTTATAGACGGAAGTATTACGATTAATTGCTACATGTCTGTTCTGCCAATGGTACCTCCTTATGGAGATGAGATTGTTTAGCTAGGAGTTATGTAATTGATTAGAATTAATTACTTATCCCATCACAAACAGTAACATGACCTGTTATTTTGCACTTTATTAGTGAAAAAATTATTAGAATGAATCCATGAAGAACAAGTTCTAAATTAGAATTTTATACAGCAAGCAGCACTTTCATTGAAATAAAACCAAAAAGTAATTTTTAAATAAGATTTCATTTGGGAGCGAATTAAAACAGTGATAATACTATACTGTTTTGACATCTTTAGAAGGTACGATTTTTTTTATTTTAACCATTTTTATGTAAAGCAACAGAAATTTTGGATTAGAATCTCAGATGATCATTGGTAATCATCGTATCTTTGTACCATACAGTCTCTTTCCATCACCTAATAATTGAATTTAAAAAAATTAACTTTGGGGGAATTTTAAATGAAGCAAAATGTCCTGTTCCTACCCAGATGTACTCAAAATACTCCTAGTCAAACCCGACATGCAGGGTCGAAGCCTCCTGTGCTTAGGTCTGTTGTGGGTTGTCAGCAATCCGCAATCTATCCCCCAGGAACCTCACTGACTGCACAGATACCAAAGATCGCAAGAGTGGCAGTAAAGACATTAAGATCTCCCCTCCTAATCAATGGATTTTACCTGTCAGCTGCCCAGCTCATTTTAAGCAACATACAAGAATTTGAAAAGATTCTTACTTGGCAAACCTTCCTGGAGGTCCAATACCCTTAAGTGTAGCCAGAGATTGTCCTTTCCCTGCGATCTTGGGTTTGATGGGCCTTTAAGCTGAAAGAGAGCTGACATCTCTTTTGAGAGATGTCCTCCACATCCATAGGCTCAGGAAAGCTGTAACTGATTAGAGGCACTGTACAAAATAACAGCTGCAATGATAGACAACTATAATGAAAACAGTTGTGAGAATACATACATCAACAGAGGCTTTTACAGTCCAATAAGCCAATAAGAGAACATCAAAGAAATACATTAAAAAGGGTAGCACGGAGGCAGGTAAGTTATATTTCACTGTTTTAAATGATGTGATCACCAAAATCGATGACATAAGAGACTAAGGTTTAAAAATTTTTTTTTTTTTCCAAATAGCAAACAGAAGAGAAAGGCAGAGGGATACTGGCCTCTTCATTCTCCTGGGTACCCACAGCTCTGTTTTTTTTAGGAGCAGGGAAGAAGTTTCCAGACTGAAAAGACAGCCTTGTTCAACTCTGGACCTCAGTTCAGACTGGAGACCAAGCTAAACAGCAAAGAACGAACGCATTAATTTTTTCTTAGAGAGTCAGAAAAGAGAAACATGGTGGTGACGGGAGCTGAGCCAGCAGAGAACAACCTTTGCCTTCTGGAGACTTCATCAGCCTCCTGTCAGCTAACCCCAGAGCTGCCTGTTGTCCGGCAGGGAAACTAGTAACCACCGCGTATCATCTGCTCCAGACTTGCCCTCTCCCATGGGACATTTTTGTCTCTGGAAAACCTGTGGCCAGCGGACAGTGCAAAGTCACAGGGTCACCTTCTCTGTGACGCCCTTCTTGGCTGGTGGCCATAAGGCTGTGGAGTTGTCCTGGGGGGAGTGGAAATAACCATTAAGAAGAAATCTCAAAAAGCAGTGAGAGAAGGAAAGAGAAGATTCAGAATTATTAAGGTGCTTCCTCCCTGTAACATCTCCACAGCCAACTGTAATATCAAAACAGCCTGAGAGAAAGCCTGCACTCTGTCTTCTTCGCAGCATTTTTCAGTATTTTTGGACAGGTGATCCTTCACTGAGAACTCACAAAAATTTCACGGCCTACTGCCAACTTCCATGTGTACCAATGACCCTCGTACAAATCACAACTCTGAACTAACATACTACTCTAATGGGCAAAGAAGAGGCATCAAACAGTTAAGGACTTCCACCACAGTCTTCCAGCCACGTTGAACAGGTAAAGAGGACGGAAGGATCCACCAAAACAAAACTTCAAGAGTTGCTGTTGAAGTGCCCGCATCCAGTGAGCAGAAGTTGCTTTAGTGCATGGCACCAGCACAAAGTCCAGCACAGCTGGTTTGGAAACAAAAAGCCCGCTCTACTAGAGGAGATACAGAGTTGGATTATGTCCCAATAACAGACACCAGTTTCTTAGGTTGGTTTAAAGGGAGGACTGCATTCTCCTTGAGATGTTCAGCAAGCTGACACATCTGCTTGACTCCTCTCATCAGAGATATGAGGAGAAACCACCAAGTCTGTCTAAGTTTTTGTGAGCTCGTCTCAGAGCTTGAGCAGAAGTGGAAAGTTCAGCCAAGACCTTTACGTTCCTTCTAAAAAAGCTCTTTGTATGTTTTCATTTGGAGAAGACCAAGAAGCAGCAGGACCAGCACTGGTTGTAACAGTGGCAACAAAAATCATGGTTAGAGTTTTTGTCTCCAGGTCTTGTTTCCATGTGGGTTCTCTGATGTTTAATTAGAGTTGAATTCGTATTACAACCTTTTCCTTGGAAGAGACTACCGAGGTCTTTTTCTTCAACACCTCTGCCTATTTCAAGAAAATTTGTAGCTCCCTGTTATCTGTAAAACTTCGTCAAACCTTGACCTTCTGTCAAACTTGTTCAAACTTGCCACTAATTAAAAAAAATATTAGAGATAAGCAGATAGGGCACACAATTAATGCAGAGAAAATCTATTTTCACTACTTTTCCGCGTCCTCTTCCCGTAGATACGTGGGAAGCTTGGCAGCCAGGAACACCACCACCAGGTAAAGGGATTCTGTGAAAAGAGGGGGCTCCTTCCCTTTGTTGCCTCCACAAATTGCTCCCTGCAGCAGGAGACGGCCTCTGTCCATACGACCTCGCAGCCGTTGTCAGCTCCTCCCTCCATCCGATTTGCTGCAGCGCAACAAAGCGCTCCAAAAATAACGTTTATTTTTCAAAACTGGAAAATGGCACAAACCACCCCAAAGGAGAGAATGACAACGGCATGAGTTCAGCGCGGGCTCGTCAACTGACCCTCCCTGCCAGGGACAGGAAACTGGAACCTCGGGGAAAGAGACTGAATGGAACCAGATCGAACAAAAGCGCCAGAAACCGCAGCCATCGATGGCCAAATCCTGCCGAAAGGTTAACTCAGTCCTTTGCTAGAGCGAGAGCGAGGACTGCGACACAGCTCTGCAGCTATAAACGCCTCCGCTTTGCAAGTCTGGGCGTACGAGAGCTGGAGCACGCACTTCAAGCGAGGAGAGTGTTAGAGATCAGGAATATTTCCAAATGATAGCTTTAAAGTTGGGGATCAAGCAGAGCTTGAACATCTGATTTCAATTCTAAACTATTCCTTATTAGCGGATGTTGAGGTAGTACCCCAAATACACTTAGCGTTTCTGTTCAAAATGGTATTCTTCAGTAATGATAGAGCTGTTATGTATGAACTGCTAAACAGAGGCCACACCACCGCTGCTGAATGGACGAAAAGTTGGACCAGGCAGAGGAGAAATAAACTAAATCATTCTCTTTGAATAGACAGAGCCAGATTTGCCACTACCTTACATCTTGTATAACCATTTAGATCATGTCTACGTAAGGTAATTTTTATGAAAATGAAGTTATAAATACATAATAAATCCATCTAGAAAAATTCCTTGCCTATGAAGAACAGAAAGTAATTTTAATTTGTAAAGTAATAAAAGCTGAAAGCCAAATTGTAATGCTAAAATTGAAGTCAGAAGTTACATGAAGACAGGTTTTCAGAAGCAGTAATTTTTTTGATGTAATATTTGAAAGTGATCAATTCAAATTCTGCTTTTGAAAAATTTTCGGAGCTTTGATCTCGCTCCCAGTTTAGCCCAGAACAACTATTATATGGCTGACATTAAAAGTCTCAAAACAAAGTGATTTATAATGGAAACACAGAAAATAAATCACTATTTCAGAACTTCCTAACACACCACAGATTAGATCCAGAAGGTCAGACAAAGTTGTCATTGAGTATATGAGCTCTCCCTGTTGCAGCTGTAGGACCACAACACACAGAAGAGCAAATTTAGTTAATGAAGTTGATCAGATACCCACAAGACTCGTGCCTCCCTAGGCATCATTTGTTTTTTGGAGAGGCACTTAAAGATTATAATCTACAAAGACTGTAGCATGACCACAGCCAGTAACTCGCAGCAAGTTGAGAAGCAAGGCTTTCTCTGGCTGGAGCAAGTAGATACATTCACCAAGGCCCTGCTGAAGAATATTTGACCATATTCGACCACCAAAATGAGAAGAGCCATTAACATCCTAAATTAATGGGCTTAGTGGTTTTCAAATGAGGTATTTTCATGATGGACATGGTGTGGATTCAGCAAAGTTTGCCCTTTAACAAATACAGCTTCAATTTCAAAGATTTGATTAGGCTTAATACCATTAGGGAACCATTACTGATTTTATGCTGTTGTTGTTACTGCTTTAACTATCAGTTTCTGAACCAAAAATTGCAGACAGTTGGCTTGACCAAGAGTCAAGGTTTAGGAATGCAAAAGCAAATCCAAGGTACAGATGAGCTTCAGATGTGGACAGGCTTCACAGGGTTTAACAGGCTCTTCAGAGTTTGTCAGGTCACAGAGGCTTTTTTTTCTTGGGGGGGTGTGTGTGCGCATGCGCGCACGTACATTTGTTTCTTTGTGGTTTTTGTTTGTTTTAAACACTGGTGGCCTGGGCCAGAGCACTCGGAATTCATACGCGCAGTTATTGCATGCAACAATTAAAAAAAACCTCACAACAATCTTTTCTGTTTTATTGTATACCATTTACAAAAAAACAAAACAAATGAAAACGATCTTCTTAATAAGCAATCCTTGATCACCACCACGTGTTTCTAAAACAGCCAGATGTTCACAGTTTAAGAAGCCAAATAATACTACCACTTTTTTGTAAACGTTAATGGTGAAAGAGCAATAATAATGGTTTTAGTCAATCATCATTAGTACTTGAAAGTACAAATATAAATTAAATAAGACTCAAAAAACTTGTACAATAAAATCCGCTATAAACAAAGCTAATTAAAAAGAACTGCTCTCAACCTGTGTTGTGGGTTTCATCTTGTTTTAAAATTAAAAGCAGTATTTATTTTTCTGAAGCATCCAAATGAATGTTCACATCCAGATGTCCTTACAAAGAAACACGATCTTCATTCTTTCCTCATTTTTTAATCTGTTTATATTATATTTTACTTCTGATTGTCCTTTTCTTCCTTGGCAATCCTCTTTGTCACACCACTGAAATACTTCTCACGGAATGAATTGTGTCCCCTGTATGGCGTATATTGACCGTCCAATAAGTAAGAATTCTGATCTTGATCCTGCGTGGTATCAAAATGCAAGCATTAGGTTTTATGGTAGTATGTTCAGCATGTCTTGCCACTGGTTTTCCTCCAGACTTTTTCAGACAATTACAAGCAAGAGTAAAGCTGGCTGATTGGTGGTTGTTTTGTTGTTTTTTGGTTGGGGTTTTTTTTCCTCCCAATTCAATGGCAAACATTTAAGTCATTAGATTGATTAAAGAATTCCAGAAATAGAATGCTAAGGTTTCCATAAGGATTAACAAGAACACATACACCCTACTGCAAAGTCTTAATATTTAACAGAACTGAAAATCCATATGCAACGGATTCTCTTTGACATTGATCAAATACAAGCTGTAAGCAGATAAGGAGTTTTTGTTGGTTGGTTGGGTTTTGTTTTTTGGGTTTTTTTTTACGTCCTCATTCAAATTTTCATTATTCTACTCTGTACAGCAAAATGATGCAAGTTGTCAGTACCAGACACTTGGAAGTTTTAGCAGTGCTGCATCACTGGAAACATCTCAGCTAACATCACCAGAATCCAGCCTTTGCATGAAAAAATGAGAGCACACGTACTATGCCACACAGATTTTTATAAAGGAAAATACAAAGATTAGTCTCCTGAAAAAATACTGCCTGGAGAATTCATTCATTTAGAGGTTTGTGGAAGGCAGATACAAACCAAAGAGGAACACAAATAACTAAAATGAGTTCCTACAGACACTGAAGCGCTATCGGAGGATTTTTTCTTGTGCAGTATTCATGTACTTCTGAAAGTTAAAAGTTGACACAGTAAATCCCGACACATAATACCTAGCTGACACCAGTCAGGAACAACGTAGTCTAGAAAACTGGCCCATTATATACACAAAGGTTTAGTTCACCATGTACTGCAGCTTTATACAATTAAGATACTTGTCAACTAATGTTATCAATACTCTAAGATAAACAACACATCAAACTCTCATCTGAGCGCTAAAGAAAACTGATGGCAACTTTTAAAAATCGTTAAACACTTATGGTTGATGTCAGTTTATTATGCTCAATAGCAAGATGGAACTGAGATAAACAGCCTCACACAGAACAACTGAACTGCGCAAAGTGAGAATAAAAACAAGCATACGACAGAACTAAACCTCTATCCCACTAAATGCTTCTTCTCAATGCATTTTCAGTACTATTTTTTTTTTTCAGCAATGCAGCAACATACAGATTGGTTCATTAGCTAAGTTTCAGTTCAGGGTTATTTGTTCGTATTTGAAAATGAGGTTACTGTTGAATGCTTTAGCATAAGTAGTAGGAACATGGAAATAGATTTAAGTCAGTATTTGTATGCATTACAAAAGTATTACAACATAATAATAAACAGAGTTGTAGTGGACAGTCTCCCCCTTTCACCTATTTTTGTAGCCTGTCCAGGCTTTCACCTAGCAAGATCAACACCTCCTCTTGCTTTGGATCCCCTAACATGCATTCTGAAAGAGTGAAACAGAAGGTTTTTCAACATAGCAAGACGTTAGCGTGCGTGTACAAGTGCCCTCTTCTGGACACAACGAGATAATCCGACGATATAGTTCTCGTCTGCTAACCTAGCAGATACCAGCAGCGTGCCACTGGCTTAAATTAATTTGCTAAATGCCATCTGGATATCTAACATGTAAAGCACGTACACCAGTAGCAGCAAATTAGTTCTATTTAAATACTGCAATATTGGAAAATAGCAGGAGAAAATGACCTCAGTAAACCCACCGCAGACACAGTACCATCTATTGTCTTTCGGTCACTTATGAGACTGCCATCTCTAAAACCATTCTCAGGCTGACGATCAACAGGCTTTTAACATGTCCGGGGGGGTGGGGGGAAAAAGTTACTATTGGCAGTCAGGAAACAAGGAGGATATAAGATACTCTCCTCCCGCAGCCAGCCTTTACCCGCTTCTCCAGGTCTCTTATACAGGGCCACTGTGAGGAAAAGAGCACTTATTCTTCCCCTGAATTTGCAGGTCAGTAACCCTTATTTGATCTAAACATATAATATATTGTAAAACCTTTTGGGTGTGTTTTAATGATAATACTACCTAATTTGCTTGTTTTGAGAAATGAATAGGATATTTGACCCTGAAAGATTATGATACATGGGTCAACAGTATTTTAACACAAAAATTAATCCCCACAACCTCTAAGAGGTCACACATCTGTACACCATTCATCTTGATTCCTTAAGTAACAGAATGCTGATTCAGGGTGAAGGGAGGAAGGAAGAAAGGAACTACCCCTTCAACCCCCAAGCTGGTTAGGGCAAAGAGAGGATATGGTATGTAAGAGAACAAACTTCAAGTTAAACACAGCTGTAAGAGGAGCATCTGCATTCATCAAATGGGAACAGGCTTGATGCATCAATCCACAGCAGAATCCATTTTGCAAATCCAGGCCTCATCAAAAGCTATGCAAATCATTGCTCCCTAGATGAGGGGAGATCTGCAGTCAGGCACGCATTTCTTGGAAGGGCCGACAAAGGAAGCTCCTGACCCACATCACAGTAATTCCAGCTTCAGAGCTTCCACTCCTTACCTCGCCCCTGTACAGACCTGACTGCCCAATAAAGATGGTAATTGCTTTAAAGAAAAATAATAGATTGAGAATTGCTTCTTAAAAAAGGGAAAAGAAAACAAGAAACCCTGAACTACCTGGAGATGGCGCTCACTGTTGACATTTACTAGTCAAACCAGTTTTAAAGGCAACACAAGAATTGATCAAAATAACAGGAATTCTTGAATGGCAGAGACTAATGATTTCCGAACAAATTCTAACTTAGGGCACTTTATAGCTACGTGGGGGGATGAACGGGTGCAATCTGAATGCCAGGGACAGGCTGCATTCAATGCTACCGAGATAAGAAGTTGTTGAAAATCGTCTTCGTGAAACAATTTGTTGTGACTATTTGAACTAGAATTCGCCTGGGCATCTGGCACCAGCTTGTTTCAGTAAGGAAGCCAGTCAAACATCCTCAGTTAAGCTCTATCTTGAGTAGCATAAATTGGTAGAATATGAACTTTAAATATTTGGCAGGAATGTTTTGCAGTAAGAGAAGGAGATATCTCTCTTATGGAGGGTGTCAGTGTCAATTCTTCCTCTAGTGTATTAACTGTCCAGTGCAGTCAACACGGATGGGGTTTTTTTGTTTCTCTTGTTTTTTCTTAAAAAAAGTTTAAATTCAGGGAATAGAGCTGAACCACAGTGTTTTAAGGGAGATATTCCTCTTCCAGAGGAGGAAAGAGACTAAGGAGTACTATTCGTGATACACAGCTGCATCTAGGGGCGAATAGCTTTTTTCACTTATTTCCTGTGAAACAACTGTACATATTTTTCAAGGCCTAAAGTTTGTAATTGGTTATTCAACACAAAACAGTGGGAATTCCAGAGAAATAAATTTCCAACACTGATCAGCAGTGATCAGTCAACTTGGCACTAAGTCAGCTCTTTCCCCAGTCTGCCAGTACTACCAAGATGACAAAGACTTCTTCCTCTATTTGTAAAAGTCAGAACTGAAGATGTTCGTTAATCCCCGGTCATTCTTTATTATCATCCTTATTCTCACTTCGAATAATTTAAATTCTAGAAACAGCAGAAACTTCTAGGTATCTCTCTGAGCCCTTGTCAATTACAGAGCTCCTCTACAATATTTTTTTTTTAGAAGTTCTGATTAGAAACTTCAGAACTAGGTAGCATTTACCAGCCAAATAGGTAACATATATTTTTGTAAGACAGCCAGCAGAGGAATGAAACAAGTAATTTAGCTACAGCTGAAATAACTCAGCATAAAGAAATCAACAAGCATCAGAAAACAGAAAGCTAGACATACTGTTGTAAAGAAAGGGAACACCAAACAACCCTAGAGATGAACACTGTTATTAAGTCCACCCCTTCGGAAAAACGTTGGTTGATCACCAGATATCGATTACTAAGAACCGTTGTAGTAATAACGGTGTAAGTTTTTGTACTCTGATTCACCTACTGATTAACCACTTACCATTTTTTTGACATTTAAATAAAAAATAATGATGACAATTCAGATATAGGTGGCAGTCTTCCATAACTACGTTTTTTTTGAGGCTTTTTGTCCTGGTTTGAGGACGATGGCTGAAATATAAGTATGGAGAGGCTTGGCAAATTGACTACATCACGCTCCCTCAAACACGTCAGGGTAAGCGTTACGTGCTTACAACGGTGGAAGCAAGCACCGGATGGTTGGAGACCTACGCCGTACCCCATGCTACTGCCCGGAATACCATCCTGGGCCTTGAAAGACAAGTCTTGTGGCGACATGGTACTCCAGAAAGAATTGAGTCAGACAATGGGACTCATTTCAAAAATAATCTTATAAGTACTTGGGCAAAAGAACATGGTATTGAGTGGGTATATCATATCCCCTATCATGCACCAGCTTCTGGGAAAATTGAGCGATACAATGGACTATTGAAAACCACCCTGAAATCAATGGGGGGTGGAACCTTTAAAAATTGGGACAAGCATTTAGCACAAGCTACCTGGTTAGTTAACACCAGGGGATCCATCAATCGAGCTGGTCCTGCTCAATCAGACCTTTTACATAATATAGAAGGGGATAAGGTCCCTGTGGTGCATGAAA
>VYZM01011071.1:498296-521878 GCA_013398915.1 Dromas ardeola | reverse complement strand
CGTTTTCTTCAATGGCCGACGTCTGAGGAGGACCCTGTCTGTTCGTCTGCCTTCGATCGCGATCCGAGCACTCCTGACTCTAGTTCCGGAATTCAGCTCCTGTCCGTCGCTGACTCCAGTCTGGGACTTTCCCTGGGTCTGCTGGTGACGTGATCATCATCCTGGGAGCTGGATACGGTTTTGTATATATTGTATACTTTTTTTTTTATTACTATTTTCTTATTTTCTTATTTATTATTATTTTCATTAAAGTAGTTTAGTTCTTTTTCTAAACTCGTAAATCTCCTTATCTCTTCCTCTCCTCTCTGAGGAGAGAGGGGGGGGAGGGCCATCTGTCGTTCCGATTGGCCAATCCGGCCAAAACCACGACACTTTTGAAAAACAAACTGGCCCAAGTGAAAATGTACCTTCCGTTGATTTGGGCCGGAAGAATTGGTTGAAACCTCCTATGACCTAAAGCAGAAGACTGGACTCCTAGCAGATCACAGTTGAGAGATATTATGTAAATCTATTCGGCCAAGGGATTCTCGTTTTTCCACTACCACTGTATTTCAGTTCTTACATATGAATGCCTACAGTCTTTGGAGAGCTAAACGTGTTTTTACTGCTTCAAAAAAACCTCCCTTCACAGTTCCACAAGGGTAGACTCACACACAGTCCTGCCTGCTATATCAATTCAAAGTTTTATTTCAGGTTTAAAGAGATATTGGGGAGATCCATATCCATTTAATACCAGAAGAAGGACAGTAATGTCCATAGAAAAAAAGTAATACATTAGGCTAGTAAGCTCTTGCTTCATATCGCTTCTGTTTTGTTCCTCTCCCGTTCCACATTCCTGTTCTTCACTTCTCTAATTCTTCTGCCTTCAGAGTTTTAGAAGGCTAGAAGTTGCCCGATGGCTACTGCTAGCTGCCCTCTACAACAACTGCCTTCATTTACTTTTATTATTATCACTATAATTTAAGACTGGGGAGGAGGGGAGTTACTAATGACTACCGTGGCTGTTCAAAAAAAGCCTTAAATATTAAAAAACAAACATCTCTTCTGCTCATATTGTGCACATGCTGGAAAAGTCTATTTGTATCAACACTGTGTTCACTAAGAAATCTTTTCCAGTTGGCACGATTTCATCGTAAACTTAAATAGAACAGACTGGGTGCTTACAAAACAGTGAGTTCCACCTTTCATGATGTTTTCAATCCAACATTTATGATCTTCATGCTTCTGATTAATTATGATAGATCAATACTTCAAATAGACACATTCACTTTTAACATTCACTTCTGTCTCCTTTATGTTACAAGCACAATCAAATTGCATCACCAATTTCATCTTCAGTAACTGATTGAATTCATTTCCAGTTAAGAGCTGAGAGTGTTAATAGCAAAAACGAGTTTGCTGTGAAATCTGCAATTCGTTATTGGTGGCAAACGCTGGGGAAACTGAAGGGGTGCATAATGACACTACATAATTTGTAAAACCTCTTAGCCACTTGTGAGTACTACACTAAGATGAATTAAAAGGCATTTGTGACTAACTGTTACAAACCAGTTTAGTAACGCAGACAAGAACTGTCTGGAAACATAAATGCATGTATATTCATAAAAATTCACTCTTTTATTCAGGAAAAAGAAAAACAGCCAAAACGGCAACTATTGAATTTTATGATCTTACATCTGGTGAGTCAGAAGTATCAAGAAGTATTCAAGACAGTAAAACAGGAGAAAACATGTCCCAGGTAAGGGAAGCTAGGGTAGGGAATTCTGAGATAGTTAGACACCAGACAACAAGACCCTAAACCAAACAGGCACTAGCTAAGGAGTCAATATGTATTTTGTTATTTGGACAAGTTTTGCATCATCAGAAACAGCACATGGGTTCTGGTATCTTTAAATTATCTAGAAGACATCTGGAGTCCTGAGTGTAAGCACCTGTGCAGTTTTATCTAAGCAGTAAGCCTGCCAACTAGACTCAGGTGCTCAGAGCTAAGCGTTTCCACACATGAACCTGTCAAAGCATGTACAGAAGAACAGGTGATTCACAAAACAAGAATAACAAATGATGAAAGTCTATTCGCAGAAGGGTGAATACATTTTTAAAATTAGAACATGTTATCCTACAGCACTGGCAATAATAAAACTCGTGCAGAAAACTTCCATGAACACTCTTAGACATACATGACAAAAACTGTCATAATTTACCCCCTCGGTTTGATACTGGTGAAGTTGGCAGCTCTGGCTCTGAACTCCACAAAGAGTGTTTTAAAAAAAAAAAAATAAAAATAAAAGTCAGGTGTTGCTTGAGAATCTCAGTCATCGTTAGCATTATGAACGCAGTACTGAAACCCTGCTGCATTATTAGCAAGCACCATGCAGACACAGCAGTCCGACCGTATCTCCTGTCATTTAAAATAGCTTTTCCAACTGACAAGGAATGTACTAAAAACACCTGCTCACTGTTTGCATGTGTTTTCATTAAGGATATGATTCCCCTTTGTTTAGCATCTCTTTTAACAGTATTAGGTGAGAGATGCAGCAAAAATGGAAAGGAGACCCGAATGCAATATTCCCTGGTCTTGATGCCTCAGGAGAGGCTCTTAGCATGTCCCAAAACAAACAAAAAAAAAAAAGCCAGTGTGTTTCACTGTACTTACATCACAACTACAATATTATTTCAAAGGCTCAAAGAGTACCACTCTAAAAATGAAGTAACAGAATTGAATATGGTTTACCTGTACTTCAAGACCCACAAAGGCATTTAGTATTTATTTGTGCACCAAATTACACTTTGGAATCAACAGGAACTTAGGCACCTAGGCATGTCTGTGGATGGGATTCACAGAGTTCAGTTTTCCAAGAAAGGCACATGCAACTTTCACAAGTAACCATAAGTTCAAAGATCTCTTTCATGGTATTAAGTGGCTTGCTCAGGATGAAAAGTTTGTCAAAAACTGAGGAGAAAAAAGTAAAAGACCAAAACCAGAACAGTGCCTTAAATCACTACTCAATTTATTTTAAAGCGTGTGGCAATTTTACAAAAGCTCTAACTCTCATTATAAAAAAAAAAAACAAACCTCAAGTGTGATAGAAATAAGGATCAAATGCTGAATAACACAAACTTTTCATGAATGCAATAGCTACTATTTTACACAATATAATCAAGAATTCAAGCTTACCTTGAATTCCTTCACTTTTTCCATGGTTATCAGGCGCCTTGATGTGTGGCTGGAAAGCATCTGCTCACAGTTGCTAATAAGTTTCAGGCACGGGTGGCGGGGAATGATCTCTTCTGTATATCTGGAAGAAATAAACATTCATAGAGCTGTAAGCTCATGAACTGGAAGACTTGCATCTGAAACAAAATTCATACAGATTCTTCACAAAATGGCTCACATTAGAAAGCTGCGATGCATTTTAGTCTAATGAAAGAAATTCAGGTACTGCTGCTCCAGAGTTTTTATAGCATATAGTCCAATCATTTTGTGACATAAGACGTGTAGAATTAAAACCTCACAGTAAAGAGACCCCACACACACATTTTCTACGTGTATTTACAGGATGTTAATGTATGCACACAGGCCTACCTGTATAATTTCAAGTAGAAAATATCTCCGCCAATCAGGGGTAATAACTTACCCAATCAGAGCTGTGATTTTAAAAATGTATTTCACAATCAACATACATAAAATTGCAGGAACAAGAGACTTAACTCTGGCTTCCCAAAAGGAGACCATTACACTTCAATTCCAAATCGATTTAACCCAGCTCTTATTAGACAGTGACATTCCTGCACATCAGAATTTGGTGTTATAAATGTATCACATTGTAATTACGTTTTCTAAAGGGAAGAAAAAAAATCCATTATCTTTTAACATAAGATGGTAGCAACACTGGCTTGCAATTAAATCCTGTCTATAGAAGCAAGCATTTACAGTGTTTTAAATGCCCCCATCTCATAAGCATATGATTTTCTATACAAACAGCTTTCTCTAGATTGCTTTCAATCATTCTATTTCTCCAAATGCTGAAAGAGGAATTTGAGGATTTAAGACCTTTGCATGGGACTATAGGAGCAAGAAGTATTGACCTAGCTAATAAGATAAAACATGAGATCAGACATCCTTCCTATATAATTGATCAGCCATTTAATCTTAGTTTTCGTAATTAGCTTTCCTGTAATAGTTACTACAACATAATACAAAAAAATGGCATATGGTATTGTCAGTGACTATGATTTCATATAAAATGCTTGCTTTCATGATTCCCCAATACTTGGGGGCCAACAGAAGTCAGACATTAAGAAGAACTTAACAACTTTCACACCTATCACTTGAACTTAAAAGATACAAAGGAGGAGCTTCATATTTTTTCTGTAAAGATGTGGATTTTCTGAATGCACTTTACAAAGTAAATGTATTGTTCCGGGAGAAAGAGAAGTCAAATGCAACACAACTCAAAATAGGATCCATCTAGGTGCTGATGGAAATCTTGACATTTCTTAAAGATAATAGTGAGCTGTTAAACAAGTAAGACGATACCAAATACAGACTTGTACACAGGAAAAAAACCCAAAACAGCACTGCCTCTTTGCATTGTTCCAAAACTTCCAGATCGCAAAACAACCTTTCAGTCACTTCTCATGTGTGCAATCAAGTCACTACTTCTGCTAAGTGAACATTCTGCATGTTTTTGACAAAGGAGAATCAAATTAATTCTCAACTGTTTTGGTTTTTTTTAATTACACAAGACTTTTGATGCCTCTGGTACCACAAAACTGCCTCTCTCTTACAAAGGTAGGCACTCTGCCACAACATCTTAGAAGTTTCTCTTCATAACCATCTAAAAGCCTGACTGCAAAGGAATTAAAAGAATTCAGACCTAACAATGATTTCAATGTCAGATTGAAAGAGTAAACTTTGGAGTGAGATACTATCTTGCAGAGGGAGAGATCATTATCACTTTGTTAAAAAGCCTTGTCTGTTAGCATTAATGCATATATTTCTACATTCTTTCAGGTAAAACTCGGAACATTATCAGATAAAGAAATATAGTAGTGTGGTTTTAACAGACACCCATTTTAATCCAGTTTTGTTTTTAATTTAAGGTAATACACAAGGATCTCAAATAACACATGAACCTGATGGCAGGTGTTGCCAAGGGATATTTGATAACACAACATGTAAGTAGACAGTATCTTATCTTCCCCCCACATACTTGCTTTAACGTTCGTTCCTGTGTTCATCATTACAGCTGAAAATAAAGTGACTGTACGAACATTCTGTGCTACTATAGTGGCTTCAGTATTTCAACCTTCATTGAATAAAGTCAATTCATAGTAGTATGTACAAATTTACTTTTTAAGAGGCAACCCAACTAAAGCTTGAGAGCGCTGACGTCCCCAAAACAGCAACCAGGATGTGCACTTCATAGTTATCTAAAGTTAGGCACCTTATACTGCTGTACTGAGGAAGCATGCTCCTACCAATGTTCAACAAGCAGACAAACAGAGTAAATTCAGCACTTCCAAACAGAGTTTATTGACATGGAAATCTAAGAATTCGCAACCACAGATGGTCTGTCAGCGTTAAGTATGTATAGACAGTCATTTTGAACAATCAGCTCGAATACTGTTAATGACACTCATTGCTTTCTTTGTGAATAGTCTTACAAGAACAAGCCTAAGATACCAAGTCTGTCATGAAAAAAAAAAAAAGCAAGCTACTAAGTGCACTCTTCTATTAGGAAAGCATGTAATAGAAATGGCTCCTTTTGATTTCCAAATTTTCAAAACAGCATGTGATAATTAAATGCAAGAGTGTCACAAGCCATTTCCATGGTGAAACCAGGGACAACAACACTTTATGTATCAGTATGGTATGACTGTACATAAAATGTACATTGTATGTACAACAGTGTAGAAGCTACCTTCAGAGCACATCTACATCTGCAAGACTTAGAAACAGATAATGTACCTCAACTCTCCATTTTGTCATGAAACCATTTTGAAAAAAAAAAAAAAAAAAAAACAAAAAACCAACACCAACCAACACCCAACCAAAGAAAAAAAGCCAAACCAACCCTCAAAACCTTATCTAAGAGATGCTGAAGTAAGTTACGCAAACTGGTGTCTTTCCTTTTAAACTGAGTTCTAATCCTAGGCTGCACTACTGAGCAGACAGCATCCTGCAGCCTCTGCTGGCCTCTCTCGTCCCTAATAGGGCTGCTCCCCTACGCTTCCTGCCTCTTACTGCCATCTCTTGGTCACTTGACTTTTGATGTGAGAAGAGAGATAAATTAGTAGTGCCAAATGCCAAAGAGACAAGAACATTCTCTTACAGGACTTTGTCATGCACCTGTATCAAGTACTCTAATAGAAACATATATTAATAAGAGCCTTGCTACTACTATCTTAGAAATCTATCTGCACCTTGAAAGTCTAATTTTCTAAGCTTAAACCTCAACCGATTGGACATGCATTTGCAAGGACATGCGAAGGCTTTTTTCTTTTTGGTAATAGTCAGGAATTATCTCCATCCAAAACCCGTATTTCAAAATCTGCTTTCCCTCATATTAAATTTTAAAATACGAAGTCTGAGCATTACTCTTAAGTGATGGTACTATGGAAATTCCACCTGTACTATGCCCCAGAAGAAAGCACAGTTAGAACGTAGTAGCATCCGTTCTGACACACTACATACCAGAAATCAAGAATACATACTCAGGCCTGTATATTGGCAGCCAGTAAACTAATCTTCCTCCCATCACAAGATATTCTGCAGCAAACTTCAACAGGTCAAAAAAGATGTCACTTAGATGATAACTGGATGAAACGAAGATGTGATTTTCTGTGCTAAACAAAAAATTTACAAGTGTAAATATAAAAGCACGGGTAAGACCTGCATTTTAAATTAAAAAAAAAAAAAAATCAAAACCAAAAAAACTCCAAACCACAAAACAGCACTATTCAAGATTTGCAAAACTACCGAGGACAATCCAGGAGTACAGGTTCTACTATGAGGAATATGACTTCCCAAATTCCCCTACTGGTCTTTAGTATTTGTGGAAGTCAAAGCATGACTATTCCCCAGAAGCATGTTGAGAATAGTTATTTTGCACAGCATCTTTCTTAAGGGCAATTTAGAGTAAAAGGCAAGGAAGGCCAGGCAGTGGAGAAGCAATGTGTTATCTCGAAAGAGAAAGGGGAATACAAGAAAGAAGGTTAAGGTAAAACAGACGTATTCCATTTTAGACTGATTGTGCAGCTTGCAGGGACTGAAGAGAACTTTCTGAGAATAGGAAACAAGGTAATGGTAGCTCACAGAGATGAGAAATAGGATTTGAAATCTGAACACATGCAAATGATAAGCAGGGAGAACAAAACCAAGAGGATTTCAGGAAGTGACACACCAGTTTTGCAAACAGAACAAAAAGGGCTTTTCTTCTTTAATTATCATCACTATTTTTTTTTTTTAACTGCTGACAGCCAACTAAGAAATAATAAAGATTCTAAAACTGTGACTGGGTTTTCATTAAGACATTTACATTCTACAACAGACGAGACAGCTTACCTACCTTCTTTCGGCTGTCTTAACTGTTTCCTTTTGTGAACCTGTTCTGCGAGTAGCTTCTCTGATACCATACGGTGCTATACAAAGTAAATGCATAATGCAGAGATGAGAACCTCACCCTTTGTCCAAATAACATACAATTGTATTATACACACACAACAGTGCTTATACATAGTTAAAAAAAGGAAAAGCTTTTACAAAGTAAAAGTTGGTAAGGGTATTTTCTTGAAGATCTACTAAAAGTTTCTTGCTTCAAAAGGTCACTTTAAAACTATTTCAAAGAAAGCCCTTCAGCTGTAAGAGGCTTCCAGCAGCCTAGACATTTGCTACACTACAAAGGACGATGCTTTTCTGTTTCGTTCATTAAGAGATATTCCTTACATTTCCAACATGTGACAAACAATCCCATGCTCTTTTGTTTGACAGACACAAACACCTCCCCTATAGCGCTTAGCTAACCTTTTTCAAAATGAAATTGTATATATTGGAATTTCTTGCCAAAAGATCACACAAATGGTAATTGTCAGACGGACAGGTAAGAAGAGACAGAAATGGCTTTTTCCTCATGCGTTTTTGCACATTTCTAATAGCATAACATATTTATTTCATGTTCAACCCACAAGTTGTGACACAATTTGCAAACTCTGTTCTAAGTCACATTAATATTCTACACTGCCTTATTGCCAAACAAGCCAAAAAAATTAGCAGGCAACCCACAAAGAAAAGTCACACTCCCTATTCCTAATTCGTATGAACGTGCCATGGTAAGCGCCAGCACCAGAGATTAGAAATTGCTGTACCGAGGTCTTCTATTTATTCCCTCAGCCTCTACTCCTCTCAGGCACGACAAGTGATGTTAACTACATAGGTTTCCAAAAGAGCAGAGGACCCTTTCAAACTGCTAGTGCTTCTAGTAGGTAAGCGTATCGGAAATGCATTAAAATTTCTCTTGAAAGCATTCCAATAATCACTTAATATAAGCCTCTGGAAGTCCATCAGAGCTGCTTGGCAGACTCCAGTGTGCTGCAGATCAAGTACTTACAGCAACATGGACCATTATGATAAGAAGTCTCTGTGCATCAATAAAGTTATGCCTTTACTGAATGAGACTTCTTCAAAGGATGATTTTCAGCCATATTGATTTCTACTAGCAAACATAATATTCTCTCCATGGAAGAAAGTATTACTTTCAGTTTTGTTACACATTTATAACTATCCCTAAAGCAAATGCAGAGATGTCAAATACAGTTTCCGGAGTGCTGCCCTCAACGTTCATCTTTTGTCATATGGAAACTGCAGATCTGAGCACTCGTCAAGACATTAAATCAATATACACAGACAATAACCTTTTACTCATTGTTATTAGGCAACAAAAAGCATTAACAAACTTACGATCTGTAATGATTGCATCAAACAGCATCCCTTTTCGCCATATTGGTCTTGAAGAATCAGAAACTAGTGCATCAAGGTAGTATTTCTCTAAACCATACTGTCGGAGATTAGCTCTGATGTTTTCATCTGGCCCTCTCCATTTCTGGTTCTTTCTGCTTGCCTTGCCTGGGTGGGGTAGAACAGGAAAAAAAAGCACACCCAACAAACTATTTTATAGGAAAAGCTTTCACATACTCTATCATTTATTTTAGAGGAAAAGAATTAAATGTCACATACAAAACCAGAGTTTATCTCTTGCTTTAGGAGATAAACTCATTGTGACATAAACTCATTTGCGATAAACTTCACAAGTAGCAAGGAATAATGAAAATAGATGAGAAAAGTTCTGCTGTATCATCTGCACAGGGTCTCACAAAATACATTTATAAAAATGTTGTTTTGTAAGATGTTCTCACTATACGTCAGTCATAATCCTGTCCAATAGGTCAGATATAATCTTCACCGGGATTAGACTTCCTGGGGTTAGGTTACGAGAAGCTTCCTACATCACAGGCTAAGAAAGCAATATTTATTGTAATTATTATTCAGAACTTTGTTTTGGCTTCTGTTATTCCTTTTATTAAGTATTTCCTGCTTAAAAATAAAGAGAACAGTTTTCTATTCTAAAAGTAAATTGCTCAATAAAAATAAGCACAACAAAACAAATCTTGTGAAGATTAATGTTGCTTTAAAATCCACTAAGTATCATCTGCCTATCATGAGCATTCTTAAATTCCAGAGAGTAAGATTTCAGTGGCTGAGAAACATGTAACATACCTAATCCATGGATTGTGTTGTAATCTATATCAGTACCACACACATATGCTCCAAAGTGTGCTGAGGAGATAAGAAGGCCACCTATAAAGGGGAGAAAAGGGGAAAAGTATAAACTGCTGTCATAAGTGTTATCTATGTTCGGATTTTTTGGTCAGGAACTTCAGGAGTTTACAGCAGTAGCACACTAGACCTAAAGCTAAACCCAAGAAAAAAAAAAAAAGAAAAAAAAAGAATTAAAACTACCAACCAGTTAGAAAAGCTACGCAAATACAATCAGGGACAATAACACTAAGTCCCTTGTCTGCTATACTTGATCTTCCTTATCTTGCTATGCCCTATGTCACACCTTTCCTTTGGAGACTGTTCTTAGAAGTTTGTTTATGGTTTTCTGTATTTCAAGGCAATAAGATCCTTTAATCATTACATGAACCAAAACTTTTAAATCTAGTTTGCAAGCAGCAGAATTGTTGGCAAACAATCTGAAAAATCATCACCAAACAAATGGTAATTCTACCACGTGTGTTCTCAAAGTCAGTCTCCTTAACTGTGTCTAAAATCAAACTTGTTGTATAATGTGGCCATTCCTTGAGTAAGAAGTGACGGTCAAGAACCTTGCAAACGCTAATATCTCCAATGTAAACAGCAATATCAAAAAAGTTTCTGTAATTGTTTTGCAGTGTGAAAGGTATATACGGATGCATCTTTTTCTGTATGACACCTGTGTTGTCAGTACATTTATTAGCATATTTATCCTGCAATAAAACTAATTTTTTTTTATCGCTACTATTGTGATCTGCTTTCCTACAAAAAACAACTACCAAAAAAGCACATGTGATTTCTCCTTGTAACTGGGCAATGTCTGAAGACTCAAAGAAAAGAGCAAGTGACATTCTCTCTTTAACAGTTTCCAAATGAAAAAAAGGACAGACAGCAGAAGATTACCAAAGAGCTGTGTTGTCAAGCTGTTAGTAAGGAGGAATGTAGCTAACAGAATGATTTAAAACAGAACAGTGACCGAGAACAAGGCTTTGAACCCCACACTACTGATGTCAATTGCTTATGGATGCAAACAGTCCTGCTAAAATAAAGGGGACGATTGCTGCAGGATGAAGAGTTGACCAGCGCAGGGACCAACGCACAAGCTGGCTGTATGGGTGACAAGTTCTCCCATTCACCAGCAGCGTAGAGAGGAGCATCTCAGGTGGCTGCATTGCTCCACGCCACCCACTCAGCACCAAGAAATCCCTAACACGCACTGTGTGCGCAGGCTAAACATCCCACCGCAGGGCAGCAGAAAACTCCTACATCATATGCTAGTGAACTCTACCAAAACTGAAGGTGAGGGAGAAAGAAAAAAAAAAATTCTTTGCTTTTTCTTGTGAAATGGATCAGGGAAAAGCAAGGTTACTCACCCCAGAGGAGTCACCCATTTCCCTTCTTGGCTGCAATCCCTCAGAACAGATGGGCAGTACCTCCAGAGGGTCAAGACAAATTTAGCTAGCCCTGACCCCAAGTATGGCATACCACCCAGTCCTATAAAAAAAAGTAAGAAGAAAGTACTTTGCCCACCTACGAATGCTTTTGATTACAGGGAAAAAAAGTTAGGAAAACATGAACTTACAGCTTTTAATAAGTCTCAGCTGATACTGGTTCAATTGTGTTCACAAAGAAGGTGCATGAATACTTAAATACTCTAATATGGCCAGCCCTTTGACCTACTATATCAAACAGATGTATGCAAAGGGTTAACCAGAGAATCACTGTGTCCCCTAATGACTATTAACAGAATGATGATGGCACAAAACTTCACGACTTCCTATTGTATGCTATTTCCCCCCATCTCTTCAGCACACATGTGTGTCTGGTCATACCACTATCCTCCAGGAAGTCAAAGAAAAAAATTCACGTAGTTTGCAATCACACAGTATCACAAACTGGCAAAGAGAAAGTAGGGACAAACATCTTCCAAAGGTACAAACAATAAGCTTACTGAGATAACCAGAACAGACTGTCCAGGAGGAATTATAAAATATTCAGGTAAAAGACTTGATTTATTCTTCCAGAAGCCTTCAGGCTTCCTTCACTGAGAAAAGAATATTTAACCAGTTTACGGAAGTTACGTTTTACAACTCAAAAACAATCCTGGCCATTACAGTTCTGCTTTACAAAAAAGGGGAATCAAATCTCCTGAGCCAACCTGGCCAAAAGCACTTTTTACTAAGACAAATTCCAATTGTCCACTCTTACACTAATGTGGAAGACTTGTGATTTGGCTCATCCAGCAAAAACAGTTTCTTTCCAACAAGAAAGCACCATTTTGCAAGGCCATCCTAATTTAGTACTATTTACCTCTTCAGCATAAAAAAACAGGAAGAAACCAAGCCAGGTATTAAAGTTGCATCAATAAAGAAATCTGAACTGCAGTTTCTTCAAAATACTCCTCAAATCCTGAATACATGCTCTTTCCAAACCCATCAGCTCAAACTAACTGCATCACTCTCAACTCTGAACTATCTCGCAAAATTACAGTGACAGGGCACTGTTGCAGTGACAATCTTGAAAATCCTATAAAGGACCTCAAGAGACTATTGAAATTCCTGGGGTTTACTCACCAAAAGTAAGTGCAAAAGCCACTGTTCAGTTGTTTAGTCATAAATACACTTCACTTACAAATGGTGTGCCCCCCAGTACCTCCAGTGTCCCTATGTACCGTTAATTTCAAGCCTGTATATTACAGATGCAATAAAACCACAAAAAGTGCAATTCAAATCATTAGTCAATTTGGGGAGAATTTTGTGTACGTTACCTTTTGAACTGAAACATGACTTAATATTTACCTTGAATTTCTAGAACTTCACTATTTCTATGAAATTTTTTGTCCTCTAAATTTACCCTTCCTTTTTTTCCTTCAATTTGTACTCCAAAGAGAATGAATGCTTTCAAAGAATTTTTTTGTGATTTAGGTTGAGCAGATTCTTGTAAAAAACCACAAAACCATAGACACTGAAATGAAACAAACCGCTTAGAGATGAAGCGGAGGAATTTCCTCAACCTTTCAAAGAATACTACCCATCCACAAGGGACACACGCACAAGGAGGAGGAAATTTCATAAGACATTATCATGCAAGCAAAAAATCAGGTTGTATATGAACAAAAACTTCAGACAAAACCATATAGTTCACCAAAGCCTTGTGTTTTTGAAATTATATCCCTGGCCTGTTTTCTATGGCACAGAGAAGCCACATGCTAATAAGAATTTGTCCTACTAGTGACTGTAGCATTATCTTCTCTCTACCTAACTTCTCTGCAGTGAATTCTCTTCATCCTTCCATTAATGTATGTATTTTTAATTGTATGCATCTCACATGTGGTCTTCCTGGTCAAAGCTTAGCAAAATCCAGGTCTGAAACACAGACTTTGTTACGCTTTTGAAGAAACTACTATAAGTTGCTTAACGCAATATACTCTTGTATGATTACATGGCACAACCTGACAAAACAGATCTTCTATTTCACTTATAAAACAACTGAGTTTCCCTTTGGTAAAAAGTACTTCTATGCCACACACAGTAATATATGGAATAAAAGCTCCCCCTCCTGGCTTAACTAAGAAAAGTTCTGCTGGGGCCAAATACATGGTGTGATCAACATTATCCTGAAGTTGAGACATGATGGTACAAGCACCTCATCACTACTGAATGCTATGACCTAACTATTGCTATGTTGTGTTATATGCCCAGAAGTGCCCTCAGCACTCCTCTAAATAGCCACCTCCAAAACAGCTGCTCCTTGTAACAGTCTGAAAGTGGCTGCAGGGAGCGCTCTAGCCAAATTTCACTTCTTAGTCACTTTGGACCTGAAGCAGCCCATGACACACATGAACTGGTGTTTAAGCCATGTTACATAAAATAACACAGTGAAGACGGACTTGTCAGAAGTGTAAAAGAAACCGTTTACATCTTCTGAAGTTGGTCTCCCTCCCCCAGAATCCCTTTCAAGTTATCAAATCATTCATTTTATAATCACCAATTTGCTTTTGGTATCATCTCAAGTATCAGTCAAGCACCAGAAGCCACTGTGTCAGGCAAATGTGTGGTGCGAGCAGTAACACAATCTCCCAGGTTTTCCCACCAGTAGGAAAAAAAAAAACAAAATACCTGTTCCAACAAATGGATCATATACAACATCATTGGGCTTTACTCTCCCATGGTTTGCCATAATGAAAGACAGGCAGGCATCCATGCTCGTATTTCCAATAAAGTGTCTCTTTTTTACACTGTAGGACTCAATAAGTTCTCTTTGGCCATCTGCAATCTGTTGAAACATTTAAAATCACTGTCAGGTCTTAGACACAAGATCTAAGCAGACAGGCTAACAGACTTGCTTAAGTGACACCATCCAACAAGCAGGTAACTCTTGATTTCATAACACATCACCTTGCTTACTAACATCTGAAAATATGACAGACTTCTTCCCAAGCAAGAGATATCTTGGTTCAACAACTATATAAATTCTTCAAGACAGAGGTCAAAAATACACAAACAATTTTGAGGGAAAACTATTCTGAAGAAGTAACAATTAGAGCAACTTTGCAATTATTCTAGGTATCAGAAAAACAATTCCTGGCAATTCTGAGTTAAAAGAAATTTCAAAATGATGGGAAGTAGAAATGCATGTTAACACACGCGTGCACATACACACACACATGCTTAAGGTCACACAGAATTTCTATCTTCACTGGCTTTTCTGTCCATGCTCAAAATCTAAATTTAGGTTAGTGCCGACAGATCAGAATTTACTGGAAAAACAAAGACCAAATGCTAACATTTTTACATCAGACTTCCAAAATATGTTGAAGAGGACCAAAGCAGTCTGGAAGAAAACACGTTCAAAAGCCCTTCCAACACTATTCCCCAGCTCCAGTCAACATCAGTCTTACTGGGTAAACAAAACACACTTGCCTATTTTTTTCAGGTTGGTTTACTCTTTTTTAAACACTTCAGGAATCCAGCACAGATGGGACAACAGCTGCAATGTTTTGCAGTATTGCCACAACCCAGGGTGCTTTCACATGAATCACAGGCATGGCGAATATTCATAGGTGCTGACAGATCACTTGGATCTCTAACTTCTCTGTACACAGCCCCTGACCATAGCTGTGCAACTTTAGCAGTGGCTCTCCCTCCTTACAGCTGCCCTTGACCCAGGACATTGCAAGCACACTCCCATCGGTGGCTGGTGTCATTCTAGGAGATGTCCTTTGGAGACCCACTTTTTCCTCACAAGACATAGTAGACCAGATCAGATTTCCTCAGGATACCCTAATAATGCAGCAGGTTTGGAGTGCGTACACCCAACAGGCAAGAACATTTTAGTAAGGACCTCAGATGACACACTAGACAGTTTTTGAATATGGTTCCTACTGTACAGCACTGCACTATCAGTGTCCCCTTGGGCGGGCACCACCTGTGGGCTGGACCTGCTGATGGCCAAAGCCTCAGGGATCAGTCTGTGCCTTTCTGTTGAGGAGCCTGCCAGGACCACTTGAAGCACAGAATGCTCCAGCACTGCTGATGTTAAGTCAGCGGGACCACAAGCCATCTGCTGTTCCTGTAAATCTTTCTTCATGTTTAAAACAAGCTGCTGGTGCTTTTAACTGTGTCTGGGCCCACAATAACCTAACACACACTGTAGCTGCGCAGAGACCCAAACTGCTGTGTTGAGTTCCCTCTGTGGAGGGCAAGATAATGTGTGTTCCCAGATACAAATTCGATTTTTTTCCACCTCTAAATTGCCCAATTAATCTGTTTTTTCCTAGACTTTCAAGACTTGCATCAGTGTATTATGCAGTGACATATTCAGCCATAATTATATTGTCTGCTTCCATTAAAACTCAACACAATTTTTTACATTTAAATTGAAGAACACTTTCCTGAAAATATGAGCTCTTAAGAACTGAAGCAAGTGTACTCACGCACCCATCTACCAAAATACAGATGAAAGGGCTCTTCCGGAACGTTATTAGGGTCCATTCCATAATCTTCCAAAATCCAGAAGATGTGTTCTGGATTCTTTAAATTTACTTTTCCTTTGAATGGCAGAAATTCAAGGGCCTATACAATAAAGAAAGACAGAGTCAAAAAAACAGGGTCAATTTTTTTCAATATGCACACCCACAAAAAAATATTAATAAAAAAAGCCAAACTGAAAACCAAAACACAATTCCACTTGTGAGAAATGATAGATTAGCTAAAAGTACATCCGCAATTTTGTCTGTATTTCTGAAATGCCTTTCTTGTGAATAAAGATAGATCAAGTGATTAAGGATTAGAAATCAGGAACCGTAACATTTTTTTATTAACTGAACAGAACCCAACTTTAGAGGAAATGAACTGTGCATATTAATTATGCAATTTTCAAGTTATAAAAACAACACTGATGATGAACAATGGGATTTAAAATTTCAGTTATGTGCAGCTGCACCAATTGACATATTCAGCATTATTTCATGCACACAAAAACTGAACAGGAAAGCGTAGCTACTATTAATACAGATAATTTCAGTCTCTGTAAATGAAGTAAATAGGATAAATAGCTGCTAATATAGATTGTGGAAGAGCAAAAATTAGCAGTAATTTAGGAAAATTTCCTAATTAAAATGCTAATGCAGTTAGGAGGAGAGGACAAGTGCTGACAAGAACATAAGGACAGAACACGAAATCAGCGCACAATCCACAGCTTGCAATTGAAGTCACTTGTTCCATGTTCTGCAACAATAAATGCCTAATATGGAGATCAAGTAACAGATTTTCCAAAAATCTAGCACCTAACTCTAGCCATTTGAATCTTACAGTTTTGGGCAATAAGCTTCAGTTTCCCCAGCACGCTGAGCTGAAATCAGCAGTGATATTTGTTTCTCTTTGTATATGCCTTACATGAGCTGTTTATTACAAAGTCATGAATTTTGAGGGAATGTTAATTCAGACACAAAGATCTCATTTAGAGCTGATACCACATAAGCTTTAAACTTCTTTAAGACATTCAGGAAAGCCAACCTTAAATACACTGATAGCGTGGAACAAGAGCAATATGAATAGAATAAATCAAATTTCAAAGATTTTTTAAACATCTACTTACATCTATCTTTTTGATTTTCTGTGCTTGGGTCAGTGTTTTATTAAATGTATGGATATGCACTTTGTAAGTAGAGTCTGACTGTAGATATGGAAGCTGAAAAAAAAGCAAAGATACTTTCATTAGTGCTATTCAGTGTGATTAAGGAACCGTATTATCCAGATTCTTTATACGCATACCATCTTGTCTATTGGGTAGTTCTTCAAAGATGCATAGAGCTCCCCCGCAGATCTTCCATGACCCCACAGTTCAAATATAGACCTGAAATTACAAAGTTTTTTTTAGAGTGCAGTCATGGGGGGAGGGCGAAATGCCTTAACAGACACTTACTTTTTTTAACCTTCTTGGCCATTGTGTTTAGGCTTTGCTTCATGGAGTATTGAAGCCCATTATTTAACTCTTAGTACATGCTTAAGTTTTGTTCTCAACAGGGACACACTTATTTTTAATCCTAAACTGGTATTTCAGTTATGCCTTTTTGTTTGGTAACATACACTGAAAGGTAAATTTCAGTCTTGGTGCCCTTGGATATCACCCGACCTTGTTCTGGCACACAGTGATACTAGCAAATGAGATAAAATTAATTTGTACCTGCCAATTTGATGAGGTAAGCAAAGCCTGCAAAAGGTCAAGAACAGACTTTCCAAGCGTTACACTACCCTGGAGTAAAACAAATCCTGAAACTATAACATCCTATGGATAATGACATCATCAGAGGTTTTGTCCCATTTTAAGATGTGGTTATGATGTTTGACATTTTAAGATGTTCAAATACTATGTGGTCTTCTTACACCTTTTTCTTCCCTGTTTGTTTCCATATGGCCAGCTTTAAGAAAAGCATTGCCTTGGAAGATGAGAACGCTGTAATGAAGGCAGAAGACCACATCATGGACCTTCTCCCCAGCATTCAAATATCCCAACCGAGCGTCCTGTCTGTGTCAAAGAGAAAAATCCTTTTAGTACAGGAATCCTAGTGCCACTGCATATATTGTTAAACACTAATGTGTGCATTTGCAACACACCATAAACAAAGCCTTTAAGGATGAGCAGTGCCACATAGTACCTTTTCAAAGATGACTCCTGAAGGAAAGTTTTCAAAATGTTCAAAGGTTTAACTTAAACAAAAATAAGAATGACTAAGTGACAATAGCAGATACCAAGGTCCAGTGGTAAGCTATTTTGTTAAAGTATTTGTTTCCTGAATAAATTATTTAAGGCTACATTTCTAATCTGCATTTACCCTGGAAAAAAGTACATTTTTTGCAGTGTCTTATTTTTTTTCTAAAGCATCTGATTCATCTACTGTGAGAATTTAAACTGTTTTTATAGATGGAGCAATGAAAATGCTGACAGCAAAGGCTGTACTAGACAGAAGCAAATATTCACCTTCAAATTTTATTCAACTGCTGGAGAAGCTCTTATAACACCTTCAGTCCCACTTTTTACTTTTACACTTGCATATGTATTGGAAAAAAAAACAAAAAATGCTGGGGAGATTTTATTTAGATAAATCTATGCTTCAGAGCTTTTAATATTCATTAGCAGTGCAATGGAGATGTTCCAGCAATCTTACTCTAAAACCAACATATATCCCCACAACCAGTAGTAGATCGGTAAAAAACACAGGGGCCAGTTATGCTTTCTACATAAAATAATTCTAGATTAGTTGAAAGAGCATGGCATATGGAATATCTGCAAGCTGTTTTGTCATGTTTTACTTCCTTAGTTGCCTACAGATGCTTTTTGAAGTCCAGTACAGTTTATCCCCACTGGAAACACACTTTCATAAGGACAATTTTGCATATGTGGGGTTTCTTCAGGTAAGAGTGGACAGCCCAAGTCACTGTAGGTAAAACTGAATACCTGACACAACAAGCGCTCAACAGGGACCGCGCAATGCCCTGCAGAAGCACCCAAACCCTGAACAGGACAGCAAATATCCCAATTTTGGTACAGTCAGAGAGCCATTGCACAGCTGTGCTGCTTCTTGTCCTGAACTATACTGCTGAGGTATCTCTCAAGTCTCAGTGGAAAGCATGTTACTTAGACGCATCTAAAAAGGACCAAAGGCAGCTGAAACAATCACCCTGGCATATTCCTGTGCTCTTGAATTATCTGGAAAGACCTCTGCTGCAGTGGCCTGGTCTGAGGGCTCAGATACCAGCACTATGAGGGTGACACAAGGAATCACTACCTTTCTCTTCCAAACTCGATTTTCAGTTTTCACGTATCACTGTTTTTATCTTTTAATTCCATACACATTTTAGAACAAGCCACTAAGTAAACATTATTCAAGTTGACTAAAACGTCAGTGAAACTGCAAGACAAGTACTGGCTCTGCAGTGAAGAACACCATTGAAAGACGCTGTGTTGACCATACACTACATACAGAGGACGGGTGTGCCACAAAATCAGTTCTAAAGGCTCCTGTAATGCCTCCTCAATTCAAGAGGTAACCAGAGACTGTCTATTTTAAGACTCCATACAAAGTTAGTATTTGTCACAATATAGCGGAACAATTTTCCACAGACTAAATTTTTCACTTCTAAGATTTTTCACCTCTTACTTTGCACATACTGTCCGTTTCATTAGTCCCCTTGCCATCTCTTCCGAAGGAATACTGAGAATCCAAAATGGAGACTGAAATAAAGAGAAGATAAGTGATGCAAATGCCAACGGGAGGATGTCACATGAATTACACAATTAAATAATTCTGCCCTATAAAAAACAGAACTTGCATGCTGAAGACAAAAAAAATTAAAATATAAAATCTGTTAATTGTACAGAAAATATAAGGATAAAACATTAAATTTGAGGTAAAACTGTATACTCATCTTGAATGTCGGAGAAATTTTATTAGGTATTTCATTTTCCCACCATACCTTTGACTTGGTAGAGTATTAACTGCTTGTTTATGCTCCTCTAGATTACTCACCCTCTAAAGAACCATTAACACTTCATTACACACAACTAATAACTAAAACACAGTGATGTTCTCCGACTTAAGCACTGAGGCCAGAGTCACATAGCTTCCTAGCTTCACTATTCCGGATACCTTGTCTCGTTGATTTAGAGGCAAACACCAAATTCAAACTGCTGCTGAATGTTTTCATGGTTCACCTATTCTGAAAAGAAAGGAGAGCCTCCCAGCAGATGGCACTGTTTCCTTTCACATTACTAAGTGAAGACATCCCGAGGTGTATTTTGTGCATCTTTTACTCATGCTGAAACTGAGAATTAGTCCATTTTGGAAGATACCTTATTTTCCTAAGAAACATCGACATTTATTCAGCTACCCATATTTAATAGCAATACTATAAAGAACGTATTTGTATACCACACATGCACTCGAGTAAAATATTTGGTCCTCACTTACGTTTACGTGGATTTCCTGCTCACTGCTGAATTGTCCACCACAAAGCGAGAGCAAAGATGTTATTTCCTAAAGCGAAAATATAAAGGTCAGGCTTTAGGAGCACTAACTAATGTTTTAAAGAAAAAAAAGGATGGGGAAAAAAAAAAAAGAAAGAAAAAAAAGCAGCATACCATAAATTCTAATGCAGGATGGTGACCTCCATAGGGATTATGAAGAAAATGTCAGAGATAGCAACAGAAGAAAGCATGGTGTTTATTACTGACTTACTGTGGGAACCGACAGTGAAACAGTCTTAGAGTAGTTGTGTGGATAGGGCAGAGGTTCACAAATAAATTCAGCTTGCACATACAGTTCATGAACTGAAAAAAATTAGACTCTCTTGCTATAAAAGCAGCTGACTACCCTTCTCAGAGTTCGGTTGCAAAGGAACGAGCTATGATTAGGTTACAGAAAGTTGTACAGTATACAACACAATAAGATCAAGTTCAGCAAATTTCAGTATCAAATGCCACCGTTTTGCATTTTCTCTTTCATCAAAATCTTTACTGTTCGATCCTACACTCTCGCAACAATATTCCTCTTACAATATTACTCTATCTGTTCTTAAAATATTTTTCTGACTAATTCACGTAAAAGCAATGTTTCACTAGTAAGACTCTGGCCCAGGGCTGGGTCCAGCGCTGAGCATCAATCCCTTTTCTGTTACTTCTCTCTGCTTTACAGGTATCTCAACAGTTTTCTTCAGTAGGTATCTTTTCCAGAGGAAACTAAATCAAAGATCATAAATTGAACACGCAAAACAGCAAATCTCCAAGAAACAAGCTAGCAAGTAATAATTAAAAAAACCCACCCCCTAAAAGGCTTTTGAACTGAAGTGAAAGGTAAACATTGGGTATGTTTCTCATGCAGCACTTTCACTAGAAATGCCTCTGAACGTTACTGACAAAAAAACACCGAAGCAAAATTTTATATTGTCTTAGATTTGAGCTAAGTGGGTAAATAAGCAGATTATCATGAAGTATCCCAAAAAACAGAGAAAAAGAAAACCTCTACATAACACTAGCACATGGCTTTAGTGGGACATTACCCCATTCATTTCCATCTTCCCATATGTATAGAAAGGACATAAGAAACACTGCAAAAAACAGGGGGTTTGGTCTAGGAGAATAGAAGTTTATGCATAACTATTTAATTGTACAGTCCTGGGACAGCAAAAGCGCCTGAGATTTTACGCATGAAGTGGTGGCACCCTCACACATTACTGCTAATATTATCCACAGGAAAGTGACAAGAATGAGAAGTGGAGAAAACATGGCTTGTGAGGAAAGGCTTGGAGAGAAACGCAATTGTAACCTCTACACATGCTGAAGGTTGCTGTGATAAAGGAACGTAATAATCTGTTTTTGAAATTTACTACGGAGAAGACGAGAGCATGGGGTTCAGACTGCAGCAGTGTCCTGGATAAGAGGTTGGGAAGATCCTTCCAAGAGTGAAGACAGTAAAGCACTGGAACAGATCTGATAAGAAAACATTTGACATGCACCTATCTGTCCATTAGAGACACCTTGTGCTGGAAAACAGGATGCGTGATGTTACCCCTCAGTATCTGACCTAACCAAAGAGACATCCCTGACTATGGAGCACAGTTTCTTATCAACTAAGAAATATGAAACACAGAACTTTATTCTACAGTCACTTAACAACAAATGTGGACTTCAAACAACACCTTCAGCTTCACCATCAGAAGAAAAGCAGTCCTCTCCTATCCCACATACAGATGTGGCAGAGATGGAGATCAGGCAGCTGATGTGGCTGAGAAATCTGTCTGTGCTCATTTCGTTAAGTTTTCAGATCAATCAGGTCCCTACTGTAGCTGATCACAAAGCCAAACATGTGGCTGAGCAGTCACCAGAGTATAAGAAAAGGGAAACGGAACTGCGTTCTCCAGCAGTTGTTACAACCAAGTTCAACTACAACCTCGGGGAGGAAAAAAAAAAAAAAAAAAAAAAAAAACAACCCCAAAACTGTCTATGTTACACATATATCATCTTTTTTTTTTTTTTACTTAATCTGACGACCTTGCCTCAAGAAAAATTGGGTTGACCATAAATAAATTCCTGTTTCAGTCCCACAAAGCAGATAGCAAAAAACAATGCACAAAAGAAAGCCTTAATGAAAGCAAGGAAAATAAATGATGCAACACACGTTAAGTATTTTAAAACATGTGTAACGATGACCTACCAATTCTAACAAAATAATTCTGCATTTCAGCACTTTTTTTAAACACTAATATATTATCCTGGATATCATATTACTAGCTCTTCAAGATGGTGCCTAAAAGAGCACTTAAGGCATGGAAATTTGTTATAGTGTGTAGTAACTCTGCAAGTCATCATGGGGAAAAAAAAATAATCACAAGTTAAATTTACAAACAAGAGGGTTTTCTTATAAACACAGAAATTGAATGTATGCTAAATGAGACATCCACCAAGGCCCCAAAGAAACCACCAGGGGCTCAGAAAAAATACCAGGGAGCTTCAGCTAAGTTAATTTTTTTTTTTTTTTTTTTTAATTATTTCTGTGAATAGCACTGGATAAAATAAAACCAATTTAGTGTCAGGGAACAAACTGTGCACCCCAGATTTTGCAACCAACTGGCATAAAGGTGTGAATGACAAGCAGGCGGCGGTCTTGGAGGCAGGACTCGCTGGCTCCCACACCCCGCATCCTGCCACTGAAGGGGGTCTCCTCTCCCCGATGCCGCATGGGCCAGCGCAGCACGAACCCTTCCGACCACATGGAAACAAACGCTCAGAATTAAAAGCCAAAAGCGAGCAGCCCTTGGTGCCACACAGTGGAGGGCGGCTCGTGACGAGGACACCAGCGAAGGGCTTGGAGACCTCCGCTGGATCCCAGCACGCGTGCAGGCCCCAGGACTTCAGAGAAGCCCCGTCCTTGCTGATCCCCACGTCTTTTTCCAGAAAATGAAGATATCTGCACCCTCGCGCAGCTCCATGAATGCCCGGGACAGAGAGGACCTCAGCAGTCACCAGGGGAGCACCCACACCACACCGGCGGGAGCACCTACATAGCTTAAACAAACTAAAAAGTCACCAAAACAGGACCTCAAAATACCATCGTAAACCCATTTTTTCCTCCGAGTTTCCATTTTCTATGTGGGAGCCCCAGGTACTTTGCTGGCAACCCCTCCTGGCTCCAAAGGCTCTTGAGAGTGGCAAGGAAAGTGTTGCCTCAGAGCCAACACCACAGGCCACCTCTCCAGCCACGGGGCCACCT
>VYZM01011071.1:482163-497777 GCA_013398915.1 Dromas ardeola | reverse complement strand
CGCGGCGGGCCCGGCACCCTCGGCGGCGGTCAGCGGTAAGGGGTGCGTGACCGAAGGGCCCCGCTACACCCCCTGTGCCGCCCCGCAGCGCTGGGGACGGGCCGCGCCAGCGGCTCTGTGCGCCGGGCCGCAGCGGCCGCCAGCGCCGCGGGGACGGAGCACCGCTCGTTAATTAGCGTTGATTTCATCTCCCTCTCATCCTTTTATTAGCTGTACCCACGCGGCGCTGGCCGGGGGCGCCCGGCGGGTTGGCCCCCTGGCAGCCACCCCTCCATCCCCCGGCCATGACCTTCCCTCGCTGGCAGATCATTAAATAACATTAACAATTAACAGACGCCAGAAGAGTCGCCTTCGTTTTTCCATGGGAAGGAGGTCAGCGCCGAGGTGGGTGTAGGAGCAGATAGAGGCGAGAAACAGATTCCCAGGAGAGAGGCCGAGTGGTGGCTATCCAACAGGGGGGGAAAGAAGTTTTTTGTATTGCAGCTTATATTTTGTTTTATTTTAACATCTAGACTTGATAACCATAATCCCGTACTCACTGATCTCTCTGTTATGTTGAGCTGAAAGGTTCGGCTTATCCAGATTTCAGTAAGCTTTTTATTAGGACCAGGCCAGCTCAGCGCTGAACTCATGTTCTGGATTTTCTGTGCTGATTTTTGGACAGCTTTTTTTTTTTTTTTTTTTCCTGGATGGCTAAGGTTTTTCTCATGACCCGTGAGCACTGCGCAGGCCGCGTTCTTGATGCATCTCCGTAATGTCATCCTGCGGCTTCTCCAGTTATCTCTTCCTGCAATAATCAAAACCGAGGTTTGCTGTGAAGCTTTGGCCCTGACGATTGTCAGTGTTGAACCGGCATCTGAACCTGAGCTTTCCTAGAAGAGAAAGAAAAGATGTAGAAGTGGATCAGGTTTGCTCACCTCAGCAGCTGAGTGTTGAGACCTGGCAATAAACACGTTGCTGAACTGATGATAAGCCCTGCAAGTCTGAGATTGCTTACAAAATCGTGGGATTGCTGAAAGAGATTTAGTGGAAGAAGTCTGCTTTTATTTTTCCAATCTGTCTCACTTTAAATTTCTTATCCGTATAGCTTCCGTTTTAGAAACTCCTTAGGAAGGGTTATTGGTATTGTTGTTTAAGCTTAATCTCTTTGAGACCGGCTTTCTCTTACTTTGTCTGCAGAGCATTGCTATCTGTTCTCAGAAGGTGAATACCTCAATTTTCCAGTGATGCTGTTTTCTACAGAAGAATTTAACTAAAGCCCTTTTTTCCTGCTTTTGGTTTGAGGATCCATGGAAAATCACTGGCAGTCTCTATATGCTGCTCAGCATAGTTTGAAAGTGTATGTATATTAGTAAGTAAGACTTAATGGAGTCTGATCCTGACATAAAAACAAACTGCTTTTCAGATCCTATGTTTATAAACTTAACATGCGTTCCTATACTGCCACTGAGAAGAATCAAGCAGTATGTTAGCGTGGATTTGGGGAGTCATCTTACATCGACAACATTACGTAACTATTTTAGGGAGGGAAAGGAAGAACAATTATCCTTTTTAGCCTTCAGGGGAATTTTAAGTACATAAAATGTAATTACTAAAATTGAAATTTATCCAGGAAGCTAGAATTAACCACCCTTCTCTCACAAAAAAATACAACAGGATCATATGACAATCATGAGTTTCAATTTAAAAGTGGAAGACCGTGAATGAAAAGCCATTCTTTAATATGTGCTGCTGTTTATCTTTCTCCATTCTCTTTTGCAGCCGTTGTGTTGCCATCTCCACTCTTCTAGACCCGAACGCAACACAAGCTTTTTTTGACTATTACTTGCATGTTCTGCTGGGGCATTCAGGGAGCTCTGTCACTGCTCGTGGAGTTCACGTGCAACAGCATCCACACATGTATATGGGCAAATACCCATGAAACCTTACTTTAAAAGAAACAACAATGCTTTTAAAATATAGATGTGCCTAATCTATAGTTCAGTTATTAAATTGTTCAGAATTTGCATTTTTATCCATTTTCCCATAGAAAAGCTAGCGCTAATCCTCTGTTTTATCTCCAAATGTCTGTAAGAAAAGTATCAGCTCTACTGATGTGCTACGTGGAAACTCTAGTTTGTGTATTCCAACAGGTGACACATAGGACAGAGCAAAGACATGGTTATAATGCAGTCAGATCTCTATAGGTATGTAAAAGTCAGTCCTTAATTCATTAAAATAATGACATACTGCACAGATAGCCCATACTCTAAGTACATGTAATTTTATATAGGTGGGGGGCAGCCTGTGTGCCCAGGGGAGCTGGGCGGTGAGTGCAAGCTCCCTCCTCAGTAGCCTGCCTGTAGGTTTTAGTAGGCAGACATGACTGTGCAGCACAGCCTTTTAAGGGAGAACTATCTATTCTGGTTTTGTCTTCTTCACTAAATAGGGTGTTGCAGACGGTGCTGCTCTCACTAACTGTATTTCTACTTCTCTTTTCAGTGCCTGATGAGGAAAATCCCCCTGCTCCCACCACGTATCAGCGTTTCAGCTCCAGATAATGTTTTCTGTGCATAATAACTACCGCAGTCTGTGGGGAACTCGTCGGCACAGCCTGGCTTTGTCCACCTTTAATCAGTGTGCAGGCAGGAGAAAGGCTGCCCACCCCTGTGTATGGGTTGGTTCTCTGGCCCCTGGGGAATGGTTTGCTCTCTCTCCTGTCAATAAGCCTGTGCTGAACAGGTCAGCCGGCACTCCATCAGCTTGTCTGGGAAGTCTGCGGGGCTGCCGGCTATAAGGATAAAGTTCTTTAAAAGGCGTCATTGCATGAAGAGTAAGTACTGTACTACGTTTGCGTTGCACGGAGGCCGCGGGTTATGTACGGTAACTGCGGGACGGGTGGTACCCCCCGTAACCTTGTCAACGTAACTTACTGCCCTGTGTTACTAAGTGTCTTCCGAATTTCAGCTGAATCACTTTTACTTTCCTCTTGCTGTAGAGTTATGGGTGGACTTAACAAAATCTTCAGATATTTAACATCTTTTTCAGCAGCCTTGCCTCTCACTCGGGCAAAACTCTGCCAAAAATTATCAAGCTGATTTGTTGTTTTTCCTTCACAGCTGATAGTGGGCCCAGGAACCACAGTTACAACCTGTCATTGATTTGTTTCCTGCTTGAGTGCCATAAAACATTCTCAAGAAATGGAGGAAGATAAAGGGCAGAGTGCTAAAGCTACCAGTGCGGTGGGTGACTTGAGGAAAAGCTGGCAGACCTGGGCAGAGGATCACATTGAGTATCAGAGAAAGAACCCGTTCAGCAACGACGACAGGCTTGCATCTAAACCGGTGCATACTCACAGAGGAGACTTTACTTACGGGAGACCCCCCGAAGGGTCTCAGACAGAGCAGAGGGGAAAAGATGCTCACTCACACGTGGGTAAGGAGGTAGAAGAGCTGTGCTTGATCATTAGAAGAACTGGAGAGGTGGGAGAAGATGGACATGTGAGTGTGACATTCGGGCAGCTCTTTGAAACATATGTGACTATTTCCAATAAAGTAGTGGGAATCTTGTTAAGAGCCAGAAAGCATGGTCTGGTTCATTTTGAAGGTGAAATGCTTTGGCAAGGAAAAGATGATGATGTGATCATCACTTTACTAGAATAAGGTTTTGTCATCTAATGAATTCTGCTGCATGGTTCCATTTGGAAAAACATATCTGGATACCATCTTGAAAGAGGTTTTCATTAGAGAATTTCAACTCAGCTGCTTACTGGGACGTGAGCAGGAGAGAAAATGGGCGAGAAGGATAAAAAATATTTTTGCAAAAATGGAAGAGATTTGGATAGAAATCACAAATAATGAACTAATCCATCACGCTGCTATTGGATTGTCCTTTCATTATTATCATCCACTACCACATACACCGCAGTTCTTCAAATAACTCCACTGGCTTACTGCTTTAGGTTACTGAAAGTATAAATTGCTAACTTGCTACTATTCAACACTGACTCTTGCAGGTTTTGAAATGCTCACTGTGTGGGGGGTTTTGATTTGTAAAACGTGGAATTGAAAACTTTTATGGGAATTCATATACTTCTTCAAAAAAAGAGCCTGGTATATAACAGAAGTTTAGGTTATTTTCACATGGTGAAACTGAAGAAATGGAAGTTACTTTCATGAAGTATATGAAAATTCGCAAATTTACAGAAATATCACAGCAAGGATATTTGATGGTTCCTAAATTAGCTGCATCTTGCATGTATTTTGGAGAGCTGCGCTAGTCCTGGTATTTAATAGTCTGTTCTTATCATCATATCTTCTCCATATCTTCTTCTTCCTATCCCATCTTCTTCATATCGTATCTTCTGTGTCTCTTGTTGTTTTTCCTATGTATCTCACCATTTTTACCTGTTCTGTTCTTCTAATGCTGTGTCATACCCTAGAAGATCACAAAGCTCTGCAGCTGCCTTGGTGAATTCAGCTAACATCCCTTCATAGAAAGGAGGGTGCCACAATGTAAAGATGTGAAAAACGACTGAAACTCTATATTGGGGCACTGTGCATTCATGAAAAGAAACAAAAAGGTTCTTTCACCAAAATGTAGCAATTTTGTTTACAACAGGAAGAGAGTAGTAGAGATCCTGTAGTGCCAAATGCATAAATAAGTCTAGCGGTACAGTCCCATGCCGCATTTATCTGAGGCAGAGCTGTTCTTTCAGGGGACAGTTGTGGGTTCTTCAAACTGGGAGGAAAAAAAATGATCAGCTCATGAAAATTGAGACTGAAAGATGACTGATAAGAACTTCCTTTGTGGTTATTCCAGGGGAACATTTTCTATGTTTAAAAGAGAAAAAAAAAAAAGGATTGGTTATATACAATAGTTGCAATAATGCTATTAAAAGTAATCAGGAGCTGTATTTGCAATAGTTCCCACCAAGAAAACTGTGTAATTAGAAATATAAAATTCTATTTTTTACCAATGCAAATAAAAGCTTTTATGTGGTGTTAACTACAGTACTTGATGGGTCTTCAGTGTAAAATATTCTCTTGCCTCAAACGGATATTGAAATTTAATATAAATTACAAACTTGATAAAAGTGATAGATTATTTTATGCTTTTTATATAAAAGAACACTTTTTGCAAAAAGCCTAAAAGAATGGTTTTTTTAGTTTGACATTTTCATCCAATGGGGATTTGCATCAAAATAAGCCTTTGGACTGGGCAAATACAAATATGGATTTTGTTACCCCTCTGCCTCCTTTTTGTAGTGAAAAGACAATGACAGAAAGAGGGAAGAAACAAATGTGCTGAAATAAGTATATCTGTGGGACAAGGCAGCCAGATGCAGATAGAGCATGGAAGGGAAAACAAAGGCTGGGTTTTAATCACCACATAATTTTACCATGTTGGAAAGTGGGGAATAGGCACTGCAGCAGGTACTGCTGGTGTGTGGTCCCTTGGCTCTCAAAACTGCTCCTTCTTCCTGGACAAATCTATGTCTTGCAGCCAAAAACAAGACATATCATTAGTAATCTTAACACATTTAAAATGCTTTGGGTTTTGGAAAAGCATTTCTTGCCAAAATGACACAAGCACACCTCAGTGGATTTCACTCCCATTAGATAAAGCCTGGACATGCATTTTGATTTCAAAACAAATCGAGCTTTTTATAATACAGCTATGGAATGCGGTTTGTTTAATTCTAACCATTTTCAAATGCAGTCAGTGCTGCTGTAGCACTTGCAGGAAGCAGTGTCAGGCGGTTCAGGTGTTGCCAGCTGACTAACAGGATGGTAATGTATCAGGAACATGATACATTAAAAGACACAGAGTTAAGGCAGTGTGTAGCCCGAGCACCCAGGGATGCAAGTCCAGCTCATGCAAACTTACTTGTTCTTAACTAAGTCTGGCTCAAGTAATTAAATGACAGGAATCTGGGCTTCCACTGATATGTAAGTAGGTAGTGTTAGATGCTTACATGGCCTCTGCTGCACTCCTTCCTGCTGCTCGTTGGTTTAAATATCACTTGAGGATACCTATGAGAGTTTTAAGCACGCCTCTGATCAAAACAGATAGAAAATGGCTTACCAATTTTATAAGCGATTACAAAAACCTTGCCCTATCATGATACTTGGAATAAAACCAAGGATTATTAGCAAAAAAGATTATTTATAGAGCAATGGATTTGTTTAAACAATTACAGAGCCAAATTTCCTACCTGCCAGCTTCAGATGAGCATTCTCTAAAGAGTGACTGAAATCTTCCTATGTGCCCCTGCAATGGTTATAAACACCAAAAAGCTGCCAAACTGGGTCAGCATGCAGGCTGACAAATCCAATCTCCTGCTTCCAGCAACAGCCAGTATTTCAAGAGAGGCCTACAAGATAGATCATACAATTGGTCAGTTTGTTACTCTAGAATATGTCAGTTTGTACACTCCAGAATAAAAAAAAATTCCTCCTGAAGCCTGTATAGTCAGGAATGTGTCATATCTAATGGACATGACTCAACTGAGCTACTAGTTTACAAGTTTTACAAAATCCTGCTTCCTCACCTGTGATGTAGAGATCAGGTTAGCATCTACAGCTGAAACAGGAATTTAAACTTTTCAACAGGCAACTTTTTTGCAACAGGCCCCCATTAGCCTAAATGGAACGAAATTTATTAAATTATTTTCAGAAAAATTGTAGCATGTGAGGTTTTCTAGTATTATAAATTTTTTAGAGTATTAAGTAAAATCTGACCTTCTAAAAGGTGTTCTTGCCCTACTAAGTAACTTTCAGCTCTTCAAATCCCTCCTAAACCTCACTTCCCTGTGGCACGCTCCCTCGGTGGTCTTTCCTCTTCTTCCACTTGGAGCCTGCGAATTCTGCATCTGTTTTGGACTGTACGTTGTATAGGGATTATCTGTATCTCACCTTGTCAAGCACTTCAATAAACATTGCACATCAGTTTGAAATGACAATATGGGAGTTTTTACACAGCATTTTATTGTTTACAAGTTTAGCAAATTTCAAATATGATTTTCACAGGTTTGCTTCCATTTTTATGCTTTTATTTACAACTCATACTTAAGACTTCAGAATAGCCTGAGGAGCTATTACCAATTTAATCACATTGAAAATGCTGTCCTTAGTCAAAACACAAACTTTTTTTTTTTTTATTCTACATTTAACAGCATTGTATGTGTATCTGTTTCATCCTTTCAAAGGGGGCAGTTAGTACTTCAGCATAAAAGCAGTATTCCTTGGGTTCACATTAGGTTGGGAGTTTATGTAAAACAATTAAGCAAAAGAGCACAAATAAAGCTTTGTCATTCCTAAACTTGTAGTCAAAAAAGCAGCTTTTCTCAGGACTGCTAATACTGGATCAAAGAACAACAGAGCCAGGGGCAGTGGCTAAGCAACTTTCCTTGGCTTCTCTGGGCTCTTGGAGAGTAAGAGCTGCTGAGTAAGTTACTCTCCAGGAGTATTTAATTGATCTTTGCTCACTGGAAAGCTCTACAGATTATTTTGGAAGTTCTGAAGTGATGCTCTGATGCTGCTGTAGAAGAGGGTGACGTAGCTAATGGGGTCTGCTCGCCGCCTCTGCCAGGGCCCAGCCAGGAATTCTGAAACATATTCAAAGCATTGGGACAGGCTTTTCAGAAAATATTTCTTAGTCTAATTAAAAAAATTATCTCCTGAGTCCAAGAATGCTTGTCGATACAGAAGGAAAATGGAACACGGTTCTATGCTGAAAAACACTAATGAGATACTGAGCATTCATCTCAGTAATTAAAATGGCTCCGTTTAACACTGTGATTGAGCCAATCTGGGGCCTGTCTGCTTGTGTCAGAGACAAGCTGAATTCCCCATCTTGCTCATCAGCAAAAGTTTGGAAGCTAGGTTGTATCCCGATTTTTACCTTTCTGGTCTTACTGTCACTAGTGGGACCCTTCCCAAATGTAAGATGCAAAAAGTTGACCTTCGTGCTCCTGTGTACATTTGACAACGTACTGGGTCTGGCTGGGATGGAGATGATTTTCTCCAGAGCAGCCCGTAAGGTGCCACATTCTGTGACTAAAACAGCACTGATAACACACCGGTGGGGTGGCGATTGCTGAGCGCCACGGCCTGCTCTTTTTCCTGCTCTGCCCCTCCGGCAGGCAAAAAAGCTGTGAGGGGGCACAGCCTGCATATTCCATACCAGATGATGTCAGGCTCAGCAACAAGCGCTGAGGGAGGTCTGGGGGAGCGGGGGGCGAGAGAGGGACCTGCTTGTGGGAAGTCATGAGTGATTGCCTTCACATCACCTGCCTTGGGGTTTTTTTTCTTCCTCTTTCCTTCATTTATTAAACTGTCTTTATATTGACCCGTGAGTTTTCTCACTTCTGCTCTTCCCATTCCTTCCCCAATCCCACCAGGTCAGGGGTGAGGAGTGAGCAACGTGCTGTTGGGACTCAAACCCCACAGTCAACTGTTCCATTGCATTGGAAGATCATTCCAAGATTAGCATTTATTCTGTAATTCTGTTTATTAATCCTTTCTGACAACAGTTCATGTTGGTACTTTAAATATGACATGTCACAGTTAAGTACAGTTACATAAATTAATTACAAATCAGAACACATACATGGTATTAACGCTTGAAAGATCTCAATGTTCAGATGTTTCACAAAGCTAGGAGCCAGCTCAAACCTCTGAATCTATTGCACAGTAGTAGTCAAAGTTCATTGGCTTTAATTCACACTCTTCCTACCTAATGTTACAAATTAAAATCCCAAAGGACTGCAATGACACGTGAGCATCCACTAATAAGAATAACAAGACACTGCGCACAAGGTAATAGAGAAAAGAGAGGTGTTTCTGGGTAGAAAATGTTGTTCTTCAGAAGGGTGTGAACTTTCTGAAGTATTACGTATAGTTTACTGTAAGAATATTACAATTCATTGTACCACTAAGGCAACAGGTGCTGGATCAGTGGAAAACGCTGAGAAGATTACGTTCAGGGAAGCTTGCACGTGCAACAGACCATCATCACCTCATCTAAATGCCATCAGCCAAGGACACTTGATTAGTTAGGCACCAAGAATGTGAATGAAGAAAATCCACTCCATGTTTTCTGGACTCTTAACCTTCCAAACAGTCTGCCTAAATATGGTATCGAAAAACAAGAGCACTAGCATTACTGATTAAGTCATACAGCAAAGGCAAATGTTCTGCAGGTTCCTTAAACAACCCGACATGTTCCAGTTTTGGGCTGAGTCCCTGCTATCCCAGATTCAACTCAGATTGCTATTACGCAAGCCTGCCACATACTGCCTGTTTCTCTTATGACTTCATTTAGAAATCAAATTTAGCCAAGGCATTAGTAATCTCCAAGGGACTTCCAGTGAGAACAGTATCAGAACCATCTAAAAATTTGGATGGTTTTTTCTATCATCATGCAGAAGAGTGATATATTAAACCAATTCCTCTGAACTCTTCACATTTTTTGTAAGCATACAGTAACTAATTTAAAATATTGTGTACGTAAGACAGAAACAATCTTTAAGTCCAACATACAACCACTTACACATACATTTAAACTATATTCTATGTTATATAGCATTATCACATCTTGGGCACCTATTGCGTTAACACTTAACTATGTCACTATCATGCAAGTAAGACAGGTAATATATTAAAGTGGTTTAGCACCAGGAAGTTAGGAGTGTATTTTCAGCAATGTACCTACTAATAACTAGGCATAAGTAACATATCATACAAATACAGATGGAAACTTAAATGTTTTAAATGTTACTTGCAATCCCAGAACACTGAATCCTTAAAATAAAAGCTTGATTCTGTAACAAATATTCCCTTTGGTATCACATACACAATGTTAGCAGTAACCTGTTGCCTTAGATGCAATACATTCTGCTGCTATACCCTGCCTTTTGATAGGAAAAGTTCTCTGCATGTGAGCGTATGTATTATGTATGTATATATACACAAATACAACATTATAATTAAAATAAATTGCCTTATTGTCAGAGAAATATACAGACTGAGGTATCCAAATGGGAGAATTAGGTTGGCAGCTACAAATTCTGTGTAGTTCCTCATAAGGAACTAAAGCTTTTTTTATCCTGGCATATTATTGGCAACATGAAACTGTGCAACCTTAACTCAGAGTTCAATGACAAAGAACAAACCGGCTAGCGACACAAGGCTAAGAGTGCTTTCAACTGCCAGCATTTTCAGGTTGCAGTCGCTCAATCAATTGTTCAGCCTATAAAAGAGAGAAAGCAATGCATTAACTACACCGCGGACCTTCAGTTTACTGAAAATTCCATTTTAACAATAGTGACACTGACAGAGCATTTACTTTCCATTTTTACAAGGAAAAGTATACAACAGAAGCAGAATACAATGATTGCTTTAAACAGCAGACTCCTTTTGACAGTTTACAACTCCCATTAGGTGATGAGAAAACGAAACAGAACCTATGAAAGTCAGAGGATGTTTGAGCAAATAGCAAATAAAGCAGTATGGTTCTAAAGACCTCAGAAGACAGCAGTGCTCAGAACAACCAGGCTGTAAGACCTGGAATTCTTTGGGAGACACTCCAGAATGGTGTGTTGTGGCCTCTCATCACCCAACAAGCCGCACAGCAGACACATACACTGCTGAGGGATGGAGTGCATTCACCTACGTGGTTCGTGCCATGAGATATACACCCATTTGGTTATGTCACTATGCTCACACATACTTTTCTCATCATATGACTATTTATGCATCTAGGGCGTAACTGGAGGAGCCGTATTTTGTATATGTAACGGCATCAGCCCACAGAGCCTTCAGAGAGGCTCAGGGCAGAAGGAAATCTGCCAACATTGTTCTAGCAGGCCAAATTGGGCACATGGAGACTAACATGGGCACTTCTGAAATAAATCAGTTTACTGTCAGCCTTTTTTTGCCAGTCCCAATGAATTAATCTGTTATTTTGAACTAGTGCTTGAGATTTTAAGATCTCTAAAGGAACCACGTTTAAATGTGAAAAGTTTAAGTTTGGCATGTTTTAAACACACACAGTAAAAATGCACTCAGCTACTTAAGGTAGGAACAACTTAACTGGAGCTAAGTAGCTCTTGCAGTTTATTTGCAAATAAAGCTAAAGCATGAAGCAACTGAAAATGAAGCTATCTGAACCTTGGTTTTGCATTCTTAAACAAATATCACATTCAAGCCATTGTAATTTAAAAAAAAAAAAAAAACCCACCCAAAACTAATTCAAGAACATTTTCCAACTTAACAACAGGGTAAAACATCTTTTGAAGTACATCCATGTTGTATAGCCAAACTTCGTACAGATCTCCCTGAGCTAATCCAAGATAGCAAGCAGTAAAACTACACAGCTATACTTATTTGAGGGCCAAATATCTGTGTGACCCTCTATAATACAGCAGAGGCACATCTGCTTTGTTCGAGCCGGGTGAGATCACCAGCGAGGTACCACTGCGAAGCAGCTCAGTTTTTTCTCTTTTGGTAAGAGGCTGTCCGTATCCTTTAGATGAGACAGACCTTTTTCAGTATCTTTGTTTTGGGGCTGTACAGGACACCAGGATGCTGTAGCTACACTGCAAGGACAGGTTCTTTGCTGCATCAAAGCAGTGAGAGTAAGCTTTAGTCCTCGAGGGACAGATTTTCAAATAGCTATTGAGGCAGCGCCAGTTCATTCTCATTGCTTGTCTCTACTGACATAAATCAGTACAAACAATGTTTTTGTAAAACAGACACTTGTTTCAGTCTAAAGATGACAAGATGAGAAAAAACATGTGAAATGATAAAAGCAAGCATTAGATGGCCGTGTTTTTCACCTAAATTGAATGAACCAGGGTACGTACAACACTTGAATACATCCTTTCACATTAAAGAACAAATACTTAGCAAGCACATCACATTAATCTAAGCCACATGTTAGAGATCCAGCACTACTGTGAATGTTATTGTCACTCCATTTCCCTTAGTAAGCATAAACATTAACTTATGCTTATTTGAGAAAGCATAAATATTATACATTACATTTTCTCAAATACTTAATGCAAAATATAAATAATTGATAGTAATGACAAAAATAATTGCTCAAAGAATTTTTGGACATAGTTAAAATGTTAGAAAGATGTCACCTTTTCAGCTTGCAACTGCAAACCTACCAAAAAGCTCATCTGCATTACACTTACCGTGATAAACCAGTAGGAATTGATTCTGTACATGAGTCTGGATAAGAATCCTAGCTGACTGGCTGGCGCCAGGACATGGAGATGCAAGTGGGATATTGAGCAGAACGGAGGCCAGTGAAAACCCATTCTTCAGAAAAGGAAAACAAGTAAAAAATACCGGTGATGTTAATTCAGGAAGAATGGGAACATAGCAACTTAGTTAACATGATCCCCTGAATTAAGAACTCAACTACTCACATTTTCCTTGTACATAAAGGCAAGCACAAAAATATGCCCTTTAATTTCATTATGCTCTCAGGAAACATTTGCAAATGCCATTAACCTCCTCCTTCACATCTCCGTATTTAAGATACATTTTGTTAAAAAGGAGGGTTTAAAAAATAAAATGTATCTTAAATGTATCGTATCTAATTTTCAGCTGGAAAGCCAACTGTCACTAGATCAATGTAGTTTCTATCTAGTTTAATCATGAAGGCTCAGCTCCCTATACTCTACACTATTTAAATTATGGTACAATTTACTTTGGCCACCAAAGGCACTGGCTTAAACTAAAGGCTGCAGCACTGAAATCAAATGAACGCAGGTATGACTGAAACACAATGAAGTGCCCTGCTTGAACAGGACAAACTTTACCTCTGTTGTGGAACCCAGGATTTAAAGCATATTTTCAGCATGTAATTAGAGAGCAGCCTTTTAGAAGTGCCCTCCGTAACCCAAGATGTGGTCAAGAAAGAATCTCAGAGTTGGAATGCAATCTGCGCTGTCAATTCATCAGAAAAAAGAGTTTATATTCAATGCCAGCATATTCTACTTAAGAAGTCATGCAATGAGTGAATGCAGACTGGATTTCTTCAATAAATCATACTGCAGTTGTTGCCACCATCTCTAAAATAGCATTCTGAAAAGTAAAAAACACACTCAATAAACACAGAAGGTTTCCATTACATACCTTATATCATTCAAGTCACTAAAATTATTTTTCTGAAGGACAGCTTTTCCAACTTCCATCATTCTCTTCACTATTAAACACAAATAAATTTAACATTTAAGTAATATTTTACATATCATATGTCATCAAGTAATTTTAAAAAGGTATTCTTCAGAATATTAACTTCAACAAACTGATTACACTGAGATCACAAACGTGGGTTTTTCAAAATATAAATACTGTCACTACTCATAATCAAAGATTGTCAGGATAGTGTTGTACAATGATTGACATGAAAATTGCAACTGTTACCAACTTCCACACTAACAACACTTGGAAGTGTGGTATTATTCTAATAACTTTGGCCAAAGGTATGGTATCACCCCACCCGTATTAAAAAAAAACACAACAAATACTGATTGGTCAGAATGACGATGTTTACACTAATTCCAGTGTTATATCTCTACACAGCTACAGGACTTTGATCTCAAGCTGGTATAAGTTTGGAAGTTTCAGAGATGATACACAAATTTAAATTAAAATAAAATAAAACTCTCAATCCTACTTACTACTAGGACAAAGTTTCATTACTGTATCACTGAGAAAAGAAGCAACCCTAATACAAAAACTCAAGGCAAAAATCTAAGGAATTGTCTCGAAGCTGAACACATATAGAAATTGTTTCTGAGGAAAACTACCCCACATTTAAAAGAGAAATACGGTGATGCAAGATTTGCAACACGCAGCCATAACTCTTTTCTTGCATCACCAGTAAATTGCCCTGAGATGGAATCTCTTCATGCATGTACAGCTGTAGTTTCTTCTGTTACTCAACACACTTAGTTAGGCATTTCCTGTGAAACAAATTCAAGGACAATGTTTTCTTTAGAAAAAAAAAAAAAGCCTAAGAATAATATATCATAGCTTCAATGTTTTAGAATTTTATCTTTTACAAAACTATTGAAGTTTACTGGAACACCATTTCCCTTTTTCTTCTCTCCTTTTTTTCCTGAAAAATAATGTAGTATGTATTTTAAAATATGCATTTTATAAAATTCTTCTATAACTTTTCATATAATTTAAAATTGCATAAATATCTAAGAAAAAGCAATGAAGCAGCACATAACACTTTAAAAATAAAGTTGCAGTTCCAGCAAAGTGCAGAGTCATCTATACTCCGTGCAAACAAAAAAGATTTCATGCATTGGTATGGTGTTTTTATAGAATTGCACAAAAAAATGTACTATTCTAGAACAGCACACGGAAGTTCTCAGGAAGGGTAAGTCCCTACTTACACACACTCGCACCATCTATTTCCATGTTTACATCCTCAACCAAATGGTGCTCAAATTACTTGAATACGTAATTACTTGACAGCACACTACTTAAGACTGTGCAAAATTATTTTCCTTTAGGTTAAACACGTACTTACAGCCTTACCTAAAGGTATGTGTTCTGCCTTCAGCGTTTTGCAGTTTCCCATGTGCTCCACCGGCACCACCAGATAGTGGTGGGGGGCACTAGGTCTGATATCTCTAAAGCAAACGAGGTCTTCGTACTAAAAAATGATGCAAACATATTAAATTGATAAGGACGAGAATATTAGCAAAGATTAGGTAACAAAGTTCATCTTCACCCCATCAATGTGATAGTTAATGTCGTGTTTGAAGTAACTAGCAAAAATCTTAAGATTTTCAGAGCCAGCCTACAGAAAGACTTGTAAGCGTGATTTGTGCCCTCAGCCGACCTTCTGCAGTCGGGATCCCCCGGCGTCTGCTTTACGGTTTCTATCTGTTATGCCAACGTCTAAGGATAGCAAGATATTTCCTTCCTGATCGCTCCTATCTCCATAAAAGAGCCGAGGACCCGTAAGACCACCCCAGACCCGCCGAGCCCTTCAAAGGGACACCCTGGCCGAGCCGGCCGCCCGGACACCGCCTCACCCAGGGGGAGGGCTGGCGCCAGGCGACCGAGACGCTCACGGCTTCAGGGTCTGATCTTCCGTTCTCAAACTAACCCCCTCGGCCCTTCCCCGCTCTCCCGGAGCCCTGCCCGGCCCCGCAGGCCCCGGTGCCGAGCGGCTGGGCTGCCCGCCGGGATACGCAGGAGAGCCCTCACACCAGCGCGGCGACAGCCGGAATCCGGCCCTTCGTTAAAAACCGGCAACGAGCAACAACAAACAAGCAGCCGCCCAGGCCCACGATGGCCGCTCCGCTGCCAGCGGGGAGCTGGCACCCGCACCGGCGCCCGAGGACAAGGGGCGGCGGCGAAGGGCGGCAGCTCCGCCGGCGGGACACCGAGGGAGGCCGCCGCCGCTGCCCGGGCGCCCCTCACCCACCTGGCAGGGCAGCAGCGCCGTGCCCGGCTCCTCCCGGCGGGCGATCCTGCAGAACACGCATTTGCCGTCGTAGCTGCTGCTGCTGCTGCCGCCGCCGCCGCTCCCGGCTCCGCTGCCCTCAGCGGCCGCGGCCTCCTCCCCCGCCATGGCCCCGGCCCCCCTCT
>VYZM01011071.1:463463-479682 GCA_013398915.1 Dromas ardeola | reverse complement strand
TCAAGAAGGACAGGGAACTGCTGGAGAGGGGACAGCAAAGGGCTACTAAGATGATTAGGGGACTGGAACATCTCTCTTATGAGGAAAGGCTGAGGGATTTGAGTCTTTTTAGTCTAGAAAAAAGACGGCTGAGGGGGGATCTTATCAACGCTTACAAATACTTGAAGGATGGGTGTCAGGAGGATGGGGCCAGGCTCTTTTCAGTGGTGCCCTGGGACAGGACAAGGGGTAATGGGCACAGACTTGAGCATAGGAAGTTCCACCTCAACATGAGGAGGAACTTCTTTGCTTTGAGGGTGGCAGAGCACTGAACAGGCTGCCCAGAGAGGTGGTGGAGTCTCCATCTCTGGAGACATTCAAAACCCGCCTGGACGCGTTCCTGTGCAACCTGCTGTAGGTGACCCTGCTCTGGCAGGGGGGTTGGACTAAATGATCTCCAGAGGTCCCTTCCAACCCTACCATTCTGTGATTCTGTGAACGCAACCAAAAGCTCCCATCTCCTGAGCCATGTTTCTAAAATATGATAGTGCTGGAATTCTCTTTTGAAGGTGAGGCGTAGGTATTTGTCAGCATAACCCTGAACTGAAGCTGCATCTTTTCATCTTTAAAATGTACTAAAATCTGTGAATAAAAGAGAAAAGATGTGTAACAAGTTTCTGAATGCATAAATTCCTTTATTGAAAATATTGTGATAGCACTGCATTACATATATTCAATATTCATAGTTTCAAGGGTCACAGAATTTTGATTGAACAACACTGTTTCGAATACAGACCACAGCGTTTAGATATGCTCTGACGAGGATAATATAATGGAGTAAGTTGTAGGTAGCAATAGTGAGATGTATGTAAAATGTTGAACTTGGTTGGTTTGGTTTTGGTTTTTTTTTTTTTTTTTTTAATAGTTAAGTGGTCTGCCACCATTTAAAAGAGCAAACACTATTAGATATTCCCGGTATTTTCAAAGCATTATGCTGTTAGCAACTTCCAAAATATTTTACAGCATTACCAGTAAGAACTTTACTTATGGCCGTAGTAGACCACGTAGAAGGGAAGCGTGAAAAGCTCACGTGCAGCGTGTTACAGGCTTACTTTTATAGCACTGGTTTTTAGACTGTGAAATTTCTGTGCAGGATTACGATTTAGTAATGCTTTTGAAAAAAAAAAAAAACAAAACACTTGGCTGCCTTTTTTTTTTTTTAAATCGATTCAAAAAGGGAAGAACAGTAACTAAATTGAGTTGTATTACTCAGTTAATAATATTCCAATATTAGACTGTACTGTTTAATGCATGGAAGCACACTACTGTTTCTAAAACCTGCCTTTCTCAGGACCATGACACATTCGAATCTAAGAGCAGGACAGCATCCTAATGTTATTTGGGTCTGAATTGTGTAAACAAAACCACAGCTTCAGGCGAAAGCAGTATTCTTTAGCAAACTGTGGAGGGTGCCAGTCCTCTGTCACACTCTCCCTATTTACTGAAATTTTCATTTTGTAACATAGTCTTTTCTATTCAGTGTTGAGGGCGGAGGGCAAAACATATCTGAGTATTTCATGAAAAACAAACAGTATTTAGTTGCCTGTCAAATCCTAAACCAGCCTGTTGCTTCAAGTCATTTTCGGGAAGGAAATCATATATATATATAATTACTAAGCAAACAAGTATTACACTAACATGACCTGGCCTGTTAGGGAAATAGCATTCTTCTCTAAATCTCAATTATATTTTCTCCTTAACAAAGCAGTTATTTTTCAATTTGTAGAGAAGTGCTCGTAAAAGTACAGTGGGTGGCTTATTTTGAATCATTTGGTGGTGATACAAAAAAAAACAATCCTCTCTTACAAATGTCCTTTGTAAACAGTCAAATAATATTAGGGCAGATGCTCAGAGCATGCTGTCCCAATTCTGTTGACTGCAACAAAGCTGATACAGTCTACACCAGGTGGCAGTTTGCCCAATCTCTCCAAACACTGCCAAAATAATAATCTGTTAACAGGAATGTGGCAGCAGAGTTAGTAAGAAGCACTATCCACCTTCTCCCTCATCTCAGAAAAAAAGCAAAACAAAACAGAATTATGCACTCAAATGTTTCTGCCAGAAAACAAACCCTCTAATTAGGGTAAAATGAAACCCAAATCTCATTTACAAAATAAAAATATAAAAATTAACTTCAGAAATCAAATCAATTGATTCAGAATAAATGCCAATGCATAAGAAAACCTACCTGAATAGTAATTATTTATCAAATTGAGATTTGAAACATTAAAAGAAAAAACTCATAGCTAATACATTTACAAAAAAAAATCTGCTACACAATAATAATAAATAAAAAGATTTAAAAAACATGTTCCCTTAAGTGCTGTGTACACTTATTTGTGATTCTTTTCCATGGCAAACAATATGCTGTAGATTTTGGTAAAGTAACCTTTTATTTTTGGTTAGCATTTGTACATTGAACATAAATACACATGGAATGTACTAGACAGTTATAGTTTTCCCACAGGATCTTTTTCACAGTTACAGAAAAAGTTTTCAACTTACACACCATGAATGTTTCCATAAGCATTGTACCTTCGATGGAAGAGTGTTGGGAAGAGGAAGTAAAAAACACTTCAGCCTGATCTCTTACTGTTCTGTCTCTTACTGCCTCTCAAAACGAGCTCTGTTTTTTCTTGGGTTGGTTGGTTGTGGGTTTTTTTGCGTAGTCATGCTCTGGTACAAACTTGAGGAAAAAGCGTGTAACATTGTGAGGCAGCCTGCACCTTCTAGTTAGCTTTTAAGTGCCTAATGGATCCAGTCCTTAAGGCAGTCAATATTTCATTCAAATGTCCATACTTCTACATCTTGTATTATGAAATCTTCTTTCTTAGATAAGATGTCATTATTGAAGGTGCTGCAGGAGTTGCTTCGCCCGTGATACAAATCTGCATCTAACCATAAGCCAAACCGGCCACTGAAAAGGAAATACATGACAAATTTCAGGTTATATATAATAGTAAAAATACTGGAAGCTGCAGAAACAACCAGAGTAGTGATACGGAGGAATCTAGGTAGTTCTGAGGACCTCATAGACTGAATAGTGACAAGCTCAATCCTGGCAAAGCGCTTGCCAAGAAGCTCACGGAGCAGTTCCCTTGCTTTTATTCACACTAGCAAGCAGGGCAGAGCGCAGGATCAAGCACGCACCCACAGGCCCCTGTGCCACTCAGCTGTTCGCACCGGCAGCTGTGGCTGACACTGGGGTGCTGATGTCAGCGTCCCTTCCCTGGCTGTTCAGGTGTGGACATGGCCCCTTCTGGTGTAGAAGGAGGAGGAGGAGCGGTGTTTATACACTCCCGATGCAAACCATGCCCAGATGTCCTGTGGTGCAGCCTGCAGTCAGCTTTAGTTAGTCGTATCGCCTTAGCCCTTGATTTCATACCCACTGACCTCTGAAATTTAGGACCTAATTAAGCACTGTCTGTATCCTTGCTCTGTATCAGCATCAGAATAATGACAATTTAATAAGGACCACATGAGAAACCTTAGAAGCTGATGGCAGAACTGCCACTAGAGATTATCTTCCAGTGGCAAACCTATTCAGCAATGAGACGTGTATCTACCCAAAACATCTGGCTTTTTTCCGATCTCAAAAAAAAAAAATACACTTACTTGCCCAACATCATTCACTCTCTCTAAGCAATGGAAATTGCTTTGGGTGTATAACAGAAATCAGATTGCTGTGGTATCTGCCCTAAACAGTTTACTAAAAGTTCAGCCATTTTACTGATTAGTTTTTCTTGTAACTACCATCGTCCCTATTCTCATTAAAAAAACAAGTTAGCTACATAATTTGAAAACCAAACAGTCACTCACCCTCCACCTCCGAGCTCCAGAGAGCTGGTGTCTCCATTGATGAAGTAGGTGTTCTCTCCACTCCATTTGAATACCTGGGGAGCAACCAAATATATTTGGACTGTGAGGATTCTTGTACTCTAAAACTACCGGAGACTGACTCTTAGCAGGTACTTTTTGGTGTGGTCGTATTTTATTTTATTTTTTTCTTGAAGGGGGAGGAGGAAGAGGAAATAGGTAGGAAGGAAAGAACAATACATATTTAAAACTATGAACAAGGCACCTCAATCCTTTTAAAAATTCTGCTTGCATCTCTGAATCAACAGGCATTCTGTTAAAAAGGAACAATGAGTTCAATATTGAAAAATGCATAAGCCATGAACATTAAGGGGTATTCTTACTCCTCCCTGCTTCCCCCTTCAAACCACTTAAAACTCTCTCCTCACCCTTACAGACCATGCTCTCGGCACTTCAGATAATTACAGCCACTTCTGCTAAAAACATTGCATCAAAGCAATAAGTGATTAACTGCATTCATCAACAGGCAGCACATCTTCTAAACGCAAATATACTGTCTTCATAAAAATCTGATAAAAGTTTCAGAAGTGGAATCCCTTATTTGAGAAAGTGAACATCTGCTTACCTTGAAATTTGGACTGAACGTGTAGAGGAATGTTTCACCAGTGCCATAGTAATGGTCACTAAACCTGAAGGGATGTGTAGCATACGCTCCAAATATCTGTCAGAATAAAATGATTAAACGACTTTTGAGGACAGCACAAAATTCAAGAAAAAAAAACCCAAACATTTCAAAATACTTTCTAAAGAACAACTGAACTGGTGTTTTGTGTTAGAAGAACCAACTAGTAAAGGACATCAGATGAGCAAGGACTCCTGCAAAACTTTTGTAACCTGCAAGTTAAAAGCCAGATGACAACAATGGCAACAGGAATGCCGACTCCAGGAACTACTGAAGTACTAGACCTCTACAGAAGCATTATTTGTGACAGCTTGTTAACTGAGAAACTTAAGGAAGACACTTCCATGGGCGCTATTAAAAGGAGCACTCGTTGCAATTAGGAAGCTTGGGAGGGGTGTTTCTATTAGTGCTGATGTACTTCCCTGCCTGTAAGTTTATTTTAAGCAGTAGAAAATGTAAAAGAAAACACCAATGTCTTATTTCGGTATGATGTCACTTCATGGTATGACTAGCACTTCATAGTCATCACTTTTTATAATGTTGCCCTTTCAGTCTAACCCCCACAGAACAAGCACTCCTTACCTGGTTGTCCATATCCTTGATAACAAGGAGAACCGGACTGTCAAGAGATGCCGATTTACGGTACAGAGTCTTCAGGCTAGTCCCATGCTCCAGTGTGCTGTATGCAAGCCGCCATGGATATCCCTGCACCCGTGCAGGCAAGCGCCGGGCAAGCTGGGCAACGAACAGAGGGAAATGGTTACACATTCAACAGGTTGGGTCACAGGTGGCACCCCAGATTATTCCCTTGCAGCAGGGGCTTCTGAGCCAAAAAGTGGCTGTCAAAGGAGCAGCTGATGCCAGCAGCTTAACATTTCCGCTACATGCATGTGGCCTTGTACTAAGCCCAACTGTCTGCATTCACATCACCTGTGAAAGATATTTCAAAACTGGCACCTCCTCTCCAAGCACTGAGAGAGTTGCCAGCCCTCAATATCACAAATCAAACTCCAGAGTTGCAAAACACAAAAATAAGCTTTCCAGGTGAGCCAGTGCTGCAGCAAAGAGGACCTTGCACAAGGACACTCCAACATACTAAGTACTTTCCAAACTCTTAAATTAAAAGCATTGGTATTGCCTCCAGAAGGCAGAATGTCCCACACTTGGCAACAACAGCACCACAGCTAACAAGGAAACTTGAGGTTTTTCTAGCTGTACCTGCTCTATATGCATGTTTTCCAGGAGAGCGCTGTGATGCTTTAAGACAGGCAAAGTATCATCATCTTCTTCTTCATAGTAACTGCAAACGCTCTTTCGTCGTTTTGCTTCTTCTACAGTAATGATCTGAGGCAAGAGAACAAGTGTCCAACCTGAAGCATAGCTCTTACACTGACAATCCTCTGTTGAAGCAAATTAATTTAAAACAACATACTCCTCATCTGTTGCACTGCGCAGAGCAAAACCACTGTATGGGATGGTTCTATCAAGCACAGGCAGCCTTAACCAAATGGAGAAAATCTTAACTGGCAAGGTGTCTTTTGAAACATTGAGGTAACCAGGTGACATAACGTGGTCGGTCTCAGACATACTTGGCCCCAAGTCAGAAGACACACTACACCCATCTGAACTAGATGTCCTGTGGAAGTCTAAATGAGGAGGACACAGAAGCTTCTTTGTTTTCTTTCATGCAGCTAGCAGAGTACGTTAATTACTTTCTCAGGTGCTAATGCATAAGAATATGAAGAAGTTTAAAATTCCACTTCTCCTTTTAATAAAACAGCAGCTTTCCCCTGGTCTTCTTTACTGACACACATGGTTTTGTGTATACAAACTGAAACAGAATGAATAAAGCAAAGACTTAAAAATGTAAATCAACTTGACAGATATGTCAAAGTTCTGTCTTGTAAGAAATGTACCAAGTAAGGTTTTGAGCATCCAGTTTACGTAAGTTCTTGAAAATACTAATTCTAAGAGTCGAGGTCTTTATAAAATACATTCTTAGTTGAAAACGATCAAAGAGCTCTTTGGAAACTTCACTGTATTCCTTTGCTTAAGACTTTATAAAGAGAGCACACTGTAGTATTTTAAAAGGTGAGTCCATGTAAGTATTACTAACATCAGGTTTGAATTTAAATACTTATAAAATGAAGCACAGACTCCTCTCCAGCAACTACAGGTAAGCCACACTACCTTTTCCCATAAAGCTGGCAACAAAATGGGAATTCAGGCCCATATACTTAATGCTTGTCTATGAAAGGACTCAGCAGCCTACAAGGTGCCGAGAGAGACAGGGGACAAACTCTGAACCCCATGTGGCACAGGCAGCAAACAGGAGCCCAAACATGGCGCAGGGCAGGAGCTTCCAGGCTGGCAGCACCCATGGTGCCTGGAGCTCACCGCAGAGGGGAGGACACTGCCTCACCCCTCGGTGATAGTGGTCTGGGTGTCCTGACTCCCGCTGAGCTGCTGCTGGGGTGCTCAGCCTCCCAGCTGGCAGAGAGCATCATCTGGCACAGTTGGAAAGCTGCTAATCCTTCAGTATGGCTCAGGGTGCTTAGCAAGCAACAGGGCCTTGGCTCTGCCCAGCAGCAGGAGGTGAGATGAAGCACACTGCGCCCGGCAGCAGGGCTTTAGCTGGGGCTGGGTGCCACAACAGCAAATAGAAAGCAGCAGCAAGAGCTCAGACTGATGAGAAAGAAAAGGGGAAGCAAGGAGGCCTAGCTACAAAACAACCAGGAAATCTTAAACCGCCTTCCTTCCACGAGCATACCACCACAGAGGTCTTAGGAGTAGGAACCTTAAAGATGTGGCTGCAGAGCATGCTGCACCGCTGCCACACATCTCCCTGCAAATATGGCTTCCAAACAACTTTCACGTTGTTTCACATGGATAAAGTTATGCAAAACTTCTCTGCGCCTTCAGGATCACTGCTTGAACTTGCAGAAGTTGTCAACAGTCGAGACAATTGCTAAGAAGTGCCTGGAGGTCCTACACACACCTGCCCTACAGGCGAGAAAGCAAATACTCTGGACTGACTCCAGGTGCAGATTTAACCACACCACAAAGCACAGAAGCAGCTTTTTATGAAGACCAGGACTGGTGAGGAGTTCACTGTGGGTAGGACAAAGCCCTAACAGTGTCAGTCACACCTAGCATCTCCTCTGGGATGCGAACAACAACGTCTGCGGCACACACTCACCTCCAGCGCACATTCACCTGCAGCCGCCTGGAGCTGAGCCTGGGGCAGCCAGCCCAAGCAGGGCACACGGGCACTGGTGCCCCAACACACACAACGGGGTGAGGAAAAGACTGGAAGGACCACCACAAGGCAAAATCCAGCCTGCAGAATGAACCTCGTCACGTGCCCCCGCGCACTCAGGCAGTACAGGTATTTCTGCCGATGACAGTGGAAGAGCCGTACAGCTGCACCCTGCCACTCCAGCCCAGGCTCAGTGGGATCTAGTCCTGGGCCTTCTGAGACCGGAGGGAATCCTGTGCCGGAAAATTTTTCATATGGCCAATTTCAGGGAAAGTTTGCACTGCAAAATTAGATCAATTTAAAAAAAAAAAACNCAAAAAAAAAAAAAAACAAAAAAAACCAACACAAAAACAAAAACCCCAACAAACTGTTAAAGGAGAATAGTCTTTCTGCTTTTATCCTTGTTCTTTTTCCACCTCCAGAATGGTTTTCCTTCCCTTCACATCTCCCAGACCATGATTTTTCTTTTTTTTTTTTATTCGATTTTTTTTTAGATGAACACCTTTTTCATCTTCTATTAAAAGTATCCAATTCCCCTTTCAAAGGCTATTTTCTAGGAGTAGTCTCCTCCCAGGAGCAGGAGGAAAGTTATCACAGTAAATCAACCAGCAACAGGTATTTGTAGCAAAATGCAATACAGACAAAAAATTCATAGACAACCACAGAAAAGCTATTAACACATCTGTAAATTGCAACTGACTCCAAAGACAGACAAGCCCCCCTCTTCACTGTGTAGATATCTATTCAGTCTATAACTGAAGCGCACATTTGAATGAAGTTCGGAGCCAATAATTGCAAAAAAAGGTATTTACAGACCACACAAAGACCAGGTATTTACAGACCACACAAAAGCAGAAACAGATGAAAAGAATTAACCACTACAGAAAATGGATCTACAAAATCTTTTAAAAATTTTGTACTGAGAAAGCAAGCTACCTGAAGTGGAAATACCCTGTTAAAATTTATCTGAGTTCAGAGCACATTTTTTACGAGGACAGAAGTGCTGTATCAGAGCCACGCTGTTCAAACAGGGACACAGTTCAACATACCTCCACAAAAGGTTCCTCCTGGTCAGATCTGGCATAGTAAAGAATTCGAATATTCAAAGGCATTTGTTTCCCTTTCATCATCTATCAGTTTATTCTGCAGTATCCACCACAACTCCCTGCTCTAGTGGCAAGAACTCTCGCCCACAAGTGTGACAGACAGCTTCTGACCGTGGCACGCTGTGATAAAATTGCTTATATACTTGCCTACAATCATACTTTCTGTTTCCCCACAAGGGAGAGTGAAACTTTCACAGTAATCATGCCCAAATTTGGACTTTCAATAGAGATTTCCTGGCAGACCTACTTTAAATTTGTAAAGCTTGAATATAGTACAAATAAAAGAGACACACCTTTAAGAAGCTGATTCCAGCTAATTCTTCTCTCAATACATATTTAAATAAAACAATGAGCTACAAAGCTCCCGGCGTGGCCAGATCTCTTTCCCACCTCTGTTTTTCAGATCACTGGCCCTCCTTCTTCATTTTGGTTTTAAGAAAATGGCATGCAAATAACAACTGAACAGTGAAATCTAGTGCAATATATGACTGCACTCAGCTCTGAGCAAAACAAGGAATGAAGACGCTTTCCCCCCCACCCCCCTGCAGTTCACAAAGTACCAACATTAAGAAACTACAAAACTGTGGAAACAAAATCTATCTTGGATTAGAGGTGATGTTGCTCCATTTCAAATGACAAGCACCACACCTGAGCTCCACTTTTGAATAGAAGAACATACTTTGAAGATAGAAATACTTAACGAGAAAAAAAAAAAAGAGGGCAGTAGAACTTTAAAGACAAGTTTATGTTTAAGACGAAGAATCAGATCACTTTTTAAATCATCCTCAAGATATTTCCCACTTACGGATTTATCTGTTTTTTAATTTAACCCATACCCTTAGCACGGCAAGTCCTTCAGCATTCAGAAATATCGTTAGAAAATGTGTAAGAGTTTATTTCCCTCAGAAACTAGGCTTTGTTTACACGAGAGATAGGCAGATAACAAACACAGGCATGCCAGTAATTAAAACAGATTCCAAAAGCTTGCATATTGAAAAAGTTAAAAGTCCCAGTCTAAAACCTATCCCTCCTACAACCAATATTCAAACAGTATTGCTGCGTGCACCTGAGAAGCACATGGCACATATGTGGCACATCACATACCAATCCATTTCAACCAGCACGCAGGAGTCTCTGTTGGTGTTTATGTGTCTGTATGCATTTTGGAGGTTTTATTTGTAGCATATAAATACAATACAAATTTAGCAATGCTGACGAGATACACCTGTATAGTTTTGCAAAAGGCTAACATCACATAATCAAAACATTTACACAACTTCTGCTGGTTGCACACCACAGAGCACCCAGTTCTTTGCCTGCTCTTTTTAGGTAGAGAAGAAAGGAGGACTGAAGGAATATAAGTAACTTCGTGAGACAGATACAAGCCTTGAGGAGACTTCTATATGAAGCAGAAAGCATTATAAAGAAACAATAAAACCCATCAACTGTTGAGATTCTTAACAGGGGATGCACACTTGATATGCACATGCTTCATACAATGACAGAAAGCACTCACCTCCCAGCTTTTAGTAGTGGGCTCACTGAAGAAGTTGTCTATCATGTCGAGCTCCTCTTTTTCTACCACGACAAAACCTTGCTCTTTGGCATCTTTCCCATATATTTCTGGTGACCACTGAACAAAAAATGTGTACAAGTGATCCACCCTGTAAACAGAAGAAGAGGAGACAACCATTGTGCAGTGGTCCATGAACACAGCACTGTTACGTAGTACTGAGGCTTTGCCCAATGACAAAGAAGGGACAACCATGCAAGTAGGATACCTGTGTACTTCCACCCTCCCATACCAGACAAGGCAATAGCTCCTTCCATCTGGCAGCCTGAAGCATTTCAAGGTCTCTCTGCTTTCCATCCCCACCATATTTTTTTTTCCCCTCCCTTTGCTATACCTGCAGCCAAAGCATCATGGAAAAACTAAGTTGCTTGTCCACTCCCACACAATTCATATTAAGAGGACAAATTGTTTAGTATTAAATCATGCTCACAAAAATTAAGTCCATAAAAAAACTCACTTTAATTATTTAGTTTGACCTCCTGCATAAACCAAGCCATAAGATACCACCAGTAAAGTCTGCACCACATTTCTAGCTGCCCTCTAAAAGTTATAGAGACTAACAGCAAAACAATTCTTCATTCTGTTAGAATAATGAAAACAAGCAGTTACAGACAGCTTTGCTAATGATACAGTACCAGCAGTGTATGCACTTCCATAAACGTAGTCAGCTCTCAATTGCTGTCTTTAAAGAGCTGTTCTTTGACAACATCCATAACAAACAATGAAATCATTTCTAAAGAAGGAATTTATGTAGTATATTAAAATTAAAATGAACACATGCAATTTCAAACAGAAATACCATAGTGGATCTACCATACAAGAAGTTGAACTGCCAGCAAAAAGAAAATCAAACCCTAATTGAAGAGGGCAGATAGAAAGATAGTAAGTACTTATGACACAGCATCTTTCTCCAGCTATTCACCAGAAAGTTTTGTCTGGCAATTCCTCGATCAATACTAACCAAGAAAAATCATAGAGAAATTATGACATTTTCCCTGTATTATTTCCAGTTACTTGGATTTATATATATGCACAAATAGTCTTAAAACACCATTTCAGCACTGTTGGATTCTGTTCAGGGTCACTAGTATAATTCCAGAGATTTTACCAATTGAGTCTACATTTTTTGTTCTGCACTCCTACCAACAAGGGCCAGAGTCTGATGTCAATTCTAACTGCATAAACTGACAGCCCTGAAATTGTTTCCCACTCATGACAGCTACACTAATTCACAGTCAAAGTGAGATATTTAGAGGAGATTGATTCACTTTGGCCTCAAGAAATTTGCATCCAATTTCCACTACCCTCAGAAAGAATAAAGGATTGACTTCGCTTCATCATGGAAATGTCCTCTTAACCATGAAAAAGGAACAAATGAGCATTGCCATCAGTTTTTTTACCTTCTCCTTTACACATTCGCAAACGCTTCTGTGGTGCATGGCTAACAGATGTTCTAGCAGAGTTTAAATTTTTGTTATCAAATAAGAACTGTCCCTGTGAAACATTTTTAACATACACAACCAAATACGGTTTTAGTACAATTGTCCTAAATTTGTGAACACCCAAATCTAGTTCCTGCGGCATCAGCAGCCCCCCTTCATCAAGAACAACTAAGGTGGCTAATGTTGCTATCAAAGTAAAAATTTTAGCTGCTGGTCATCCTTCTGCAGTAACACACACACAAAAGAGATCAAGGTAGTTCTGTGCAAACAATCACTTTGGGACAGTTCCCACCAATAATTGCCTGGAAAAGGCTAAAAGAGGGTCACACTCCTATGGCCATGGGTTCTCCCCTTCTTTGTGACAAGCCACATGATCGCTTGCAAGTTTGCATAGATCTAAACACAGTGACCTATGGAAGGCACTTCGAAAAGCCACATCATCTCATTTTAGTCAAGACCTTTTTCTTCTAAGCGCAGAAGTTTTCTGACATCAACAGGTGCCACTCAGCATGCCCTGTTCCTCTTCACTTGCTCACAGAGGCTTCGGAAACAGCAGTATGATCATCTCTTTGCTAAATAATGTGAGTTTTAACTGAAAGAGACATTTAACTTGAGCACTGTGTATTTTATGTGCAGTAGTCCTAGGCTGGAAAGCTAACTAAAGTCCTACAAATCCCTATGAAAGAACAATAAAACTCATGGTTGCTGCTGTCTGGCTAAGATCAGTCTGAAAGCACATTCATGCTGGTGGGTGGATGAGAGCAGCATACTCTCATCTCTGAATCATAGAACATATTTAGGTTGTAAGGCACCTCTGGAGATCATCTAGGCCAACTGTTTATAGTAGAGCCAACATCCAAGTTAGAGGAGGTTGCAGAGTCTTGTCCATTTGCAGCTGTGAAAATTTCCAACAGAGATTCCACAACCTCTCCAGGCAACCTGTTCCACGCATAAGCAGTTCAATTTATTTTTTTAATCATAATTTCCTCCAATGCATGCAAAAAAAAAAGTAGGATGGCACCTTCTCAGATCACATGCCGCAGCATGTGATCTGAGAAGGTGCCATCCTACTTTTTTTTTTCTCCCCCCGCCATCCTTTTTTTCACCACGTGTCCAATAGGAAGAGGGGAGTAACCACCACCCAAGCTGTTAGCTATGCTCTTCCTTATGCAGGCCAGCAAGAAGTGAAGCCTTCATTACTGCAAAGACACACCGCTGACTTATGTTGAGTGTACTCTCAACGTCGCCAGCTCCTTTTCTGCAGAGCTGCTCCCCAGGCCACCCATCTCCAGCCTGTACCACTACAGGTACTGTTCCACCCCAGGTGCACAACCTTGTGTTTGCCTTTTCTGAACTTCCTGATGTTTCTGTCAGGCCGTTCCTCTGTGCTGAGGTCCCTCTGAACAGCAGCCCTCCCCTCCAATGTATGAACACTCCCCAGATTTGTCATCGTCCCCTGAAACGACAAAGTTGTATTCTGTCCCAATGTCACTGATGAAGGCATTAAGCAGTATCAATCCCCAAGGAATACCACTTGCACCTGACTGCCACTCAGAATCAACCCTTTGAGCCCAATGGTCCAGTCAGTTTTTCACCCACCTGGTAGTGCAGTTGTCCAGGTCACATCTCTCCAATTTGGCTATGAGGACACTATAGGAGATTGTGTTGGAAGCCTTACTAAGGTCGTGGTAAAACAACGATCTCCCCTTGTTCACAGAGCTAGCCATCTCAAACAGAGATGGCTGGCAGAAAACCACTTTGCCCTTGGTAAATCTAAGATAGCTGTTCCTGATCACTTCTTGCCCTCCATGTGCTTGGGAACAGCGTCTGTAAGGACATGCTTCACAATTTTTCCAGGGACTGAGGTGAAGCTGACTGCCCGGTGCTCCCACAGATCCTCCTCAATTTTTCTGAAGATGGTTGCAGTACTTGTTTTTCCAATTACTAAGGACCTCTCCCAGTGATCATAATCTTTCAAAGGATGATAGAAAGCAGCCTTGCAATAACATCAACCAACTTCCTCAGTACACTCAGAATATTTCCTGTCAGGCCCCACAGACCTGTATATGCTCGGTTTATTTAAGTAGTCCATAACTAAGTTTTCCTCTACCATGGACAGATACTAAATAAATCCAGACGTGCCAGATTTAAGAAGCAGCAGCCTAAAACGAGAAACAGGTGACTGCAGAAATGAGGTCATTCTGAAAGAGGATGCAGAGCATCCCTCCTCTGTTAATAAAATTATTGGTGGTTATTTCCAAGCTACCAAACTGAAAAAATTGGAGACCATTTTTAAATTGAAAAAACACTGTTTGAGGAATACTTTTACAGCCAACTTGACAGCTGTGAGGAAATTTATCCTAGAACTCAAGCGCTGTTTTGGTGATCACATGCTTATGAGTGTGTCATGCACTAACAGAGAAACATCAATAAAACATAAAATACTTGGAAAGGAGCAACTTCAGAAACCTGAAGTTAATCACTCCAGAAAGAAGTTGTTCAAAAGGAAAATATGGTAACAGGAAACTTTTTTTTTTTAAATAAATCTAGGAGACACAAATCAAAAATGAAAGATTGAATACCGATTAAAGAGGGGACTCCCCCCCCAGCTGTAGCCAGATTAAAAGGAAAGTGAATACGCTTACAAATATGTTCACAGTAAGACACACACAGAGGGCACAAATGTAAAAAGAAAAGTTTATAGTAAAGGATATAAATTCAGTAGAAAACTAATTTTGGAGAGTACAAAACATAACACAAAGAGCAGGACACCAAAGAGATAAAATCAGTGTAAGGACAAAAGCTTTGTGGAGTATTTATGCTACCACATTGCTTAGTAAACTGGGCACAAATCAGCCGTGTGTGTGAATGCATCCAAAGAGAGGAGCACACGCTGAAGAATACTAGCAGAGGCTGTGCTTGCAGGAAGGCACTCTACCCTTTGCAGAAGGAACCCAGAGACCTGGGATAACGGCTCCAAATTTTGCAGCAAGAGCTCCGTACCAGCACGCTCATGACAATACTTGATGCGATCCCTGAATGTACAAAGAAAGTAACATTCAGTGGAAGGAAGGAAATTGCGTTTAGTTTGGCGTTTGATGCTTTGGTGACCACTGCTGGAACACTCTGCACATCTCTGGTGCACCATTCCCAAGTCATGCTCAAGCGTTGCAGCTTAGAAATGCAAAACCAACTGCCGTACAGCAAGAGGCAAAAAGAGTTATTTAGCTTACAGGAGTGATACCCTGTGATAGCCTACATTAAGAGGAACTGAATCCTGGTAGTAAAGGCACAACCAGGGACCGGAAGCCAGGAAAATTAAAAATAGGTATGTAGTGCACTGAAAAAGAGCAAAGGCAATTATCAGTAAAACACACCAGACAACTTGTCAAGTTACAGTTGATTCTTGAAGGAGAACTGTAAGTTATTTTTCTTCTAAAAGAAAATTTTAAAATTAAAAGAAACTTTAATTTAGGAGGTCCCAAACTGACATCATCACCACCACCATTTCTGTTGATATGGCAACAATATTTGACTTCTTTGAGGGCAGAGGCAAACCAGTTTTCCATAAATCAATGCCTTCAAGTCAGTCACAGGCTGGAGGGGGCTACTTCCAAATTTATGTGTTTGGATAGTGGGAGAGGGTTTGTGCATCCTGTGGTACATGTACAAAGGCTTTAAGTCCAACTGCAGCTCCTGGCCTAGAAAGAGGAACTAATTCAGAAGTCCTACGACTTCGTTATAAAAATGCCTTACTAGATGATGATGATCCTTCATGAATTTTATGAGGGCTAAGGTATTGTAAGCCCTCATATGCTTGTATAAACTTATATAAACTTATATGAGCCCTCATTCTCAGATATGAAGCTATAGATACAAACAGGTTTTCAAAGGTTTCATCTGTATAGTCTGATACCTTATTTATCAGGAGTCTAGGAGTACTCTGTTTGTAGAGGCTAACTCAAAAGAAGTCTAAATCTAAACTTTATGCTACCTATTCCAATCCATCAACAGGAGCATGGGAGAGTAATCCTTCAGCATCAGGACCATCCTAATCATCATCCCTTTATGCAAAGCCCTGTGTAAGGGCAGGGAAGCATCACGTAGGTATTGACTTCAGCTAGTTGTGCTGCAAGTTCTTCCAGATCTCAGCTTCAACCACATTAACTACAGGGTATTATGCACTAGATGCTAACATGAGTCACAACCAAGCAACATCTTGCTCCACAAAAGGAAATCCCACAGAAACAGTAACAAAAACCAAACCAGAACTCACCCAACTCCCCATACCAAACAAAAAAA
>VYZM01011071.1:427463-463408 GCA_013398915.1 Dromas ardeola | reverse complement strand
AAAAAAAAAAAAAAAAAATCAACGGGACAGGAAGCTAAGACTGAAAAAGAGAAGCAAGGCTCAACCCCTGTTACTTTTCCTCCTTGAAAATCTGCCTGTTCTCAAAAAAGGAACTTCCAAAAAAGAGATGCCCTCTCAGCAGCAACGCCTTTTCCATCAACATCAATGCAAATTATACATTCACAAACCAAACCTGTCTGCCAAATTTATATTATAGATAATTAGTGAGATTTACTTCTTCACTGAAGAATTAGTCAATGCTAAAATGAGGAAATTATTTGTTAGGACACATAAACGAAGAAATTCTGTGTTACTATCTCTGTCCCAGTGCAAAGCATTTTCCTCTGCAAAACCTTGAGGAAATCTGTGACATAATTACTGACCTACTACTACTCAAAATTCATTAGGGTGGGAAATATACATACCTTTTAAACATAAATCCATGTAGAGCACACACAGACTTACCCTCTAATACTGTAAACTATACCCATTGCAAGACTTCTCAGCAAAAAAATCAATCTCTCTACTAGTGTCCAAAACCATGGGTGCCTCTCTGCTCAGCTGAACCCAACACAAAGCTGCCCTAGGCTGAGTAATCTGTATATAAGGCAACTTGAGACGTCCATCTCCCCTCTTACGTGTCAAGGCAAGCACCACTGTGATCAAGCAGGCTGTGCAATGCAGCCCTGTAGTCACTGATTAACTCAGCCATGCTGTGTGAGTTATGGGGCAACTCACCCTGGGACACTCTGGGCACCCGCGAAGCCACGTAGGAAGAGAGAAAACCCACAACAGCGGCAAAAGGCAAACAATACTTAAGACTTCTTGACAACCTTTATAAAGAATATCAGCCTAATAATGTTTCCAGAGGCTTTCATAAAAAAAAAATATGAAAAATTAAAATATTAAAAGGTAAGTATGTCTCCCCTCCCCGGTGCGGCTTTCCTACAGCCTGCCAAGGCCAGGAAAGCAGCAGCAGTCTGCACAGATGGCGAAGCGGAGAGCTACAGGGCCCAGCCTGAAAACAGAGCCATTTTCACAACTGATGACAAAAGCTGTTGTAACAGAAAACGCTAAAAGACCATGGGAAAATGTAATTAAATGCAAATGAGAGGAAGATTTAACTTACACAGTGATTATAGACATGCACACCAGTTTCTTCACAATCTCAACCCAGGTTTAGTTTGTTTGTTTTAGTGTTGTTGTGGTTTTTTTTTTAATTACTACAAAACATTAAGATGCTGCACAGGCTACTGTGACTGCACTGAACAGAAAGTGTTTTATTTATGCTACTTTTTGGCCAATGAGATTAGAGTGGTATTCTTGATATTTTCATACCTGAATATAAATTGCATTCCAAATGTTTTTAAATTTAGTAAATCATTTTGATACATTGTATCAAAAATACACTGCAAAGCTATCCCAAATGACCTACTGTCCATTGCACTTTCAAGATCCAACACTGATAATTACATACTATGCAATACTGGTGCAAGAATATCAACAGCAGGTAGAAAGAGATACATTTGACACTGTTCCCCATAGGATTCTCATGGAAAAACTAGCTGCTCATGGCCTGGATGAGCATATGATCTGCTGGATCAAGCACTGGCTGGATGGACGGTCCCAAAGAGTGGTGGTCAATGGAGTTAAATCCAGCTGGCGGCCGGTCACAAGTGGTGATCCTCAGGGCTCAGTGTTGGGACCATTTCTGTTTAACATCTTTATTGATGATCTCGATAAGGACATAGAGTGCATCATCAGTAAGTTCACAGATGACATCAAGTTAAGCGGGAGTGTTGGTCTGTATGAGGATAGGGAGGCCCTACAGAGAGACTTGGACAGATTGGATCAATGGGCTAATGCTAACGGTATGAGCTTCAACAAGGCCAAGTGCCGGGTCCTGCACTTGGGCCACAACCACCCCATGCATCGCTACAGGCTTGGGGAAGTGTGGCTGGAGAGCTGCCTGGCAGAAAAGGACCTGGGGGTTCTAATTGACAAGCGGCTGAATATGAGCCAGCAGTGTGCCCAGGTGGCCAAGAAAGCCAATGGCATCCTGGCTTGTATTAGAAATAGTGTGACCAGCAGAAGTAGGGAGGTGATTGTCCCCCTGTACTCAGCACTGGTGAGGCCACACCTTGAGTATTGTGTCCAGTTTTGGGCACCCCAATACAAGAGAGATATCGAGGTGCTGGAGCGAGTGCAGAGGAGGGCAACGAAGCTGGTGAAGGGCCTGGAGAATAAATCTTATGAAGAGCGATTGAGGGAGCTGGGACTGTTTAGTTTGAGGAAGAGGAAGCTGAGGGGAGACGTCATCACTCTCTACAACTACTTGAAAGGACATTGTAGAGAGGTTGGTGCTGGTCTCTTCTCACAGGTAATTAGCGACAGAACAAGAGGGAATGGCTTCAAGCTGCAACAGGGTAGGTTTAGACTGGACATTAGGAAAAAATTCTCCGCAGAACGAGTGGTCAGACACTGGAATAGGCTGCCCAGGGAGGTGGTGGAGTCACCGTCCCTGAATGTGTTGAAGAGTCATTTAGATGTGGTGTTGGGGGATATGGTGTAGGGGAGAACTTTGTAGAGTGGGGCTGATGGTTGGACTTGATGATCCCAAGAGTCTTTTCCAACCTGAATGATTCTATGATTCTATGATTTTGCTTAGGGAAAGCACCTGAGAGTTTGGACAAAACAATGACTTATTAGGCAAAGACATGTCTTGCACCAGTACAAAGGAATGGGTGTCTCATCTAATTTTTGCCCCAAGTTCTACATGATCTTTTATGTACCTCTGCAGTGTTAGAACAGGTATGCGTGAATTGCACCAAAATGATCCAATCTTATACTATGTTCACCACTAATTTGATCAAGATCTGAACAGCAGCCCCGACAGCAAAGATCTGGCCTGTCAGCCAGCACAGCCAGGTGCTGCAGCAACAGCTCACTGCAGAAATTACTTTTTCCTCATTCTGAAAACTGAAGAATAAACCTGTTGTCAACACTTCAGTTTATATATGGGTTAGGTCCCCTCACTATTGAGAAAATGACAAATAGAGAAGCTGTTTTGCAAGGTTGTAGTAAGAAGCTTAATAGATTTACCTGTTGAATAGAGAGCAATGATCAGAGACGACCTCAGTTCAGCTCAGCAGCTTTATTCAACATTAGATACACTATCCCCAAAGCAGTTAACTGACCTTGTGTTATATTACAGCACCACCCCAACTCCTTGAAGTATTTACTCACACTTCAACCTAGAATTTTCTGAACCTGCCCTTTTGCAATCCCTGAAGAGCCAAGGACTGGGTTCAGCAGATAGTAAGCAAACCAAAAGCTATCTTCAGCTACACTCCCGATGGCCACATTCCAGCTGGATTAAACCTCTCCCCCTCCTCCCCTGGGTCAGCAACTTCCACACTACTGGTCTTCTCAAAACACTCATTTCTAAAATACAAGAAATAAGCACTTAAATCAGCACACATGCTACAAATTTGAAAATAAAATATACTGAAAAATTATTTTAAAAAAGAAAAAAATTGACTGCATCTTAAAGAGACACCTCTGAAATTAATCACCAGTTCAGAGTCTTCATTCCTGGTATCTAATTCACCAGAAGTGTGATCGCTGATTTCCCTATTTTGGTTCATCAACAGACTGTAGAGTCGCTCTAGCTGCCTTCTATCAAAAGAAGGACCAGGGATTTGATTCCTCACAGCCAGTGAAAATTCTTGGCTGATTTATGTGGAAAATTACAGACCTTCACTTTTTGTTTTGTTTTGGTTTTTTTGCTATAGTACTATTTATGCATACATACACATCTATAGGCACATAAAACATTTAACAGGTTTTATCACGAAGGAAGGGTTGGTTTTTTATGGGCCCGAAGGCTGAGACAGCCACACCCGTTCAGTTTGGAGTCTATCCCTTTTCCACATGATGCCCTTTGCTCATGTGAAAACCCATTTTTTAGCACTGGCATCTTAGTGGGTTCCTTGCCTCTCCTGCCACTGCTCCCCTTTCCCTCACTTCCTAGACTATGGCGAAAACCCAGATCATCCCCCAGTGCTTTTATCTTATGTTATCCCTCTTTTCATCCTCCAAGTAGCATGTGATTCCTTTTTCCTTCCCCCTAGGAGCCATATCAGACCAGCAACAAGCACTGCTTTATCTCTCTGGCATACAATGAAACGAGGGCACTCCTCTCATCTCAGCATCCTTGCTGCATTTCACACCTTGGACCACGTAGGAAAAGTCAGATTCAACTCTAGAAAGCACTACACATTTAAAAAAAAAAAAAAAAGTGTTTTTGTACTATGCACTGCATCTTACCTTTCCCGAGGAACAGCAAACCAGTACTCTGGTTGCTTTATCTTTTTACTGTACTGTTGAGACATGGTGGTGCTCTGAGACGCAAAGGACTTTCTCATGGGCTTGCCTACTTTAATGCACAGAAACATTGGAGGAGTCTTGCTCTTCTCCTCTTTTGAAGGAAGCATATCTGAATGAGACACAAAAGAAATGGGCTGCTTACAGGAAAGTACAAATACTGCAGCTGGTAAAACACTGTCACAAAGATTAATAACCTTGTGCAGAGGAATACTCAGAGGCACCTACACAGAATTAAACCTGACATGCCATTCAATAACAAAACTGGTTTAATAAATCCTTATTTCATCCTAAACTGTGGCTATTTATTCCCATTTCATCACAGCCTTATTCCCCCTCAGCTGTACAGCTATGTACAGAATAACTCTGTAAAGCAAACCAGTAAGACGATCAGGCTGGGTGCTGAAGCAGGCAAGTAAAGGGGGCTGCATTTGACTGGGTCCAGGAAACCCATCTAGTTGAAGGGTAACCCTGCGCGCACACACACACAAAACCCAATCAGTTCCTCAACTCTGACAGTCAGACAGCCATACAAACACCTCATGTCTGCACAAGACAGAGTCAAGCGTAAGAGCAGTTTACGTTCCTTAAAATGCTAGTGCGACAAAAAAAAAAAATTACTTTTTAAACTATAGCCGCAATCACACTGAAGTTGCCTTATTCATTTTAGTACACATACAGCCATTTATTTTTTTTCTCTCCCAGGGAGAACGATCACTAAATACAACTAGTGAGATATAAACCCTTCCAAAAGAAGGGAAAAGTCATTTTAAGAAAACTATTTTTAAAATCAAGACTTGCACTCTAATCATGCCCCACCACCTGATTATCAATCAAGGGTATGTCCACTGGTTCATTAAACTACCAAGAAAGGAGTGCTTCAGGATGGACATGTGCTTAGAGGCACTGGGCTGTAGTAGAAATAGTAATACATGTACACGCTATCTAAACTGAAATTTCATTTTGTTACATGCTTTCCAGTAACAGCCTGAATTTTATTTATGATAACCCAACGACCAATCAGGACAAAATGATCAGTCAGTAAGACTCTACATATACTCCTCTTTATCACTTCTTTAAGGGTTTCCATAGCATGAAAGACACTAGACAGATGCAAATAGTGTAAAGAATACTTTGGTACCCCCCTTTACAGCAATGCACTACTACTTCGCATGCTATCAGAAATACACTGACAGACTTCACTGAAGCAACGGAAGTTACCAATACGGAGTGACAATTCCTAGGCCGTGAGGTGTCCCTGTCAATACTGCAACTAACCTTCTTAAAGCCAGTAAACAGAGGTGAAGATTATATCAACAGTGATCACTGAGTATGGAAAGAGCACACAAGCTACAGATCAAACTAGAAGCTTAGTGAATTTGAAGGTATTTTTTTCTTCTAAACAGCAGATAATATGAAAATATAATATTGGAGAGTTAAAAAAGAAAAGACTAGGTATTATAGAAAGAGGAAATTTAGAGCAGGCATCTGTCAATTCAAAGGTTACCGTCATAATGCTGTCCAAGTCTCAGAGGAAACAAGGATAACCAGAGACCTACCTTCAATTGGCACTTGAATTTTCTGCAGCAGCCACAGTCTGATTTCTGATTGATTGTCTAACTGCGTTTCTTGACAGGTCTTGTCTATAGCTGGTACTAATGAAGAGTCCACAGACTCTTTCAGATCCTTTTCCTCTGCTGCTGCTGAGCTGATTTCTAATGAAGGTGCCTTCCTTTCAACACAGCAGGAATCAAGCTCCATACTTTTAACTGTATGGACTTCATTAGCTTGGGACTTTGAACAGCTAAGTGTGAGGTCTATACCAATTGCTTTATTGTTTTCACCTTTCTGGATTTCAGCCTTGTGTAAGTCTTCAGATGACTGAGACCCATTCTCATCTTTATTGAGGTAAAATTCAATAAGTTTATCTTTCTCTAGCTCTTTCTTAGTGTCCAGTGCAGTCTCCACCTTACCTGTCGGGGAACTGACACATTTGTTTACTTCTGGAATAACATCTTGCTTTTCACACAGCTCTAAGTCTAAGTCAGCTTTAGGTTCAACACTGTCCTTTTTTTCCAAGGAATCAACTGTCAAGTGCTCCTGGACTTCTGTAGTGGGTTTGGTTACCTGCTGCTTAGTTCTCCCCAACTCCCTGGGGTCAGCCAGCAAGCCTTCCATTACTGAGATTTTCCTGTCCAACCCTTTATCCATATGAGATGACGTCTTTTCCAGATCAATGAAGTCATCCTCTCCATCTCCCAAAAGGGATTTTTCTTTGGTTTTAATGTCTGAAGCATTTTTTTCCCCAGAAGGCTCCTTTGCACAGGGATCCGCAGCAAACTTTTCCAAACGTTCAGCGGCAGTGATGTTGTTAGAAAACTCCAGTGACTTTGGCTTGATTGAGCCTGTACTCTCAGACGACTGAAGAACTTCAAAATCAGCAGACTTTTCCTTGTCTGAAGGCTTTATCTGTTTGCCATCCAGAGCAATGGAGGGATCCCCATTCTGCTGCCTCTTTTCCTTGCTAAGGGATTTGAATTTGCTGAAAGGATTGATATCTTTCTCAGAGGATAGGTCTTCCCATTCTCCTGGCCTGTACAGAGGACAAAGATCCTTTGGTATGTCACTGTCAGGGAAAATGATGGATGTATACAGGATGTTAAAAGCAAAATGGAAACAGAAAAAAAACGGAAAGAAAAAATAAATCATATACCAACTTAAGCTCTGAAACTCAATGAAAAATTACTTTCTCCAAAATAAACATACATCAGTGGAAGTAAGTAACTTTAAAGAAAATGGAGAAAAATGTGGAAAGGATAATACCGAAATAAAATGAGTAAACCACTTGGCAGAATATGCCACATGGGTGAAGAAATGGTACACATGTAATAACAATGTGCAAGTCATCAGAGGCTCTGTAACCAAAAAACGACAGGACATGTATTTAGCTGCTGGAATTTCATTCATACCATATTAATATTGTTATTTCCCACACCTGACAATGAGTCAACCTCTACAACCATCCATTCTTCTTTAGTCAGTACAGATGTATTTTTGAGAAGAATGCAAGTCGGAGATAAGCCGTACCCTGTTTGAACATGTTTACTGCAAAACAGTAACAGGCAACAGAGCTGGGTTTTTTTTTCCTTTTATTTTTTTCTCCATTAATCAAACGTACTGTTTGAATGCAGACTTCCCCAAAGATTTCTTTTTAAAGCAGGACAACCATAAAGTATTTTAAAATGGGAAATTCTTAAAAACTTAACAGCATACAACCTGAGCTCTTAATTGCTGCTAAGAAGTCGGAGGTAAATGAGAATACAAGATTCTCATCACTTAAAAGTTACTAGGAAGTTACTAAACGTTCTAGTAATGAGCATAACAAGTATCCGGGAAGTTTTTCTTGAAATGAGAAAATGGAACGAAGTAGATGAATTTCACTTATCAAACAGGTGTTGCCTATAAGGGCAAAACCTTCCTTAGAACAAATATGTAAGTGGTGTCTAGACTACCCCAAAGTAGTCCACCTCACAAAGTCTATTATATATTACACATGATAACTATTCAAGGCATTTCTGGTTCTGAAGCGGAAGTATTCCTCAGACTGGTATTTCTGCAAGTTGTGAAGATGGCAGTTATCTACCAAAGTTTTAAGTACTCCTCTTAGAACAATCCTGGTAACACAACAAATGGTCCAAATCTAACCCTCTTCACTTCCACTGAAATAACCCTAGAGACGAGTTAGTGCAAGAGCCCAACCATGGCATGCCACCAGTGCTTTTAATTACTCCTTTGCACTTTTGGTTCTCATATTTATGACCCATTTCTCTTTAGTGACACTGAAGTGTTCTAAAAGGAAAGCAGAAGAACAACACATGTGAATCATTCCTTTGCTGGCACTTTCCTCCCCTGATTTGTTTTATTCTGCTGAATTAAAGCTCTTTCCCTCCATTCCACCCTCTCCCGCTCCTTTTCCATGACCCTTACTGAAAATCTGTAAACATAAGTTCAGGGAAGAACACTCCTTACGATGGCAACGCGTCTTTAATCTTCATGTGAGAGATGTCATTGTAGAGAGCTATTGAGACAACCTCCTCCATGGGGCAGATGAGCCCATACTCTTCACAGCCATTCTCAATTACCAGAGGATCAGATTTATGTGGGTCAAACATGATATTGTTTGGAGTTACTATCATGACTCCTCCAACTACACCCTAAAACAGGAGAAGTAAGAGTTAGCACATCACATGTAATTCACTTATTTGGTATTGGATTTTAGGTTACAATCCTAAAAAGAAAAACCTCTCTCCTGCCTCTTTATACACTGTCATGCAATGTCTGATAACAAAACATTTTGTTTTCCATCGCATCAAGTCCCGGCACTGTAAGGCGAGCAAAGAAAAAGACTACTTAATAACACCCAAGTTCCTGGCTGATAAGAAAGAACATCTGAACTACTCAGCTTTCAGTGCTAGCTGCTACAAGCTGAAACTGCAGATTGTAAAACAATCTCAGACAAAATAGATTAGTGGATTTATTCTAGATGCAGGCACCTTCACTTGATACATGAATTCATATGCAACCATTACACCCGAAGGCAATCTTGCTCATGCAAATGTCAAGGTTACTATACTAAGCTACATTGTAAGCCTCCTTAATCTACTCTCCCAGAGGTACATGCAGAAAACTTCTATATATATAGGGACCTGATACGAAACAGCTTCTCCCCAATCTAGAAGCAACCCACCACTTTTCAAGGTTTACAATGCAGATTTCCAATGTCTTGCTCCTACACCCTCTCATCCAGATGAGCTACAAAATTCAACAGACCAACTCAGAAGCTGTGTGTAAATCATGACATCTGACAAATAGCGGCCACAGATCAACAGGAATGACCTACACTGTAGATACTATTAATTAGCCAAGGTCATCTACAAGGCAAGCCAAGGAAGGCTAACAAATAGGCAGGTAAAGGACCACAAGCTTGGTTTGTTGGTTTTTTTTTTTGTTTGGTTGGGTTTTTTTGTTTGTTTGGTTTTTTTGTGTGTGTGGTTTTTTTGTTGTTTTTTGTTTTTTTTTTAAACTGGGGAGATGCCAAGCTGATGGCTTGGCACTGGCAAGTTAGCACATGTGTGCCTGCTCCTTTGTAAGGCAAAGTCCGTATGTATTTCCCATTTGCTTCTCTTGTATGACTCACGTACGCACGCCTGGTTTGTGTTTGGATGAAAGAATCAAAATCAAGTGCAGAGGCTTCTCCCAAAGATATATAACTCTATTTAGCCAGAAGAGCAATACATCAGTAGGCTGTACTTCCTACCCAGCCACTGCAGGAAGCAAGGCAACAAGGGATTTTAGCTACACTGGCAACGAAGCCGTCCCACTTTTGATGGTCTGACTGCAAATTTTTCAGTCCTGCAGCCATAAAATTGGCGATCCCTATCCTCTGCACCTAGCAAGCATCTCATAACCAAGCAACAGGATTGCCCTAATTTACATTCAAGATATCAAGTAGCCCTCTATTACTTTCTACACAATAGCAGACTAAAAAAAATTGCAGAGCAGTTAAATACAGTCTACATCCACTCCATGCAAAAAGCAGCCAAGAACTGCAGGTGTAAACACATCCATCTTACAAAAGTCAGGATTAAGGGAAAAACAGGTTTAAACTACAATGGTTAGCATCTCAGTGTTATAAATTCCAGAGAACTTGAAAACCCAAAAATGCAGACATCTAACTGAAACCAGAGTCAACAAGATATATCAAGACAACAGTGTCCTGCAAGCCTGAGAAGATGAGAGGTTTAAAATACTGCCCAAGCTTTGTGCATTTGCTTCTAAAACAGATGCTGTAAAATTTAGGGTTGCAGTCCCAGTGGGAACACGTATATTACAAGAACGCTTGCTAGGAAAAGAAAGGAAAGAAAGGTTGTACCGTGCAATATTTATCTTTTTATTAGGGTTTGCATAACATTCATTAGCAAGTGCAAGCAACGTGGACATATTTGGAAACACTAAAGTTAAAATTTAGCTTAAGGTCATAAATGAAACAGGAAGGCATGTGCTCATTTTATAAAGCTGTTGCACAATTTGATGGAACTGGACAACTAATCCTGACACGTCATAACTCTGAAGTGCAATTTTCTCTGTGTATCTAGCAATACATTCTTAAACAGGTAATTCTGGGAAGACATGGTAAGGGAATGAAGATGGGTAGGACAGAAGAGCTGTTCTTTCATAAAGCAATTATCATCACAGATGAAACAATTAAAAGAACAAAATGATACAGCATATTACCACGGTACCAATACACACAGCAGTAATAAAGTTACCATAACAATTACATTCTTTACAAACACGGAGCACGTTTGACTCTCCCAGTATTCATCTCTCACTTACACAAACAGATTTTGCTTTTAAAGAATCCCAAACAATGCCCAAAAGCCAGGTTTCACCTACCTTACCATCTGTGAAGTAACGGCAATTCATTTTTAAAAATTTCACAACCACAGGCTCATCCTCTTCTGAAGTAGAGGACAGGACTCTCTCAACTGGTTTGAAAGCCTTTCTTGCCAAATCAGCATCCTTAAAAAAGGAAAGTTCAGTGCAGAGCAGCAGGACCAGAATCATATGCTTTTAGATTTTTGGGGAACTGTAAGAGCAGGTTCAATCAACTATTTTCCTTTTGCTTAAGGAATAAAAAGTGGTGGTCATGTATGTATGTATGCACGCTTCACACAATATCCTTGATGGAAGAAAAACCTTGTAACGTTACAAAAAACCTCAATACAAAGAAACAGGCAAGAAATTAAAAAATGCCAAGGCAAGTCAGCTAACGGAATTTCAATGAGGTACTCTCATTAAGAGAGGGCCAGTCCTGCCACCTCATCCACACCAAAGACCTCTGCACACAGTACACTAGTGTGATTTCCCCATGCATGTAGCACAGAGGTGTAAGACCAAGGTTAAACACAGTTATTCACTCCAACATTCTCTCTGCTTTTCGATAGTTATGGATTTGAAATGTCTAATTGTTTTAACATCAGCAGGTGGACAGTCAAACTCCCTAAAACTACTATCTAAAATCATCATGGTCAATCACCCTTCTAAGGAAAATGAAATATCAGCTATGCCAAGGCCTTTCACAAAGATTAAATCCAGTAGTCTTGTGTATATAAGACAAGTCTATATACGGGTACCACTGTAACACACTTAACTAGAAAGAAACAGATTAAGCTAACAGCCTCCATGTTCCAGGATCCCAATGCAGGATCAAGGCTCTGGACTGCAGAGCAGCACAGAAATCTCCAGAGTGAAACACTAAGTAATTCTTCATATTTAACTTTCTATTCTTTAAAAACTATACACTACACCATTTTCCATTGCTTTGATAGACTCTGGGCCCAACTGAACTTGTACTGGGTTTCTGCACTCAGACTGAATTCCCTTCATTTAGCATATTTTAAAGAGATTGTAAGTTTTGTATTATAGCAAATTAAAATTGATGTTACTCAATATTAACAACACTGCACACAAGGTCTGAACTGTAACCTCAAAAACGTGCTATTTACATAGCCCTGAATCTCAGCTTCAGAGTCAGAAATTTTGTGAGCGAAAAACCAGTCAACCAACATTTGACTTACAGGGAGTTTATCATATTCGGCATCTGATGAAGAAGGAGAAACAGGAGCACCAGGACTGAAAGAAGACAGTCTAGCAGCACTTGCTTCTGGCACAAAGAGAATCTAAATACAAACATACACGTCAAAACAGTAAGACACAAGCTTTAGAAAGTTATTCACTATAAACACTACATTCTACTAGAAAGACAACCCAATATTGATCACTTGCGATTGCAATGCACTCCTTAACAACTACTTATTCTGGAGTCCTTCTTCATAGGTGGTGATGGCAGGGCACATGCAGGTCTAATGAATTACAGGATCTAGCTCTACATTTTGTTTTGCCGCACAGGCAAGAAAATAATGCATTTCCCACAGAATGAGAATGTCCTTTTTTTCCCCCCAAAGTTACAATTCCAGGTTGTCTTGCAACTGTCACAACTACAAAGTAACTGTAAAATGACTATTAACAGTCATTAATTTGTAACAGCAACCTCTGGTCCAAAGAGAAGGCCAGTGTTGAAGATGAGGGATTTTTAGTGGTAGAAGTTTGTAACACTTTACTATAATTTGTCTGTTTCCAAAAACATACTTGCATCTCCAAATTTAAGAAAATATTCTTTATGTGAACCAGCATTTTAGCATAAGGTACTACATTTAAAAGTGTAATACACTAATACACACGTATATAAAAATCTAATGCTTTGTTTGAATTTTCGCATTCACTCACAGTGAACATCCCAGATTTTTAGTACAGCAGTACTAAAACTGCAGTATAGCTTTGGATCTACTCCCCAAATAAAAACACAGAGCCATTTGTTGCAAGTGTCAGAGCAAAGATACTTCTAAAGTTAAAAAAAATGTTCACAGTTTAGTTTTAAACTAAAGACGTTCAGAAAAAGTAAAACCCTTTTGCTTATGCCAGCTGTTGTCTGCTGGGTATCCTTATGCAAGTCATGACACCTCTTTGTGTCTCAGTTGCCCCATCTGCAAATCACAACACTTCAATCTCTTCATGTCTGTGAAGCAGAAGTACAGATCTGCTCTTCATGAACCAGGTGTTAGCCTTCACATTTGCATTTCCATTATATGACTCTCCCAAAAACAGTATCTCCATTTGTTTCTCATTTTACAGGAGACTGACTCATCCCCAATGTAATGGTAAAAAGCCATTTCAATTACTGTATCTAACTCTCTAGTTCTTTAATTTATTATATATAGCATTTATCTAGGCTTCCCAGGAATTCTACTCTCTTGGAACAGCTACGTTACCCTCTTGAGCTTCAGAGTCATCTTTAAGCTTTAGTGACAGCAAATAAATAACAGAATTCAGATACGGCAATTACAAAGCTCCCCCCACAACTCCAGGTAACGATCTAGTGAGTTCCCCTTTGAGGGATTTAAATTACTGTCCATTATCCTTGTATACAAATACTTAAAATATACGTGAAAGTAGTAAAAAGCTTTTAAATACATAGCAAATAATCAGGTTTCAGGTATAAAAAAAAAAACATAAAAGATTTACCTGGCCTGGCACAATCGTCTGCGTGAAAAGTTTATTGAGCTCCACAAGCTTGTTTGGGGTGATGTTAAACTTTAATGCTATGCTGTTTATGGTGTCCTGGTTTCCAGCCTGAAGAAACAGTTGAAGTTTAAGATACCATAGTGAACACATTCAGCACACCAGCTGAACAAAAACCATTTAACAAACTGTTTGCAGGGAACAGATTTGAAGATTTCAACACACCCTCTGTTTAATAGCTTATGTGATAAGCCAGTATCAATAAAAACTATTCTCTCATACTATACAGTAGATAAAATGGAGAGGTGTTATAGATGTCTCTCTCCTTTTCTCATACAACTTCAAAGCAGCACCACCTTATTTACAACTGGTCTGGCAAGTGGCAAACGCACATGCACTGGAAAGTTCATTACACGGTCAGCAGTCGCAGCAGGTCAGGCATTTGTGCTGTTCCCAGCTGGGACACTCGCCTCCCACAGTTGCTCTGTCTGATGGAGGGCAGGTTCAGGGACCTGGCTGGCCAACACAGAGACCTTCTGGGTAGAGCTAGTTCTCCGAGCTGCCGCAGCAGCACACTGCCACCCTGCTCCAGCTTGGAGAGGTCTCACATCATCTCAGGAGCAAGCACAGGCCAAACACTTGCTGACTTAAGCAACGCTGTGGAATGGAAGTATTTTTCAAAATAACAAAACTGATTACTAAAGAGTCATGGTGCCAAAGTAAAAATCTGACTGGCAGCTGTGAGAAGAGGGAGAGGACCTGGGCAGGAGCCTAGCTCTTCCCACATAATGGTATCAGGAGCAATCCCTATTGAGACAGGTACAAATTGCAGCTAGTATTCGCTTAGTGCTTTTAGTTTTGTGCCACTGGCTCCCTCTCGACCTCAACAACTCCACTTTCGAAAAGCAGACATGAACAAAGCACACACCAATACTTACAGTGTATTCTATGGTACCGTGGGGTTTCTGAGAAACCATTTTTTTCTCTTTCTTTTCATTGGTTTTGTTTTGATTGTCATCTAAAGAGAAAAAAAAAAGATTCAAGTAATTGACTTTCAAGATGTTTGCCTATCAACATGTTTTGAAAGACATCTACAGGATGTACAAATTGCAGCTGTGAACAGGAACAAGAGGGCACATCAAAAATATCAATTAAGCCTTAAACTGCATTGCAAGGCAAGCAAAACTTCAAGTACAGCAAGTTTATTAATCATTCAAGAACTGTGCAAGAATAACATATACGTGATACCATACCAATACAGAACTGCCCTCATGTTTTTCTCCATGATTCCTACACAGTTCAGATGTTGGATACAAGCACTTTGTGTGATGAGCTGCTATCAAGGCTGAGGCACAAACAAGTAGATGAATGTAGGCACTGATAACTGCATCAGCACAACCACAACAAATACTGGTTAATCACCACTTCACCTCTAGTACATCATATTTAAATACTATTTTAAACTGTGAAGGTAAAAGTCTGCTGAGTCCCGCAAAGCGTACATGCATACAGTGTACAGTCAAGTAGCAGAAAGCACAAAGCTTTTTCAGAAGACATTTTCCATCAGCTGCAGTGCACAAAACTCGTTGCACCTGCAGAAACCCTTCCAAGACCTGAAAGGCACACGTGAGCTCTCAGGAGCATGAGCAGGGTAGCTATTTTCAATTCTTACCACAGCAGAGGGTGAGCGAAGCCAAGGATCAGGGAAGACGCCTGCTGCCCAGCCAGCCCCCGCTCCCTGGAAGCGATAGCAGCCCCGAGGGCTCACCCTCCACACACCGAGCCCAGGCCCGCATACCTGGGGGGTACGAGGGTGGTGCACAGCCCCAGCTCCAGGAGCGGGGCCGGGGCGTGGAGAGGCCGTGCATGGCTGCTCTGCTCGCCCAGCCTGCTCGCCCCCGGCCCCTCGGAAAGGTCCTGCTGCCTCTGGCAGGGTACTGCAGCCCGGCCGAGATGGGGAGAGGCAAGAAGGCAAGGCAAGGCTGGGCCTGGCAAAACCAGCATCCAGGGCCAGGAGCAGGGAGACGCTGCCCTCCTGGGGGGACTCTTCCCGGGGTCCAAGCTGGCAGCTCCAGAAGGAGATCAGGGCGGAAAGGATGGGGAACGGCAGCGCAGGGCTTCTGGCTCGCATTCAGGCTTTGCTGCAACCTTTGCTATTTCCAGAGAGCAAGAGGGAGATAGTAAAAAGAAGGGTGCGGGCGCCTGCCCCACTGTAATGTACACAGGGAGAAAGGAGGGGCTCAGAAGCATTGCCGCACCTGAACCTTCTGCTGGCCCATTTCCACAGCGAGATTAATGCTGGGGGCTGCCTCAGCGTCTTCCAGAGGCTACAGGGTCAGAGACAGTCTCCTTCAGTCAACAGAGACTCGCAAGAGCCCAGCCTGGTGCAGGCAGCTGAACACACATCCAAGCGTTCCTGCAGGGCTACCCCACCAACGACCTGCCAGGGATGCAGTCATGAGCAGCGCCAAGGTTAGCCGTGTTAACAGATAGCAAAGACGTTTTTCCCACAGCGTAACAGAGGCAGCAAGCGTGCAGGGACTAAACGCACACAATTTAAGTCCATGCGGGTAGCACATAGGGCATGAAGGACAGAGGTGGGAAGAGGAAGATCAGGACGACGCTAGATTTTCCCCGATAGCATTTTGGAACAAAGCATCACTCAGTGATCTCAGACGTTTCATCTCCGAGACTGGAGACCTACAGTAAAACCTGAAATTAGTATTCTTGCTGCCGTTTTCTGACTATTTGTACCTCCACCATTGTCACACCATCTTCCTCTGATCAAAGTCAAGGCAGTCTGTGGTGATGGATGGAAATACAGGTAATGACAAAATTAGCAGGGCACAGTATTAAACCACCAAAAACACAACACCAATATGACAGACGAAGAAGTGGCAAATAGTGGATACTTCCTTAATCCATTATTTATGTACAACTGCTGATACGGACACAATCCTGCCTGAAGAAACTCCCCCAACTAACAATGAGTGAGTTCACGCTATTTTGTGCTACTCGGAGGATACCACTTCAATTACTCCAGGATAACTAGAACTATGTATCACACACCACGCAGGCACACTACCTAAGCTGCCTGCAACCTGTCACTGGAGAAAGACAAGAAAGGTTTGTAGGAAGACTTCATCTTCTAGTAAGTCATTTGGTCTAGCTGGAAAAAGTAGGGAAGTTTCCAGATATACTAACACTTGCTTAGCTCTGAAACAGCGCATGAAGTAGGAAACAGTTAAGAACAACTATTTCATACTAACTAGACATGCATCAGTAAGACTGTGGGGTGGGGGGAATAAAAATAAAGTAGAGATGGAGAGAAAGAGAGCGAGATTTTGCACCTGCTGAATGTGAAAAAGTTTACATCTGTGTGTGGATGGGAAGAATATGCAATAAAAGCAGTCTCTCTGCAGAGCTTATGACGTTTGGTATTAGCTAAACATTTTCATTCCAAAGCACTGTCTTTGGAAGATGAGATGGTGACTGAGAGCTGACCATGACAGCAACCACTATGCTACTGTGACACATGAAGACCGCAAAATAACAATACAGACAACTTCCTCCTCTACAGCTTCCTACCTGGGAGGGGATGTTCCTCTCCCACACCTCTCTCTCCCCCTGTAAAGGATTTTTCATGCCCTTCTATTTTCATTGGCTGCAAGGTTTGGAGATTAAAAAACACTACCCAGTGAAAAGTTATAACCTGAAATACTGTGTTGTATGGAGATACATAATATGCTCTAGTTCTTGGCTGACAGGACTGTGGGTCTGTTTGTTTAGTAGGGTCCCCAACACAACTGTGGTGCAACACAAGAGCGAGAGAGATACTCACACGTAGTGGAAACCCCAAAACTGTACAAACAAGTAAAAGAGAAAAAGTTCAAAAGACAAGCTGAATTTAGACTAAACATAATATAGTCCTTCTCTTGCCAATAAAGGTTAAAAAAATCCTAAATAAGCCCAATTAGACAGCTTGCTTTTCTTTCACATCTATATGCAAGAATACATGTTGTATAGCCCGTTTAACTACAGGCAACAAGAAACAGTCACAGTCTGAAACCAAAATCTGACACTTCTTATTTGGACAGTTCCCCCCCCCCTCCCTTTTTTTAAAATCCCATCAACAAGGCGTTCTGGACACCGTCCTTACATAGAACATAATTACTTGGCAGGCTTTGGCAATTCCAAACCACACTGCATCACTTTGAATAGTGGAAAGTCTTAGCTAGTCTATGTTTTTAATTGTGCATATAAAGATTTAAAATTACAAATTAAAAAAAATCAGACCTTCAGAGGAAAAAAAAAATCCAATGAACCCATTATATCTGACAAGTACTGCTAAGGCCATTTACTGTACATGTAAGCAAGGCCAAGATCACAAATTATGTTCTATGTGACTGGTTACAGTAGCGGGGGTGGAAAGCCTGGCAAAGCAAGCAAAACACCACAATATACCATTTCTCCAGTTACCTTACCCTCTCTCGTTTCTCTTTCAGTAAGCCAAATGTTTTCTGACACGATCTGAAGGCAGCTAGCTCTAGTAGTAGTCACCCAGAGCACACGCAGGCGTGATGGAGTCTCCAGTAACCACGTTTCTTTCAGACAGAACCAGATGGAAGAGCTGCACCTCTCCACAGGCTTTAAAATAAATGCCACTGGCTACTTTTTGAACTTGGACATTTGCTTAGTGGTGAAGTGACTCACAGTTCTGCCTCCCAAGTTTTCCTGCACTGCATATGCACTATAGATGGGATCATACAACCACAAGAACTGACTAGGTGTTAATGCAAATTTGATCACACTGCATTTTTAGGAAAAGGGCAGAGTGGGTGGACTGAACCTCTCTGCGATTTCAGGAAACATGTAAAACAAGAATTATGTAACAATAGTAAAATTAATGAGCAATGAGAAGAAGAATGCCAAGTGAGAACAGGCAATAAAATACAGACCTACTGAAAACGGATAAGTCTAGAACGGACATTTTTCTGCCCTTATTGATATATTTATACCTAACTCAGCTTCCTAGTAGACTGTTCATATTTCATTTTGCAATGCTTTGGAAAACCTTAAAAAAAAAGAGTTACCTAGGAATAGTTTGGAAAGCAACTATTGAAGGAGTATAACAAAGAGGCCAATCAGTTTATCATCCAGAAGACCTTGACGCATGATAGGAGAATTGCACCTCTATGTAAACAGCTGTGTAAGTAGACAGAATAGGTCAAGAATCATTAACCGAATCCCAGGCCGCTCACACTGACGTACGACATGCCACTGCAAGACGATACCATCACCACCAATGCTACAAGCCTAACCTGCTGACAGTTGAAATCAGTGCAAGGTTTTGCAGTGCTGGCAGCAGCAGCTGAACCTGCACAGCAGTTCCCAAGCCATCAATTAGGCTGACATCTGGTAATGCTGGCAGGAATGCTGAAATAAACAAGGGGCCAAAGGACTGACCACTTCCCACACCAGGTAAACAAACTCAGCCTGAGGGAATAGAGGCAATGGCACGCTTGAACCAAAAGTCCATTTTACTCATTAATTTGTCTTACCAAACACTTAGGCAGCATGTAAATACAGAAATCTTTCCCCTGACTAGCCCCCTTGGCTTCTAGAAATCATGGATTTCCCAGGGTAGAGGAGCAGCATCCACTGAACTGCCCAGTCCCTCCAAGACCTCCACATTGGTCCTGTGCCAAGGAACCCCACAGTACCATGACGGGGCATATAAAGTAGTGCTTTCTTTCCTGCACTTTTTACTTGACTAATTTCACTGAGCATCCTAGTTAATGTTATTTTAAGGGTGAACAAATAAATAGTCATTATTCACCTTCTGCATACCATTCATGATGTCACAGATTTCCAACATCTTCTGTGAGTTATTTCACTTTTTCAGGTTGACTAATACTAGCATACTTTAGACTCTTTCCTATTTCTCTGATCACACAGGCTGCCCTTCTCATTAGTTTTTCTTTTTCTACCACATCCTTTTTGAGATGGAGGAAGGAAAACCAAATGCAGATTTTAAGATGCAAAATAACTCCATTAATTTGTGCAATGACATAATGAGGATTTCCTTAAAACTGTAAGATACTAGTCGTATTTTCCCACATCACTGAGTACGTCACTGCTGTTTTAGGACATTCCAGTCCTATGTCTCTGTGACAGATTTGTTAGAAGAAAAAAAGCTGTATTATTACAGTCTAGCCAAGCACCAGGACCAAGGAGCGAAAACCTGAAGGCAGCTTACAAGAATCTGAAATGCAATAAATTCAGGGGAGAACAGTTATCACTTGGAGTAACCTAATCAGAGTACTGATAAGAAATTAAGCAAACAAGGCTTCCTGGGATAGTTCCCTTATCAGTAAATGAGGCCTGATACCAACTATCTTGACAGAGATGAAGTACAATAAGTATCACTGAAGCCATTCTAAACAGACACAGAGACTTCAAGAATATGAAAGTCCTGCTTTGGCTAGTAGTGGAGGAAGACAAATCAGTTTATTCGAACAATTTTTTCTATTTCTGCTTTCTAGACTGACATTTTAATAATTTTCAGCAATACTGTTATGTGCAGAGTTGTGTAAGGATGATTTAGTCGTGTCTCCACAAGCACCTTTCTGGCTCTTCACATGGCTTTCAAAGCGAACTGAACAGCGTTCACGTTAAAATTATTACTTTTAGATAAAAAGTCCTTCTTTCAGCTCCTGTCAAGCATGGGTGAACCCCACCACCACAGGGGCCGAATCCGTATCTTGGGACATCCTCCACCCACTCTGACATTCCAGTACTTCCCAGAGGCCGCAGCAGCCTTCTAGGAAGAGACATTATCCCAGCCCCATTCTCTCCTTTAGCCAGCTGCAGCTGCAGCAGCTGGGATGCACATCCATAGAAAGGATTTTTGGCCATCTGATGAGATCTATCTCCCTGGGGAAAAGGCAGCGAGTTAGACAGAAACATTCCCTGCTGAGATTTGGGTAGTGGACTGCTACCATGTTAAAAAAAACCAAACACATAACCAAACACAAGAACACCACAACATCCCACCATCTCAGGTGTCTGTTTTTCTCTTGTGCTTCCCACTTTTCCCACAGCCTCCTGCCAATCCCTCACCTTTATGTCTGCATTACTTTTCCTCTACTGAATCATATTATCATTTGGCTCCCTCTTTCCCTACTGCTGAAGTCACTTGAAACAAAAAGGCAGCTATCGCCCATCATGACCACACTTATGCTCCTTCATCAGTGAAACTTCTGCCACAGAAGAATAGCAATTCCCTCATGAATACAAATCCAGGCACATGATTCTGAAATATCTGTGCTTTGAAAACTGTTCTCTTTTCTCAATAAAAATTGTGACTCTCCACTAGTTATTTTCCAAGCAACTCTTTCAAAAGTATAAAGAGATCACCAGAAAATGCAGGGCCCCAACAAAAATGACAAGCAGTTCAAAGAACTGATATAATGAAGGTAGTAACTCCTTCTGCTATAAACGGAGAAGGTATTTTAAGGCACATTTAAATAAGAATTTGGCTATTGATACTTATGCAATATTCATATACCGCAGCTTCTACATGAAAAACTGCAAATTTTTTCAAGGAACTTAAATTCCCCCTTTATTTACTCCTTCCACCCCAAAACATGGCTTTACCTCCTTCACAGAGGCACAAAGCGATGCTACGTGTTACACGTTTAACAGCTTATTACCACCTGAATATGCTGCACTAAAATGTGAAGTGACCCTTTCTCACCACAGGCAAAGCAACAGAGGACCCATTGCCATCCTTCCCCCCGCAGCCGTGCGCAGGGCTGGAGGACAGACAGCCCCTGCACTTGGGCAATGGGGCATTTTTGGGCAATGGGACACGTAGAGGGACCTGCACACACAGAAAGCCCTCTAGCTGAGCAAGGGCGAAGGGCCTCCCTGCAGCAGGGTTCCTCCCACCAGGAGCCTTGCAAGGAGACACTGTCCAGGGCAGTATCACTGCCACTTTTTTGCTGGCTCTTGAACAAGGTGAGCAGCAGACAAGCCCTGCAGGGACAGCACAGGGGGGATGAGCGCTCACCAAGAGTGCCAAGCTCCAAGCAGCTAAGCAGCTCCCATGCTTAAGATGGCAAAACGTGTGCTGCTGCATTCAAATGCTGCTGCATCTTTTGTGAAGATCTGCTTGGAAAGCAAGAGGAGGAAAGATCTAGTTTAAAAGGTTGCTGAGGTTTAGGAAGAGGGGGAAAAAAACCCAAAGCAAAACGAAACCCCACTGCTCAATTTCAGAGGGAGGTAGTTCATGCACTCCACCTGTCAAGAGGAAAATTTGACACATTATTGTAAAGAAACAGTGAGATGCAGCCAACTCTAAATCTCAGCTAGAAAACAATATGGCAGCAGTTGAAATGTACTGAAACTAGAGTAGTGCTAAAGCGATGTGTTGCTCGGCACCCAGAAAGAAACACTGAAGAGAGGTGACTAGAAGACTCTTTAACACCATGGTCAGAAGGGCAGTTTAAAGGAGAGGATGCAAAGTGTTGAGAGCAGGGGGACATGCACAGGATGTCCAGTAAAGGCAGAGGCAGGGGTTTCCTGGTGTTCATTCTGGGTGCTGTCTGAAGACACAGGAAGGATTCAGATCAACTGATAACCTCATACCTGACAGAAAACAGACACACTTCTGCGGGTAGAGACCAGTACTTAAGAAATAGGTCATGATGATGTTTCCCGAAGCACAGCAAGCCTGTAAAGAAAGACACTCTAGATGCACGTGCCTTGTTGATGGAGATTGCACAATCAATTCTCTACTAAAAGGGGATGCTGATGGGCAGGACAGCATCTGCCTCCAGCTCCTGTGAAACTTATCCTGGGAAAAGGGAGATGAGTGACTCTCAGGGAGCTCTCTCCCACCTTTCTCCAGGTCCAAAGCAGCCTACCTGCAATGTGAATATTCAGAGTCATGGGGAAGAAGGAAGAAGAGAACACGAAGACAGGGGGTGGGGGGTCCTTGTAGCCAAAACCAAGCAAGACACGGCTACTATGAGAGGTAAAAGGTTTCTGACAGAGCAGTGAATACAGGTGGAAAAATCAGAGAAGTCTTTGAGACCATGAACACACTTTTCAGGATCGGGCTTTGCTGCTAAATATACATTAGGAACAAGTTAAGATATTTGTCAGCTGGACAGGAGAAAAGCTCCCAGCTGCAATGATCCTATCTCTCTTTACCCTTAAGCAAACTGGTTACACATGCTTTTTTGTGTGGGGGAAAACGTCCTACATGGGGGAAATGCTTTGTGTCTTAAGCCTCCCTGAGATAGACTACGTGCATGAGCAAACACCATCTTCAGCTGTCTGTGGATCAAAACAAAGATCACATTCCCTTTTGCATTTGAAGCAGAACCGTAACACACACTGTTTTTAAACAGCTGGTTAGATTTCAAGAAATAATTTTGTATGTCCCTAGGGAATGAAATGTACAGAAACGTTAATTATCCTGAGCACCTCTCCCAAAGAAGAAGATGGTTCGTGTTTCAAGATGCAAAAGGAAAACAGGTAAGAAGAAACAATCTCATTTCTGCCAGTCATGTTTTGGGGAACCGTTCATACAGTTTTTAAACTCAGTCCCCATGATGCAACTGGAATGCTTCTGTAAGCAAAGTTCTTGCAGACGGAACTGAACATCCCTTACACAAGGGTGAAATACATATTGAGACAGCAAAAATACTAATAGTTGTTAATTGTAGAAAATTGCAGAAAAAAATAAAATTTTGTAATGCAGTACAATTATACAAAGATATCAAGGATTGAAGTTTCAAAAGATTTATAAAGTTAGACCACAAAGAAGTGTACAGCTTTTTGTGCTCTGGATTCCTTCAATCTCATATTATTCAGCAGTGACACTGACACCCAATTCTTCTTCAGGGCAGACACAGGGGTATGGTTTCATAAGCCAAATTAATAGCTCCTAAGAGGAGAGGAGCTGGTCTCTCCTCACATCTCTTTCCACCTTGGACTCTGGTTCCCATCTGATCCCACAGAGAGACTACTCAACTGATTAAAATAATCAATTATCTCAATTTTTTTCTTTGTTGGTCTAGTGAATTGACTCATCTTACTTTGTGGTCAGATAAACGCCAGTACCAGTTCGGGGGCTGGGGGGGGGAATGTAGTTTTGAGCAGGGGGAGGAAGCACAGGACTTCCCTGTTCAGCAGCAGCAAGGTTTTAATTCACATTGTGGAACATCAAGCTCTCACAGCACTCAGCTGTACTTTGAAACTAGTGCCTAAGAAAACCATAGTCACCAGATGTATGGATGTAGTCTAAATCTAGCCCAGGCCACTTTAAGGAAGAAATTTTAAAAAGAAAACCATTTTAGACTTATGAAACTTATTTATTAAAGATTGCGAAGGACAACCAGAAAGAGTCAGATGGCATAAAATCAGTACGTTTTAGCAACAAGCAAGTTGGATGACAAGAGAGCAGCAAGGAGGAGTAACATGTAAGAGGGAAGGGAGGCCTCAATAGTTTTCAAATGGAGTTTGACCAGTTTAGTCTTTAGAAAAAAATTATACACAATTATTATCTCTAAGAAATTATATGACTGTTGCTATAGCAGAGAACAAGATCCAAGATACAAGCAGGTCCTCTAGTACCATGAAACTGGTAATATAAGCATCATGGAATTACAAGTTATATGTCCTAACAACAGAGTTAATCTTGCTCCTATTACCTTTTCATACATTTTATAGAGTGCTCTTTACCATGAATCACATTCATTTGTGAGGTTTTAGCCTGAGAAACACCATTTCAAAATGCAACAGTGTGCCTATTACCGTATAAAAACAAGTTTTCCATTCCTTACTTCTGGGGAGTTTTATTTTTTGGATTATGCTTTAAAACAGTAAATAGTTCCCTTGCTTTTGTTTCTGCTCATCCTACACTAACACCCCATCCCAACCTGCCTAATCCTCCCAGGGCAAGGTGGCATTTAAGTTTGGTGTCAGCACTGAAGATGAGAGAGGAAGGGAGGGACAGGGCAGGGGGAGAATGAGGGGATGGGAATGAGGAAGGGTAGGAGTGTCTGAAAAAAACAGCCCCATCACAGCTGAAGCAGGTAGGTAGTAGATAAAGGTCCTACCTCTATTCTTTCCTTTAGAAAAGGACAATTAATTGTTTTCTCTCTTCATTATCAGTCCTATGTCTGATATATGTTGTCACAACTCTTTTTCTGAAGGTTGTCTTTAGTTCCCACTGATGCTGCCTGGATACAAAGACATGTGTGATAATTTTAGCCTTCCCTTCCACAGCCAGGTGTCCTTCTGCACACTCCTGCTTACAGACAAAGCAGTGGCGAAACAGAAGGAGGTCTCGCTACACAGAACTTTAAGCCTGACATTCAAAAGGAAATCCACTTCAGATTAGGAAAACTCCAGATGGGAAAATATTTGCAAGTGCTCTCCTGCATTTTGCATACGTGATCTAACTATACTTACTGTGGAAGTACTTGTAACCACATATTTATTCTGGCCCTGGATAGTCGCAGTGACATGCCTGTAACAATAGGAAATTATCATCATTTCTGTGACTTGAGCTTGTTCTCACATGCTCTGGATAACTACTTTGTGGTGTCATCGAAACTATGGACTCTTCCTGACCTACTTTCCATTTACCACTAGTAACTGTTTCTCCCCACTGCTATTTCACCAATCTCCAGCAGCCTATGTAAGATAGGCTTGGCAGCACGTTCACCTGAGTTACCCACAAAACAGACCAAAGTCCTACTTCACATCAACACCACTTTAGATAAACCATTGTCAGCAGCCAAATACCGCATGTTCGGTTAAGTGTTTTATCCTCCTTCAAAGCTAAAGTTTATGAACCACATTTATCATCCACACAAAAGAATTCCACAAGCAAGGGATGTCTGCTCCCTAAGGGCAGATTAAATAGCTACCATCCATGAGGTCTACAGCTATCAGGAAGTAATTACAGTACATACAGGTAACACATGCTATCTTCAACCTAAGAAGTGTGAATAACAGCCAAAGCAAAGATGCATCAATAGAAACTTCAGCATGGGCTGCTACCAACTTGCTGGTTATGTACACAACAAGAACCCCAAAACTGCATTATTATATCCTCCAGACTGTTTGTGAATAGTATGATCTAGCTCCCCAATAGCATGATTAGCATTATACAAATACACAATGTTAAGTCAACCTTCCTCAGAAATACCAGCTTGCATAAGACAATTCTCAGCCTTGGCATCCAGAAACGTCCTCCCCATCCAGAGTTCGGTTTTACTTCTGTAACAGAAATGCACAGGCTCAAGATTAGAAGCTGTTCATACCATCTATCATCACTTCTTCCAGTTTCTAGTTCAAGACCATTCAACCTACCCCAAGATCCCCGTGTTTGACAGTCTACCTCTAAAATATCCTGGTCTCCTCACGCATCTGTGTAGGTAGAAAGGCCCTCTTGGGGTGCACTGATAAAGCCAGGTGGAGCTGCAGGACAAAACGAATTTTGTGCTTTGCCGGATTTACCAGCCAGTGTGGTCTTAGCTGTCCTACCACATTGCAATAGTGACCACAGACTTTGAAAAAGTCTACACCCCAAAAAATAGCATGAAGAATTACATGAAAAAAATAGAACAAATTACTTTCCCTGGTTTTCTTTAAAATCACAGGGAAAACCCTCCACATTTTCAGTTTGATAAAGACAGTAATAAAGTATCTGGTAAGTGCTCCCTTGGATAGCATTTTCCCCCATTATCCACTGCAGGTGAAACAGCTTTTCTGGCTAAGTTGGTCACCTGCAGATGTATACTCCATGCTGGTGTTTGTGCTATCAACTCATAAACCAGATCACAGCATAGATGAAGTATGTCAGTCTTTGAACGCACTACAGAAACATGCTGCATTACTGGGAACTGCAAGAAGAAAGCCACACGTATCCTTAGATCAGACAGAGAAGGTCGTTCTTATTTTCTGTCACTTGCCCAGACAAGCTTTTCAGACATTTGGCATCTAACTGTGTGGTTAGGAACCCAATTCTTATGCAAATTCTATATCCTGTTTTCAGTTACTAAAGAAAATCTCCAGGTACCGGAAGGAAAGCTTTCACACTGCCCTTCTCAGGCCTCTGCTGGATGGAATTCATTCAGGTTTAGTTAAGAAGCAAAACGGTGGGAATGAGAAAAAGCAAAGACTTCATTAGGAAACACTAAAAATCCTCAACATATAATTTAAACTGCACATTGGTTTTGTTTGTTTGGGTTTTTTTCCCCCAGAAAAAACACCAAATACACATTTCAGACTAAGCAATGCTTAAAAGAAAAAAAAAAAAAATCAACCCTTTCACACATCTAACTTTTAATTTCTTCAACAAATTTACCTTGACAGTGACAAAGGCTTAATGCACATGACTGTGCAGCTCCCCCTGAAAACAGACCCAACATTAGTCCCTCTGGGGCAGCCCTGGATTTGAGCACAGCTCCACGAGCAGCTTAAACCAACCTATGATGAAGCTGTTGTCAAAGGGGGTGAATACACTGACCTTCTTCCTCCACGTGTTCCTGCCACCAGCCCTGCACTGGCCAAGGTCACTAGATACCAGCCTAAGGAAAGCAGCTCCTGACTGTCTGAGCTGGTGATGGCTGAAGGCCAGGACTGGGACCGCTCAGCTGGGCTCAAGAGGAGGACAGGCAGCACATCTGCCTGCATTTAGCAGCAGCGTGGGCATCTTAGATTGGCTTAAAGTGCTTATGAAAGCATACCCTGGGAGGGATATGGTGACAATCAGAGCTAGTTCCAGGCTTCTTATACAAAGGTGGAGGTAAAAAGGGCCGGTAATTATTTCAAGATATGAGAGGATGCAGAAAAAGGTTTAGTGATTTTTTACTCACTTTGGGTGTAAGTAAACTCAGAAGCATTTTGGAGATGGGTGGACAAGAAGCTACCCACTGGTCTTTCTGTAGACTGACAGACAGCATTGCCTGTGAATTTATCACAAAAGCGCAACCATAAAATTTCTGACTATCCACTACATCAGGGATCAAAGACAACACAGAGTGAGAAAAAGCAGCCTGTCAAAAGAGCAGGGCTGAGGGAAGGAATACTTCAGCATCCCAAAAGAAGACATGCACATTTTACAAAACTGTTAACACTACACATGCCGTTTTCCTTCATTCATTTTGCTGCTTGAACACACAGCAGCTTGCCTGGGAAAGCTATGACATGTAACGTCTCTGCAAATCACATGCTGCACTGCCTTGTCTATTGGTTGGTGATTATAAGGTCACAGGTTAAAAATATAGATGAAAATCACAAAGACTCTAAAGATACGGGACACATGCCCCATTTTTGTGTATGGAGATGACATCAACATCTGAGGTGTTGCTGACTGCCAGCATTTCATCACACAGATCCTCAGGAGCCATAGAAAAGAGCAACTCAGTTTGTACATGCTACTGATCCCAAGCGCGACCTGATGAGTTGCATCACAGACATCACAACAGACTGATGAGACATGACGAAACGTCGGTGTGGAAAGCTGACAGCAAGAGTGTTATATATTAGAAAAGATCTGGCTTAACTTTTTATTATTATTTAAATGCAGGTGAAAGGAGTTCTGCTTTTCAGAGCATTTAGGTTCCCTTCCAACAGCGTATTTCAAGCACTACATGGGAACTTGGAGAAATTAAAAGCCTGCCTTGAGGATACCAGGCTTGAGTTATGCAGACTCCCTGCAAATGACTCCCTCATGACTCTGCTTGGAGACCAAAAGATTTGCAATATGGTTTCAAATGCACTATCTCGTGCTCCTTATGCACTTGGCCTGTGAATATTCCTGCCTTAAAGAGATAAAAATCTTACAAATGTAAATCTCGTGTCTGAAACTACAAAGAGGATATTCTGCCTCTTCCCTGGGGGCAGAGATCCCCAGAGAGCTACAGGGAGTCACTGGGCGGGGGAGAGAGACTAGGGCACTGATAAACCTGGGTGCTGCAGAGGACTGCTCCGCAGGCACACGGAGCACGTGTCCTGGAAACCTGGGTGGGGAAGAGGCAAAAGATCCAGTCTGCCTGGTCGACAGCCCACCCAGGAAACGGTGAAGAGGAGAACCTGTAAGAGAGTCCAACCCTTTCCCCCAGGACAAGAAATGCAACTAAAATCACCTCCAACGAGCTGCACATCCCCTGCAGGCACTTGGAGTAACTTCACAGGGCACCCGCACTCAGCAAGCACAAGACCCAACAGGCAGATGGCACGACCTGGAAAAGTTCAGACTATCCCAAACATGAGCAGCCTGTGGATTCTGGAAGCGAAGGACTCGCTAACCATGCAGACATATTTCTCTTCATTATCCCTGGCAGAAATATCATAACTCTTTTCATTAATTCTCCCAACACGCTTGCCTTTCCCCTCCTGCACACGTACACCTGCCACAGCCTCACTGTGTGCTATGGGACCAGTTGCTCCACAGCTTTCCTCCCTTCCTCCAGGGGCCACTTTTCAGACACGTTAAGTGCATCTGCATTTAAACAAAATTAAGAATGTAAGTGCTCACTTTTCCTGAAAATTCAGGCCCTGGGAAAACAGACAGCCCTGGGAACCACATCTGGTTCTTTCAGCAGCATGACCACTTTTAACCGATCAAACACCACTCGTGTCATTCCCTAGCCTGACCTTTGTGAAATAGATCACAAGACATCACTATCTTAAATCTTATTTTGAATAACTGCTATAGTAGAACTTAACTTTTAGAAAATATAAAATCCTGGTATTTTTTCCCCAGTGTCAGAAATTCCACCCTTCTTAATTTTCTGCCTCAATAATTACTGCCACTGTTAAAAAGGTACACCTGGTTTCTAATTTCCACTTGTTTCTCTCCATTTCCTAGCCTGCTCAGCCTGCCAAAACTCTGTGCTACGATATTTCAATTACTTTCACAAGTAATTTCGGATAAGGCTCCGGGGTGGTTTTTTCCCCCCTCTAGAACAGTTATAACTGAAGAAGTCTCTCACAACTCCCTCCAGTTCCACAAAATTTGCCTTCTCCCTGAGCTGCGCTAAACAGAGTTCACAGTAAATCAAGTCAGAGAATTTGAGTTCAGAGCAAAAACATCCTATCCCAGCATCCTGGGTCCTGGAGGTTCAGAGAAGGGTAACAAGTACAAGCAAATCCACGAAACAGCTTAAACGTAAGGAATGCCAAAGCATTTCGCCCTCATGGAAAAGGGGCATTTTATAGAGAGAAGATTATTAAAAAAAAAAAATAAAAAAAATCATAGGAGGCTTGAGATGGTGAGTAGGGATTGACTGTTCAGTTTCTTCTACAAGACCAGTGGCCACCAAACAAAGCCAGCAGGAGCAAGACTGCTCTTCATGCAGATGGTAGCAAACCTGTGCAATCTTTACCAAAAGATATTGTGGAAACCTGCACAGGCCCAGGGAGAGACAAGGTAAGTATATGGAAGAACAATCCCTAAATCCACAAACTACAAGCAGCTCAGAAGTTCCCCAACAGCTGAAAGTTGTCATAGGATGAGAGAACATTAGAGCGAATATTTTTACAAAATTCACTGTGTTCCTAATGTTCCCCAGACATCTAGGTGTGGCCTTTGTGGGAGAACAAATGCTGCACTAAATAGACCCTGGTCCATTAATAGACAACAGCTAAGGATTACATACAAAACAACAAGTTTTGCTTATTTGTGTCTTTTACTTAGTTTTACAAACAGGAGCTTATCCATCAAGATGAGAAGAGGATTCCACATATGGGGAGCTCAAGCAACATTAAGATGTTTCCATCCAAATTTTCAGAAGTTAAGTGCCAACAGCATTATTTCTGGTACTTACTGCTCAGATCAAATTCTCCTGCCTGCGGACAAGACATCCCTTCTTCATGCAATGGTTTGCAGTAAACACCAATTAACCCAGCTCAAATATAACCTGGTGGCCTTGACACCGATCCCCTGGGATTTGAGATCACTTGTTCTTATTCCAAAACAAGTGATCTGAAACCGTCTGCCTTTCAGTCATTCAGTCCACATGGTTTCAGCAACTGATGCTAATATACCAAGCACCTGAAGCTTCCCAACCAGCCACTGCCAACTACATGCAGTTTACACTTACATGTAAGTTACTGCAAACCCCTTGTTATTCTATGCAGACAATTACAACCAAATAAAATTCTTCCTATGCTGCTTTAATTTTAATTGAGATCTTGATTTTGGAGGAAAAAATTATTTCCCTTCTCACCCCTCCTTACATCTACTCTAATTTTTGCTCTCTGAAGCCAACCTGAAACACAAAGGCTAAAGCAAGGTCTCAGAACTTGGGAATCAGATCCTGTTCCTCTTACTGTTGTATTAAGCAATTTAACATAACACTGAGTAGTTCAGTTTGTAAATCACTTGCATTACTCAGAATACAAAGTACTTTGCTACAGGAATAGGGCTGACCAAATCAAACCCCCAGAGATTAGGGCTGATTAGTTAGCTAATTACCAGCAAGAACTTACATGGATTTTCTTATTTTATAAAATGCAGTCTACCTTTTTATGACTAGCACCTTAAATTAAGCCCTCAACTGCATCCTACTGTTGAATAACCATACCAGGTAGTAAAGACAAAACCAGGACTCATCAGCAGAAGGAAGTTTCAATTTTCAACTCAACATATACTGAAAAGTCAATTTCAGATTAAGGCTATTTAGCAAATGACCTATTAGAAACTATTATGCAAAATGGGTTCAGTAAGTGCCCCACCTTTCTATTAAATTTAAATTCTCTATAAATTTTCACAGCATTACAAGCAACTCTCAACTTTGAACCAGAGTAAGCATGCTGGTATCATTGGAGCTGCCCCTGCTGATTCTGTGCCAGTCAGGGCAAACATCACCACATTATGGGTGACGAAAATTGCTGTGCTCTGTTTTATTTACTAACATTTAGTCTTGGCCAGCTACTCGGAACATTCAGAGGCTTCATAACTGCATGCATGCCACACTGCTTTCGTATCGCCCCCTGCCCGAGTGATGGCAGGGAGGACAAGTCGAAAAGGCATCCGTTTTCTGACTCTGGGGAGATACTCTGGCAACTCCTGTTCAACATACAATATACTGTCTTATTAAATAGGTACATACCATTTTTCCCTCTCAGGACCCTTGTCACAGCGTTTAGGACTCCTGCTTGTTTTGGACAGAAGACAGAGTTTACAGTAAGAGGAGGTTTTGTTAGAATCATCTCCCACTCGCTTGCTGTGGAAATTGAACACCGTACAGTGAATGAGAAAGGATGGCTTTGTGATCAGAGAGCAGAATGATAAGCTAGTTAACTGGATTTTATTTTGCTGATAAAAGTAACTGTAGGACAAGTCACATAAACCAAACTTTATGAAGCATTTTTTAACAGAGATGCATTTTTAACATGCCACTCATGATTTCAAGCAAAAGCAGTGCAATCTGGGAATATTCTGCACATCTGGAAGAAAGATGCATTATATCACGCTGGAATAAATATATGGACAAAATTCAGAGGGTTGTGCTCAGCCCTAATTTGCACCACTGTTCCACTGCCTGCTTTCACAAGGTCACCTTTTTTTCCTGTTTCAGTATCTTCAGTGTCAAAACTTCATCCAGTTTAGCAATTCCTGACAGCAATCCTGGTTTCCTAGTCTCACAGGAATCCACCTAACAAGTCTGTCCCAGAGACGTGCATCCTGTCCTAAAACCAATAAATTGGTGCTTCCAGGCTGTTATAGTTACAGTGCTGGGTTCCTGCAACTCTCCTCGTGCGTGTGAAAGTGTTTTACAGCCCGTGACATGTGGGGGGAAAAAAAGGAAAACAGTAAGAAAAAAAAGAGGAAAAAAAATTTTGAAACTCAGCAAGTCAACATCTTCCAACAAAACAGGCTTCTCACAGAAAGTGCATCTGAACCTCGCAGCCAAGCTGCAGAAGTAGGTCAACTAGGTTATCCCAAGAAGAAGGGGAGAGCATCCTGGGCACTGAGTGTAGCAGCCAGGGTGCCTACACAACCATTGCCCTCTGCCAGACAGACAAATCCTTAGAAGTCTGAAAGAAGATTACTGCAGCAACAACAGCAGAAAGGGTAAGAAGACAAAGTCAAGAAGCTGATTGTCACATAACCCAAGAGGTGAGGTAAAAATAAGAAGAAAGGAGCGTTATTTCCATTGGTCCTCAGGAAAGAAAAATAAGCAATATTGAAGCCTCTGTTGTTTTCAGACAAGAAAACAAGGGCTGTATCTGCTCTTGTCTTAGAGATTTGGAGATTGAATAGTCCACATATATTCCAGAATTACAGAGCCATTGAAGAAACACACAAGTGCTAAGAGAAAAGGAAAATATGAGCTTACACAGGAGAAACCTTCTGGCAGTGGGATCTGCTCAGCCATTTAGCAGTGCTTCAAGAGAAACGATCAATACCTTGTACCATTAGGTTATTTGTAACGGTGCCACCGCAGTGCTAGCAGGTGTGCTGTACGGAACAATCCTGGCTGGGGAGAGGCATGTTGGAGGATCCCTTTCTACAGTGTGCAGGAGCCGCAACCCCTCCTCCTCGGCTCGGTGATGCCACCCGCCGGCTGCAGTTATCAAGGCAACACGGCACTTGGTGGGTACCAGGTGAGGAGCTCCTCGCTCCATCACTGTGCTTCCATCTTCTTCGAAGAATAAGAAAAGTCTTTTAACCACTCTCTTTTCTACAAAGTGTGGCAGGGTGCACTACCACCTCCAGTTCTCCACAGCCTTCAAAAACTGTGTGGCAGTCGTTCTACCAGAGAAGAGGGATTTACTGAGTCAACAAAATCCTTCTGACAAGACTTATCAGCCCTTGCATAAATCTATTAAAAGGAATGACATTCAAAGTGAAAGACTAAGGATGTCACTGTCAGCATTTATGAATTCATAAGGGAAAATACATTCACAAGCTTCTAAAGAAGGGACATGGTGTGCGAGGAACAAATTATAGTGAGATGTGATGCTCCTTCCTCGTTTCTCTTAGAACAATAAATAAATAAAGGATTTATGGTCCCGTGAAGTATGAAAGGGAGATTATTCAGAGGACAGGGGCCTTCATTCTGTGAGACTGACAGACATGACCCTTCAAGGCTCAAGGCAGCTTGTGACAGAAACCTCCATTAAGCCACAAAATAAAGTTTGTGTGCAACACCATATCAACATGCAGACGAGACAATCTGCAAGACTGTTGCTAGATTTAATGCATTTTTCTTTTGACTAGGAAAACCAAGCATTTTGGTAAAGTGAAGAAAGCATTTAGAAAAAGAATTAGTAATTCCTTTATCAGATTTTCTTGAAGTTCTAGACATTAAGTCAAAGCTGGGTAATTGGAAAAAAACAACCCCCAAAACCCCCAAGCCCTTGTGCAAACACACTCAGAAAAATGCTTAACCATAAGACAGAGAGACTATTTCAGTCAGAGCACCTCAGAAACATCAATAAAGGGACAACTCAGAGGGGAAAAAAATCACATTGAAGAAAAAAAAAAAAAAGAGGTATATACAACTATAATGTTAAATAATGAAGACAGATGTATATGCATGGATAAACCCTCTCAGTCAGTTTCATATGAAAGTTTATCAGCCATTAAAAGATAAAAGTCTTTACAGATTTGGCAGTACCTTCCCACCACTGCAGCTAACACGTCTTCCAGCAGGGAACTGCTGAATGCACACCTTCTGGCAGAACTCAGCTCAGCAAGATGGATGGTTTTGTCCTCCACTGCATGTGAAGGCTAACTATTTAAACAAGTCCAGTTTGTACAGGCTGCTACGGGTGTAGGAAGAGCTCTTGGAAATTGCCCGGGATCTTAGTGAAGGTGGCAGCTTTCGGGAGAGCTGCAGTAACAAACAGCCAAGCAGGTAATCACTGCCAGCTATAGCTGCAGTGGATGAAGGCAGGTGGAAGACATGCAGACTAATACTACAGCAACTAACAATTCCACTAAAATTACTTCATTTTGAGAGTTGCATAAGGAACGTGGAGCTATTGCACTTGTTTCACAATCAACTATTTTCCATCTCTCTTCAAACTTTCACTTCCACAATTCTGATGCTCCAGTTGGGCAGAAGTCCTTATTTAGGAACAAACAAAAGCAGGCATTTAAATAACAAAGGGGATTCTCTCTCTATGGATTTCGTCAGCTGGGTCTGCGCTCAGCTCAACAGCAGCATTAAATTCTTGTACTTCTCAACAGGACTTCTGTGTTCCTGCAGAACACAGAGGCTTTGCACACCCGTATGACAGCCAGTAGCATTTCAAGTCACCCCTGCAATGATGCCAGTCCACATGAAACATGGGAATACTGATGTTTGTTTCATAAGCAAAACCTGAGTTTGTATTGACTGTTGGATCACAAGCCAAAGATGACCTGGAGAGCTTTATGTTCTCCATCACCAGACTTGCAGCACTCTTCAGCGAGAGAGACGGATGCCATAATCCCTCTTCTCCCCCATCTTTCCACCGCAAGTCCCAGCTGTTCCAGCGTTTTTTCACAAAACTACTGAAACATTAGAGAAACAAAATTCAGCTACCTAAACACTCCCCCCCCCCATCCCCCTCATATTCTTTAGGTACAAACCAACAATAAATTGATGCTTTTAGCAGACACACTTTACAAGGAATGCAACAAGAGTTTACATTTTGGTGTGTTTGTTTTCTTTTTTTTAAACTAGCATACTAACAAAATAGAAAGAGTTCACAGGTTCATTCATTAAAATCTGTAGAATGAAAACTGGAGAATTGTTATTTCAAGAACGGTGTGGTGAGACAGTTAAACAAAGAGCTGCAAGTTTGTATTTAGTTCCCAGATTACTGACCTCATCAGATTTAAGCCTGCCAAAAATTATGGACTGGTCAATAAATCACTGTACACTCTTGAGCTTGCCAGGAAACGTTACTCTAAGATTTATTTTCATTTTGGTAAGGCCTGTGTTGCCTCATAAGAGAGAAGCTTCAGGTGTGGACTAGTCTGTCTGCATCAGTCAACATGTAACATTTTCACTGCTGATTCATTTCCTTATCCTAATGAGAACTCCTTCTTAGGAGCCAGCCATTCACGCACACTGTGTGAGCAGCAAAGAAGTCTGCTTCTAGGATACCTACAATCTTCTGTTGCCTGCCTTCTCTTTAAAACAGGATTCCTTCTAAGATGGAACCCGAGTTCTCTCAATCTAAAAGATCACCCCTACAAAATACCAAGAGAAAAACTGGAGAAGTATTTCATAAATCATATCTAAAATTGCTTAAGTGTATCTAACAAATTACAATCCAGAACTGCAAACAGATGTGTATATGACTCATGTCATATTTATGCACAAACTGATTTTTTTCTGAATTTCTTACAAGAATACATCTAAAAAAGATATTTAACTGAGGCACTG
>VYZM01011071.1:387402-427432 GCA_013398915.1 Dromas ardeola | reverse complement strand
CGGGGGGGGGAACAAGCATTCCAGCACACAAGCCCTTTGTTTAAAAATTCATAGTTAATTTACTTACTTGTTCACACTTCAACGAACAAAATGAATACGAATTAAGACCAAAGTCTTATATACAAAAATTTATGAAACCCCACCAAGAAAACCTGAACCCCAATGCCATAAAACACTAAAGACAAATCTTAAAAAAATATTAAATAAAATGCAATAATAAACTTAACTGTTGCCTATAACAACACTGAGTTTTAGAACCGAGAAACAAGAAATATGTACTTTTTTTAAGAATTGCAAGGTTAAAGTTAGAAGGAGATGATATGCAGAACTACATAATTTTGGTTGATGTTACGGGAAGGATATCCAAAGTCAATTATCCTTTTAAGGAACGCCTATAGAATATGAGAAAAGTATATTAACAAGCTGCCAAAACAAACATATTTAAAAATACTATGGCATCAACATAACTCACCAGTACTATAGTATCTTTTAAGTTCTGTGCGTCTGATGTCTTTCAGTTGATTGTATTTTTTCTTTTTCTTTTCTTTGTCTGGAGCAGTTTCCTTTTCCCCAGCAAATTTACAGTTGTCTTCAGAGGAACTGATTTGTTCCAAAATAACTTTACTTTCATCATCTTTCTCTGAAGGTGTTTTGGAAACAGGAGATCCAGGGGAATTGGCAGAGACAGTCTCGGTGTTCTGTTTGGCTTGTCTTTTCTTTTTCAAACTACACATAAAGAAAAAACCCACAACATTAAGATGAAGCCAACCTCCATAGATAAGTTAACTCACTTGCTAACTTTATTTTTCTAAAAACTAATTTATTATCAGAATTCCTTACAATTCAGTAAAAACCACACACTTTGCATCATTAACTTAGTAACTAAGATCATTTTACAGCATACTCTTCAATCATCATATTATCGTCTCAAGGATACCTTCCCAAGAGTAACAAAAAAGGTAATAAAGTTTTTACTGTTTACTGAGGAGGAGGAACAGGGAAAAAGAAACAAAAAACATCAAAAAGTTGTTTTGTTTTAAACCATCATACATCCAAATGTAGAAACAAGATACTGAATCATGTTCTCAAGATGAAGCTTAGGATAAAATAAAACCTCAGATCATGATGTATTATAATGCAACACCTAACATAACAATTTCACAGTCAACTGCTCCTGCTGTATAAAAGCTACTTGTTTTGACATAAACTTGTTTTTTCTTCCCATTTTGTCCAACGTTATCTCCCAGCGGCCACCCATGCCACTCCATGTCTGTTCTCGCACAACCCACACCACCTGGTACTCCAAGTGTCACCCAGCAGCTCCTTCCCCAGTGTGACCGATGTGGCCGCAAACCGCTTGTGCGGGAACATTTCCCAGCTGCTGTAGCTCTTCTGAGAGTAATCTTAACCAGCTGCCTATAAATACTCCAACTTATCACTATAGCAACAAGAGTATTTTCTTTTTAGAAGACTCCTTGAAGCCCAGCTCAAGTGAGAAAGATGCTTCAGCAATCCTAACACAGGATTTTTCTGCTAAATCACCGCCTTTAGCACCAACTTTGCTTAGTGAGAGCAAAGGCTGACTTTACAGGCTGAGGGTCAGCGTCACTAAAATAGTCCTCAGTTAAGAATCACTGACAAACACCACACAAAATGAAAAACTAATCTATCTAATGATCCTTCTCTCTAGTACATTAAGTTCTTAGTTATGAGGTACCTAAGGGAGGGAGTAGTATATTAATCTTGTTGATGCTAAAAACTTTGTTACGTGCATAGGAAGAATTATGCATAGAAAACACAGACAATCAATGAGTCACTACAAAGTGGAAAAGGTTACATGATCTCACATCAGTAATTTACTTAAGGGAAAACTTAATACATTAAGTTATTAATATAATCCAGGATTTCAGAGATCCTTCCTTCCACCTTTTATATTTATATGCTATCAATATATTTTTTCAGGCTACAATATAAAAATAAATACACAAAACATTTGAGAATACAGTAAGACATCTCAGGCTACGCACCTTTTCCCCACCCACCACCCAATAAAACATTAAAACCAGTTCCCAAGTCTAGAATATCCAGCTTGAGACCTCTGAGAAGGGTGAGCTTCTCAGACCACGTGACCAACACTTTCCAGTGAAACGTTTCAAGAGATTGTCTTGCAAAAGATGTGTCTACCACACATGTATGTATACATATTTCTTAAATGCTTCCTAAAATATGACAGCAGGAGATTCACATTCTGCAGCCAACTCAGTGAGGATGCTGTGGTTCCCCATTCACTCAAACCAACTGATTTGTAAGACAACTAGTAGTAGTTCATGCTCTACACAGCAAAAGAGATTTACTGTGTGTGAAACTTTACAGATCAGGTCCTGACTACACATGAAAACAACCTACGGGGATTTATAAAAGTGACTACATCTATATAACAAATGAAGTGTTTTGTTTAGACTAATGAGAATTTGCATATGCAAAGGAAGCTTATTTTTTACTAATAAACCACAGTCCTGATCAAAGGCTGCTGTAGCAACCGCAAAATATTACAGTCACATTACATATACAATGTCTATATTTAGCCCTGGTGGAATTCTTTGCAAAGCAGCCCTCTACACTGAAACGGCGTATCCTTAACTATGGTCGTACTTGATTCCAGACCTGTACATGAGATACATTCCTGAATTTTCACTCTAGTGACTCAACGGTCTTCCGGTATGCGTGCATATCACAGGGTACCCAAATCATCTGCTTCAGTAGATAAGAACTGGCAAGCACCCACTGGCAGCCCCGTTTCCCCTCACGGTGCATCAGAGACTTCTGTCCTCGGATTCCTAGTCCATTTTTTTTGATCACAAACTCTGTTAAGTAAGCTTTCTGTAGTATAAATGTAGTATCTCGAAACAACAACAAAAAAGCTGCTAATAGAAACACAGAACCACTTTTTGGAGTGGAAAAAAAAAAGAATAAAGAGAAAATTCTCTCTAGAGGTCAACAGTCCTCGTCACAATGCTAACAGCTTCTGCCAGTGTTTTCTTTAAAACATGCTCATTTGAACTGAAGTTTCAAAGTTGCCCGAGGCAACTTTAAAAATAAAGAGCTAAAACAGAACCGATCCTTTAGTGACAGAAAAGAGGAAAGCAGAAACGACCATCTGAACTGACGGACTGCAACATAACTGACTGATGCTTCTCCCCATAGCATTTAATCTTTCCTGATTCCCACATACTACAGCCCACCAAGAACCTACAGCATCCCCAGCACACTGTGCTGCTGCAAATCAACAGTGCCACAGCCACTTTTTGGTAAGAGTTATAAAGAATCTGGGCACTCCGTGATTTCTATTCCGTCCCCATGGCATGCATCAGATTTCCAGATAGTACGAAACCTACTCCTCCTGCCCGCTGCTCCGTTTCAAGGCAATGATCATCCAATTCTCAAAGCAGCAACCTTGGCGCTAGAAAAAAATACCAGATGACGACCGAGTATCCATGACATTCATCACAGGACTCAAGAGTTACTGCAACTCTGCCTGGGATCTCTGCTTGGAAGATGCTACTTTTAGAAGTCTCTAAAGCCTGGCCAAAACTACCCCAAACCCACCACTTTACTCACTCTTGAAAAACCTCGACTATAATACCCCAAGGAACCAAACCAAACCTTAAACAGCATTTAAAACTGTAACAGCAACCACAAATCTACTACGCTTTTTGGCATTATGTGCACCCTCTTAGTAAAGCAAATACGGAGTCCCGTATACACACGAGGCAATTCATTACCAACACACACTGGTTCGGTGCAGCAGAGATTGGTCTGTGAAGAGCACAGCTGGAGGGTTTACTGCATCTCAAACAAAACTCCATCCCCTTGAGACACCCCCTTCAGGCTCCACTCGCCCTCCTCTCACACTGACCTGCACATCCCAGCAAGGCAGACTGGGCACCCACACATGCTGCCAGTCCTTCTCCTGCTCAGATTTCAAACCCATCACCTCCTGAAGAAGTTGGAGGCTGAAGGTTTTATCAGCTCTTCTCCCAGCTCTCAGGTATTTGCTACTTTTCATGCCAAGATTTGCAATGGAAGATGGATTTAAGAACACCATTTGTCAAATTATTTCCTTTTTCAACTACTTCGGAAGATTTTGAGGTTTTTTGTTCAGTTTTAAAGAGGATTTCTCTGAATAAAACTAACATTCAGTCTTGTCCTAATGGCTATGAGAGCAAAAGGGCCAAATAAATAAATAAATGAAACCCCTCAGTGTCAGGTTTTGCAACTATATCAGCCTTTCAGACAAAACACTATGCATTTTTTCCAGTGAATGGATAAGGTGTTACTGCAGAACACAGAGCCAATGGATATGTTGCTCTTCACTAGGAAAGTTGCTGGGGGAAGGAAGAGGGAGAGAGAAAAAGGGAGGGCAGGAGAAACAAACAGCTTATCTGCAAAAACACTCCGGTTTCTGAGGAAAGTGTCTTACACATCTGTAATTTCATTTAGACGCCAGATAACGTTTTTTAAGCTAACTGGTTCTGACAGGCAAAACATTTCTTCTGAATTTATACAGAGGCATCCTTTTACAGCTCCTCAAAATGTTTTCTGAGCAACAACCGATAAGCCATTTTCTAAGTGTGTCCAAATACAGAGTTTTCCAGTAAAAGTTTTCAGTCTGTTACTGTGCAGAACGGATGGCATGGGGGTTCTTCCACTGAGTTCCATGAGGATCAGAGGAACTGGCTCTTAATGGGCACTGTGCTGCAGAGATCTTTAGGACATCTACCCTACGGAGAACACGTAGCAGAAACTTTCTACAACACAATGACCATTCTCTTACCACGTAATAAAGACTAACGATCTGAAATGGACATAATTTCAGAGTAGGCAGGTAAAAATACAACGTCAGCAGTGCCCACTTAATTTAATTTGCAACTGATTGCTTAATAGCTTAGGCACTGTGCAAGGAAAAGAGCTAGGAAAGATTTCAAGAAATGGCTTACTTCATCTTCCAGACCCCAGTGTATCTGACTGCCTACAAAAGGCAAATAAATCTGCATTTTCAGAATAAAACAGTCTGAATTTCCCATTACACTAACAAGGCAGGCGTCTAGTTTAAGACGACAATTGATCAGCGAAAAGAGGGATGATGTTATCTGCACAACTTTCACTAGAAGACTACAAGCAACCAGTAAAGCTGTGCAACTCTTACACTGAGAAAATAAAGAAATGGAAATCTGACAATAACTTTTTTCTAGAAATTCCATTTGGTTTTTTGTTAACACTTATTCAACAGAAATGCCTAACAAACAATTGAACAGGACCTCATTTGATACAGAATAATTAATCACAGAGCACTCGGTCTGTATCATAGGATGTTCTAAAAAGTCATAGGATAATAAGGGATGATTTTTATGACTGTTAGATTAATAAAAATCATACAGCATGGACAACTCTTGCTTCAGAAACAAAAGCATCTAACAAAGTGTCCCTCCAAAAATATAAAAAAAAGAAGGGGGAAGGGAGAAGAAATCTTCATTTCATCTTGAAGCTGACACAGTTTTCCTTTGGGGAAATTTTCCACAATGTGCATCCTCTAAAATGTGCCTTGATATCTGGCATACAATCAGCTTAACATCCTGCACAGTACAAACAGATCATGTTATACAAATGCTGTTTTTTTTAATCCATTTATGCATATATGCAATAACATTAACACTTCAAACATCTTAATCTGTTTTGTTCCCATCCCTGTTAATTTACTTTGTATACAAAATGACACACCCCCCAATTATTTCATTCAGAGTTAACCATTTTCATCTTAATTTAAATCTCTGGACTCAATATAATATGTACTAATTTCTTTGTAGCCTATGTGCCTTTCTCCACCCATCCATCCAGAACAGCTAAATAAATCAAATTCATGACATTAAAAAACCCCAAAACTACGTCCAGAAACCTTGGAGTAAAAATCCCCGTCAGGCACCCACTGGTCTGATCCTAGTTAGCTATTCTATTCCGGCCCACCCAGATCATCCATCTCCCCTTCACCCAGCTCGGTGCCAGCATGACTCGGCCAACTCCTGGCGCGGCTGTGCTCTCACCCCACTTGATGAAACCTGACAAATAAGTAATCTCAGACAAAATAAATCATTACTGTTTGCAAAGCCAAAGGAAGTCAGAGTGCTTGCCAGACGGTAGGACTTCACTCCCAGCTTCCTCAGTGTGGCTACTTTCACTTCACAACAGAAATGAATACAAAACCGTTCATCCTCAGTGAGACAGCTTCCTAAAACTAAATAGCATCCACCCCGCAAGAAAGCACGCTCCATGAAACACAAGCCATCTCAGGCTGGTATGCATCCTGTTTTCGAAATGAGCAAGCCACAAGGCTTTATGTTTACTATTAAAACAAACTATTAAGGCAAAACTAAGGGATAGAACAATTTTTTTTTTATGACAGATTTAAACAATTAACTGCAGAGGGGAAGAAACCTTTGAAAAAAAGTAACTCTGAAATAGTTACCAAGGACAACAGCGTGGTTACAGACACTGAAAAGCGTCCATACTCTGATCATTTCAAATGCCAAACAGCAACTACAGAAAGCTCTGATATTAGTAGCACAGGTCAAAACTGGAAATTTCTACTTTTATTGGAACTCCTGTTACTAATTTACAACAAATACCAGTACCAGTTTTCACACATGGTCAGTCTTCAGCAACGCTCAAGAGTTGGCATGAACCAAAGAGTAAAGTGCTGTACTGATAATCAGGGTATGTCTGTTTACTTCCTGAGACTGCCATTAGCTTACAAAAATAAGTCACTACCTCTTGGTAGTGGAGGGAAATGATTTGTGGTAAAGTGGTTCTGGAATTTTAAAGACATGGTAATCTTCTGATAGAAAAAAGTTCTTGATTAAATGAAAATATGTTTCCCCCCCCGAGTCTTCTGACTGATATCAGGGAATTTTAAATGTCCCACTTATGCTCTCTTATACCTATTTTAGGGAAAAAAAAAATAAAAATCACCATTTCCCAGGGTAAAACTTGAGAGTTTTGAGCTGTCATAAAGTTTTTATTTTCTTAAACTTAAGAATACTGTTCCCACACAGCTTAATAAACTTCCTATTTTCAAAGGCAAAAAGTATCCCCATCTTTTCTGTTTGCTTAGCAAAAGAGATTATGATGTATTCAGCACTCCATTACCATGACAACAATAAAATCTTTTCCATAGGGAAAGGATTTTAGAATTTCAGAAGGCTCTTTTGTTTGATTTAGAGATCTATTTAATTCTTTCTCTTACAACCTCAGTTACTGCAGGCTCTCAAACAACAGCTTTAGGCAGAAGGCAAAATGAAGAAATCCCTCCCTTCGGATGACTCTCTTAACTTTGCCTGAAGTTCATTTAACAGGCTTGGTCAGTTAAACCCGCACCGCAGATCTATCTTGTCATAAATACCAGCCGGACTCTTACCACACTCCCATCCTGCTCCTCCTCTTCTCCTCCGCTAACGATGCCACATACTTTCTCCTACTGTGGCGTTCATTAACCATCCCAAACTGCTCCTACACATGCAACAAATTCTTCCCAAAATGGCTCGGCAAGACACTCTCCCTGCATCGAAGCCCTGGACCAGGAGGAGCAGCCCTGCCGTGTCACCTCCAGCTGGTGCTGGGCTCCAGCTGCTCTCCCACGCTCAGTGCCAGGTCTCCGAGCCACCACTCCCCTTGACATCAACTGGCTGAAACTGTAAGAAAAAGGGAACTGCAGTTACATGGCAAAGGAGGAAGTTACAGGGAAGTTGCATGGATTCTGCAAAGGAGAGTCACACCATATTAAGACTATTAAGATTATTTGATGAGGACAATAAGCACATGATAACCAGGCTGGCTGAAACACATCTCAAGTTCTCCCCAAAACTTTGATAAACCCCTCCCTCCCTGCCTCAGTTGAACATTCGTCAAAAACTCAACTTCCATGAAACAAAGAGGAAGGCCTTTTTAAACTAGGAATTCATTAACATAGGGAAACAAAATGCAAGAACTGATACAGACCCAAAAGAAGAATGAAGAAGACAGGGTACGTGGAGAGCTGTGGTGGATGTGTACTCCTCCATACAGTCATCACTGCACACCCACCTTCTCAGATCGGGTAATCATAGAATGGTTTGGGTTGGAAGGGACCTTAAAGATCATCTAGTTCCAACCCCCCTGCCATGGGCAGGGACACCTCCCACTAGACTAGGCTGCTCAAAGCCCCATCCAGCCTGACCTTGAACGCCTTCAGGAATGGAGCATCCACAACTTCTCCGGGTAACCTGTTCCAGTGTCTCAACACCCTCACAGTAAAGAATTTCTTCCTGATATCTAATCTAAATCTCCCCTCTTTCGGTTTAAAACTGTTTCCCCTCGTCCTATCACTACACTCCCTGATAAAGAGTCCCTCCCCCTCTTTCCTGTAGGCCCCCTTCAGGTACTGGAAGGCTGCTACCAAACTTCCCCGATACTACAAGAGCCAGTTTTAGTATTGATTAAACCAACTGAAAGCAGTTGGAAGGAAATTTAGTGCCCAGTGACTCAAACAACAATAAATATTTACAACAAAGTGATAAAACAGTAGATGAAAATCAATGGTCATTTAAAACAAAATCCATGGGAAACGTGCCATACATGCTGCAGCAATAACACAGCTGGAACCCACCTCCAGGAAGAGATCTCAGGGAACGGTATTTTAGTATTTCTTATATGAGAAGTACCAAGGGCACCACATTAAATTCTTTCAAGAAATACTTTTAGAGAAGGTGAAAAGCAGCTAAAAGCAAATAGCTTAGGCATGCTGTTTGCCAAATATGTAAACAGGTACAAAAAGCAACTATGAAAATTCAACATGGCAGGGCATATGAGTGGCTATGGAGGACACAGTCACAGGGATATGGCCTTTTTTAATTTTTGCTCAGCAGGTACCTACAATGCAAACTGCTAGAAGCCTGTACATCTGTGGGCACACTTGTGAAGGATCCCTGCATGCACTTTTTTTTTTTTCGTTCTTAAGCATCCCTGACTGGCCCCTGTCAGAGATAAAGCATGGTGAGCACAGCAGTGATGTGGTTTAACTGCAGCCGGCAACCTGAACCATGCAGCTGCTCACTCACTCCCCCAGTTTGGATGGGGGAGAGAATCAAACAGTAGAAGTGAGAAAAAACTCATGGGATGGTTTAACAGGCAGAGTAAAGGCCATGCACAGAAGCAAAGCAAAACAAGGAATTACTCACTGCTTCCCATCAGCAGGCAGGTATTCAGCCATCTCCAGGAAAGCAGGGCTCCATCGCGCGTAATGGTTACTTGGGAAAACAAACAGCATCACTCCAAACGTCCACCCCTTCCTCCTTCTTCCCCCACCTTTATACACTGAACATCATGTCATACGGCATGGAATATCCCTTTGGGCAGCTGGGGTCAGCTGTCCCAGCTGTGCCCCCTCCCAAATTCTTGTGCCCTCCCAGCCTACTCGCTGGCTGGGAAATATGAGAAGCAGAAAAGGCCTTGACTGCCACGCAACAACTGAAAACACCAGTATGCCATCAAAAGTATTTCTCATCACAAATCCAAAACATAGCACTATACTAGCTGCTGGTAAAAAAGTTAACTCTTTCCCAACTGAAACCATGACAAGCAGTAATGGGACAAAAAGCACAGCAAAACCCTAGGATTTAGAAGGAGCACAGTACTATTCAAGGAAAAGGAGACTCGACTCAAAGCTTGTTGCTGAAAGAAGTGTTTTAAGCCACTTTTGTCAGGAAAAGAAGGCACCTGCCTCTCTGCTTACCATTGATCCTGTCCCCAGCAGTTGCCTCCATTATCGTACACAAGTGTTTGCTGCAACTCCATAGGGATCAGATCCGGGAAATTATCTATGTTAAAGATAATCCAGCAAAACTGCCAATATATAGATTAATTTTTCAAAATTGGATGACCCCCTCATTAGATCCCACTTGGCTGTGGCTGATCCCACTTGTAACAACACAAAGGAGAAGGCAAGAAGAGGAGACAAGACTGCTCCTCCAAGCAGCAGTGCCAGTTCAAAGGCACTTTACCCAGACTGAAGGGCTTGTCAAGCTACAGCTGCCTTGTTCTCTGTAACGTTAGGCTGAGATCAGCAAAAAGAGGAAGCCAGAAATTCAAACCAGACACAGGTCATGCCATGCGCAACAGACCTCTGGTCAGGATCACTGAAGCGATTGTGGCAGCTTCTTCCCACTTATCCAGAAAAGGTGCTTTGACAATGGGAAATTTTCATGAAGGTTTATGCTGCGAGGACTGGGAGACGGGCAGCTTCCCCAGCTGCAAAAAGCAAGGAAACAGTGAGTCTGCTTCTTCAACAGCGGCAGGGAAGAGTAGAAATTGTTGTTTTCTTCATAAAGAAGAAATACCTTCATACCTTATTCTTCATACCTTAATGTTGAATGAGTTGACTCAACTTGGTAAGTGAAATCACCTGTCTGACTTTGCTGACTGGCAAGGTCAGGGGGATCCAAAAGTAATCATGGTCAAGAAGTCGGTGATCAAAATGAAGTAAAAAATTCAATTATTTCTTTTTTTAAATGACCCCTAAAGGGAGTATCTTAGAGAGGGAAGGGACTGAGATGTAAAGCACCTGTCTCTGCATTAGCTTTTGCTTTTATTTTAAAAGTTACTTTGAAAATTAATGTTTAAATGTCAGGGCTCTCCGCACCATTACACCATTCCACATGGTATGAAACTACAGATGCAATACAGCTGTATACAAAAATTGTTTAAAAAAAACCAGAAAAAAACATAGAACTTACTCTTTTCTTATTATTAATAGAGAAGACCAGGATTTTTAAAAAAAAAAAAAAAAGATACTAAAAAGGAAGCCAATCTGATGGTTTTAAATGCTAAATGCTACTTTCATAATGATGACAGAATCATCCAAATGTCACCATATATTTCTCAGGGATTCTGTTAATCATAGTTGGAGCTCATAGCATAAGAGATGCTGTGCACATGCTTACAAACAGGTTGCAAACTCATCTGTTCAGGAACAAATTTACAGCAAGAAGCATTAGTGATAAAAGTGGAAAAAGGTTCTATTTAAAGTATTTCAGAGTAATTTTTAAAAACCAATCTCAACCAACCCACCACATGACTCAGTTCTATGTTTGCATTCATTGTCCCCAAACAACTTATAACCCATTTCGCGTGTTCAGCAGTTTAATGGGCTTCCTGAATAGAGTTCCCATTAACTGACACTCAGCACAGAAGAGGAAATGCCCAAGAGTACGAAGATCCTGTTACATAGATTAAAGTTCTAAAAAAACCCCCAGCAATGCTGATAATGGGTAGGAAAAAAGAGGAATCTGTAGCTTCAGTGTTTGGAATAATGACCGATATTGTCTCATACAATGGGTATTTCATAAGTGAGAAGGATAACCCCCCTCCACCAGAGGAGGTGTTTGCATCAATGCTTCTATACAAAATAGTATGGCACCACCTTTCTGATACTATAGTCAAAAGATCATTAACTCTAAGTATAAAGATGACAAGACAGGGTAGGGCTTGTCTACACAAGACAGTCCCATGCCAGGCATGTACCAATGCAAGTTCTCATATGCATATACCTTATGCTAAAATGAGTATTTGACATGGTCTGGTATTTTTCAGTAGCCATACCATTATACTACATTGTACTAGTGTAGTAGATCCTCCATTATGTTTATACTTGTAAGAGAGAAAGTATGCGTTAATTACCAAGTCTTAAAATTTCTCTGTGGTTTTTATATCAAATATTATATTATTTATGGTTTTATTTTTGACTGAAAAATAGTTTGTATTTTTTCATTTACTCTTCCGCTGAAACTTTTAACATGCGATCAAAATGTTTATGGTTGGAAGGGGAAGAACAATTACTGCAGGGGAAAAACATGGGTAAAAAGTAAATCTTGCTCTCTATCAGCACAATTGAAGAAGGGGCGACAGGAGGACACAAGAGGTTCTGCTCCATCTCCACGTTCTCCGGACTCTGCAAATCCTGAAGATCCCACTGCACTTCAGGCAGATGCCAAACTAGAACAATAAGCTGAGGAAACCAGAAAGTTACAGTGCTCTTTAATTTGATCTTGTAAGGCAGCCCTTCTGCTTAACACAAAGTGGCCTTGCGTCTGGCAGCAACCACATGCACCCAGGCTGTGGCACGTTCAGGGGGTTAAGTGCCACCTCCTCCCTGCAGAAGCGGAGCAGGACAGTGGCCAGGAGAAGCAGGCCAGTTACCTTCAGTCCCCTGCTGCGTTCAAGGACAAGGGCCTCCTAGCAAACATGACTGGCCAGAGCCAGATAAGGCAGGTGTTCTGCAACACCCTGTCCTGCCGCCTGCCACTGTCCCCTCTTGCCCTTTCCCTTCTGGTCTGTGAAGGAAAGCTTCCTGCCAAGTTCTACCCTTTCTAAGGCAGGTGGCTGGGGAGCTGCTGGCCTCCCCTCCTCTCCGTTGCCCTGGCATTTCACCCTGCAGCAGCAATGCCCTGGACCTGCTCCCACCACCCTCCCTACAGCTCTGTTCCTACAAGCAACTTTCACCATTCTGTTAAGCCTAAATAGTATAATTCTTCACGTTCACGAGACCAGAGTCATATGCTGTGGGATTGCAAACAAACAAACAAAAACAAAAAACGAACTAAGGGGGTTTTGACAGCATTTGTAACACAAAACACTTCTATAATAACAAAAAACCCTTCTCAGGCAAGCAGAACTGCTACATGTAGCACCTGCTGTTGTCCAGGTAGAAAGAGGAAGATCATCATTTTAACACAGATATTGAATATACAGCTATATTTTCTGCTTAAGGAGATTTGATTTTTAAAGACTGATTGAAGCATGTGATTAACACCTTGAAGCCATGTATTTATAGAAGCATTATTGAAAGAAAAATCCAGCAGCCGACAGAAATGCACTGTTATGTCAAAACCATAAAATATAATTTGAACTAAGACTACCTGCAATTGGCTAGATGTTAAGTTTATGCCTACTGAAATAAAAACAGCGACTCCAGAAAAACAGTGGTAGAAATCTGGAGTTATTATCAATATATTAAGTGCTATACATGACAAGTTCTCTGTGCCAGAGACTGCTGCCTGACAGGAAAATACTCAGTGCATTAAGACACCCAGAGAACTGATTTACGGCTCACTTACATTACAAAGGTTTTCCAGCATAAGGACAATTCTCCCCCTCCTCCCCAAATTCGTAACTAGTTCTGCCTCTCTCCTTGGGATTTCTTCTCACACAAGTCAACCGGACGAATCCCACAGACCTCAATGGAATAGCAGAAGAGAGTTAGAGCATAGCTAACATAACATGCTTAAATTTCAGATGATCCTAGGAAACAGTCCCTGCCCAGACTACAGAGTAGGACAAAAAAAAAACCCACGACCACAAACCTACACTTACAACCCACCTCCCCATAATCAGGTTGGCAGGAACAGGACAGGGTGGGAGAAATCCCTTCCAAACCCAAGCTGGAAGCTGGATTAACGCTGAGGGCATGAGAGTTTACCAGCCTGGCACCACGGGGAACCTAATACCATCAGGAATATCCACACAGCTTCTTACCCCACAAAGCCCCAGGAAGAGGGAAAAAGCTTCATTTCCTTGGGGAGCCCAATGCCCACAGGCACACAGCAGAAACTGCAGAACACACAACTAATAGTTCAAACACAGGGCAAACAGACAGTCATGCAGCATCCCCTTGCAGGATCCCCAGCACTTCTTCTTTACTGACAAAATTTCCTTCATTAGCTATATGATGCTTTCCAATCCCCCAACAGAGGGGAAAAAACTACCTCTCTCCAAAAGCACATTCCTGCAGGTATCATTCCTATCCTTCCCTTTAAACATGCAGCACCATTACCAGAAACAGACCATCCCACCAGCCAAACCAACAATCCAACGTAGCACAGCACATACCAGAAACAAGCAGGCAAAAGTCTTGAATCACAGCAGCAACTAAAAGGCAGGCAACTTTATCTGTGGGCCGGAAACACCGGCAACTTTCCCTGAAGGGGTATGTCTAGCTTCTTATCAGCCCAGGTTTTCTTCAGTTCAGCACACTCTAACATATTTGACGACTCTTCTTCTCAAAATACTGTACATCCCACTCTCTGTTACCACACAGTACAAAGCTCAGGAGACCTGACCAGGACTTGCTGCCACAAGGTGGTAAGACAGCTGGGATTTCTCAGAGCATGAGCAAGAAATGATTAACAGCACCATCAAAGAGTCAGTACGATTGATTAGGCATCTCTTTAGGTGTGTGCCTCCATGTCACTTAAACAAACCTGTAGCTCCTTCTGGAAGGGGCCTTCATGCCACAGCAGCTCTTTAACGGCAGCTCTGCCATCTGTAAGAGATGTGGCAAAACCAGAAGGCTGAGTGGGACCACCTCATTCAGTAGCATGTTACACAGCATCATTTTAAAATTGACCACGGAACCACACACCTGCCAAGTACTAATGCTAGATTTCCACCCGCATTCAAGCTTGGCTTAATTTCAAAACTGTTCACTGGTATTAGGCAGAATTTTATGCAGTAGGTCCTAAGAGTAGAAGAGACGACACATCTGGGAGGCTGAAGGGACAAGACCGTACCTGCATACACTACCAAAACACAGTGTGATATAATCACCTTTTTAAATTAGTTTCCTGCAGACAACAGTAAAAAGTCTGTCTCTCATCTATCCAGAAAGCCATCTTTTGAAGCCCACAAATTTTATAGCTTTAACATACAACATTTTTAAATCCCTCCAAGAGCGAAAAGGTAAATAGCACGGCCCACCAGCAGCCTCCAGCACACCCCTCGTGCCTGGCATATGCAGCTACAGGCTGTGGGGAAGGGAAGGAGAGGAAGACAAAATACATTACAACTGTTTTAATAGCAACTCTTATCAAAACTGCACAGACTTCTACATCAAAAGGCCTATGGTGTAACTATTTATGTTCTAAAAAGGAGGCTAAGTAAGTTTCTTGTTTTTTGCAGTTTCTTTTTAAGGGCTGATAAGAGACCCCCAAAGGTCCCTTTGGGAAAAGCAAACGTAAGGTCATTGTATGCTTACTGCCTAACAAGCCAGCCTTGTAAGTATCTTGCAAGATGATTACTGAAAATTCTTTAATTGCTGGTGTGAGACAGCATGTTTGAAGATTAAATAAACAGAAACTCCTTTCGCTGTATATTCTGTGATATAGCCCTCAAAGAAATCAAGAACATCATGAAACTCTGCCATTCTTCTCTTTCCTAAAAAAAGCCTCTTTATACAGAACCCACACTCTTACCCAGTCTCATTTCACATGCAGAGGGAAGCGAACGGGTGAGAGGATTAACCATGCTTCCCGTCTTATGCAAGCTTCGTATCTCCATAAATAGCATTTCTGGTACTGGAAAATTTTGAAAAACTCTGAAGAAAGCCTCAGGGCCCCACTAGATACTTTCACTAACTCTGTTATCCAATAACAAAATTCTTCTTCAATCCTAAATGACTCCACTACTCGAGGATGAAAGCACTGGAAAGAACCAAGGCTGCGGAAACCACTGCCTTGTTTATGCTTCCCAGAGGCAGGAATTCATGGTGGGAATAATTCTGGTATTCACAGGCTAAGTAGAGGACGGTAATTCATGCTCTTCTGCTGACTCTCATCCTGCATCACAGAATTACAAGACTGCTAATATAAAAACCTCAGTCAGAAAGCAACAGCAGCATGAGATGAGGAGACAGTGCCCAAGATAAGCAGCTGTTCAACATACTTTTTCCCTGCACTGCAACACTTCAGAAAAAGCAGGTTCCATTTTTCCTCCAACTCTCATTCTCCAGGTTTGCATCTATGATAAAAGAAAACTCTCATATTTTTTATATATACAACAGTAAGCTTATGAGCAATGAACAGCAAGTGTCTCTCAAGCATCTGAAGGACCTGACCAACCTCCCAAAGCTCTACTCAGAAGCTGCTTGTGCTGCTGTCTGCGAAATTCTAGATATTCTTCAATGTCTGAAAACTACAACAGTTGCAAAGGACAGCTGAAATACTAATCTACACAGCAGCAGGCAGAAAGTCTGCTAAAAACATTGAAACCTCTCCATTTTAAGTAACCGGAAGGCAAATCGCAATACTGTAAGTTTCAGAAAATATTTTATGGCTTCTCTCAGCATCCAGCATAGCAAATCAACTATCCTGCACATACACCCCTAAATAACAGAGCAAATAATATCCATTGCACCCCATAAATCAGAAGTAGTGATATCTTCATCCTTTTCTTAGAAAATAAAATGCCTCAGGCAATATATGTTATTGGTAGAGACAATACGAGTAAAACGCAATACTGTTTTTTAGTTTCAGTAACAGGATTATGAAGTAATGTTTATATGTCTGGAAGCAGAGCTTAGAAATTTCCATTATACAGATGAGCTGAAATGATGTATTATTTCCTAGAGTCATTTAAAAAAAAATATAAGCCTCTCCAGGATCTTGGCTTGACTATTCTTCACACCCAAGATAAACCTCAGCGATGGTTTGTTTTAAAAACAATGTGTGGAAATTTTTCCTTCTAAAAGCAAAAAATAAATTATGAGTGCTACAGGAAACCTGAATAAACATCAACACTTTGGCTCAGGAGAGCAAGAACAATAGCAAGGAGACGACTGCTGGAGAAGTAGTGATCTGAGCAGCACCCAACAGTTGAAGCCTGTTGCCAGGATACAAGGAGTCTGGCCAACAACAAAAGCACCCAACAGAAAAACCTATGACGAAGTCTCACGTATGGGAGATGCCCTCAAGAAATTATGTTTGCACACATATTCCTTACCCGGGTTTCCTACCTTCCTAGCCACCACTGACATCCTCTCTTTTCACACCTTCCCTCTGCGCTCACTGCATTTTTCTCATTTCATCATCTTCCTATGTCTTAATAGCCACAGGAATAAAAAAAAATATGAAGCGTACAAATACCGAATATGGCAACAGAGGAGAGTAAAGCCAGAAAAATTCCAAATGAGATGCTTATAAACCTGTTAGTTTGGAATATGAAAGACTGACCAAAAGAGTGACTACAGTGCATCAGACCAAGGGTCTGTGCAAGCCAACAACCTGCCTCCAACAGCAGCCATGAGCAAGAACCAGGGAAAGACCATAACAATATGACAAGTACATATGACTCCTTCTCCAGCTAAGCTTTCCGGACTCTAGCTGTTTACAGCTCAGCAACTGAGCTGTAATGATTCCTACTGTAATGGGTTGTGAATGTTTACAAGGAAATCTAAGGCTAGGTCGTAAACAACTAATGTAATTGGAATGCTGTATACCATTTGTTGTACGGTTTATTTATTTTTAGGTATTAAAAAAATAATTAGGAGAAGAAAAAAAAGCTGTAAGTTACAGCCTGGTAACCAGTAAATGATAACTGTACTAAACACTTATGTATCTTTGTAAATCTTGGTTTTAATGTACAAATCTTAATCTGTGTGAATGTAAATTTAGGTATCTAAGTCAAGAATCTAAATTAAATTAAAATATGCTGTGAACTCCTTTATTTCCGTTAAATATTCCTATCATAAGGCAACACAAGGTGAACACCAGCTTGTACAACTGGCTTCAGTTTCTGACAGAGTATTAGCAATCTGGAGCTAAAGGGAGTCTCTGCCTACTCAGATGGGCTTTGGAGCATGTCCCAGACATTTATGTAGTTTTTTCAAAAGAATGATGGTAACAAGACAAATGTAAATTCAATGAACACAAAAGCACCAACCCCAGTGCGAATATTTTCCCCTAATACAGCACTTCATCTTTGACCTCAGAAATCTGGCTCTCAGTGGTGACCAAAAAAAGAGACCGAGAACTAAAATTTGGAATTCCCCGGGAAACTATTAAATTATTCAACGTAAGTATCAGTTTTACAGTTCATCTCTATACAGCATTCTTCAGATTAAGGTCACCACAAGTTGGAGACATAACTATTAATAAAATTAATGTAAGCATCTCAGGCGACTTGTTGAAAAGTAGTATTTTTTCCAATAAAGCACTACTTATTTGTTGTTCTCTGCTAAGAAAGTAGTAGAGAGCTACTTGACATAGATCATAGATAGATCATACAAAGCATGGAAAATGCCAAGTGAGGAAGGTTAAAAGACACAGAAAACTTGAAACTAAAAGAGACCCTTTTGTTATTCTTTCAGTAAATTACTCAAACTCTTTCCTAATGATTTCTCATCTCCTAGAACTTCTTGTCCAAATATATCCAGTATCACACAATAGCACATGCAAAGTAATTCCAGTTTCAAGCTGTACATTCAGCATTCCAGACAACCAATTTAAAGCCAAGACAATTCTTTTCATGTGACACATGTCACTTATTTTGGTAATTTATTTTTAAAGTTAAGTTAAAATTTTAATAGCTATTCATTTCATGAGTGAAATACCTCTGAACTTGATGCTACGCAATGGGCAGGGGAAAACCAAGTGAAGAGAGGGAAGATAAAGGAAGAACAGGCAGAGGGAAATGGCAAGTTGTACCAGGGTTCAAGGGCACATAATCACAATAAAAAGCACCAAATGTCACAGTAGCATCAGGGACCCAATACACACAGATGTGCCATTTTACATCTATATTACACTGTACCATTTATTTTTTGACTTGCTGGATATCAGGACAGACTTCACAGCAAGAGGAGACAGTTCTCTGCAACAGATGGAGTAATACTGGTCCATTCGGGAGCTAATGACACAGAAGTCAAGAGCCTAAAAACAAGGTTTGAAGAATTAGGCAAGAAAACTTAACTACACAGAATAGTGTTTAAGTAGGAGTAGCAGTCTTAAATAAGGACCTATTGCATAAGATATATTTATGCCTGCATGTTACTCTTTCACTTTTACCTCTTGCCTGTTAAACTCCCACGAGCTGTAACATCTTATCTGCATAAGGAATCTAAATTGGTCTTTAAAAAGTTTTGTAGAGATTTCAGTTTTGTTTGAAAAGTTAATTATTTCATCTCTTGCCGACCAAGGCAAAAAATAAGTCCTTTACCAAAAAATGCAGTGCGTAAAGGAGCATTTGTTACGAAGCAAAAAGGATGGTGAGGGTTTTATTTCAGCTTCACTCACCATAGGGAGGGGAAGAGACCCCGGAAAACTGAGGCACTCAGACCATGAAGATCTGTAGTGGAAAGATATAATGGCTGGGTGGCCCTCTTCTGTAGAGAAATTTCAAATATTTTAAAGGATAAATGTTTAAAGCAACTTATTTACAACACTAAATTTGAGGAACAGAGATGCAGACAGTTATTTCATATTAATCTTGCTTACTCTGTAGCAGTTCAGGAGCTGGTTTGGCAGCACATAAGTACCCCCATGCTAAACCACTTAAAATATTTTGGAGTTCTCAAGCTAACCTTTCCAACGATTGCTAATGTAACCAGTCAGACACTGAGCACCACCCCTACCAAAAGCTGTCCTGGAGGGCTAAGACTACACTAGCCCGAAGGCCAAAAGCCACCTTCTGATGGGAAGTCACACACTTCGGGATGCTGGCAGGGTAGCGTGGCCGCTGCTCATGTCCACGCACTGCCTTACTCTGCCAAGAGAACTTGGGTTTCTGTTAGCAGGAACTTAAGAGAAAGAGCTATCATGTCCCATTTTTCAGTTAATGCTTTTGTCCTTGTTAATACCAAAATAACCTTTCCCCTCACATTAAAGAGTGAAGTTTTCTATTAAAATTTCTGTATTTTCATTAATAGGGTCCACAAGGTAGTTAAAAAACATTTTATTTCATCAGCATTGAATAGATACATTTTCTCCTTTCTAACCAGGATATAAGCAGGATTCTTCTCAGCCCTGGGTGGAGCAAAGCCCTTTTCTCCACCCTCCTGACACAGGGCACAGTTTTCCCTCCCGCTGGCAAAAAGTCTAAGCCGTTTCCCATTCTCTTCCTTGGTAAGCAATAGAGTCTTCTCCCATGAACATCTGACCATAGGCAAATGTAACAAGATTCATGTAAAGGTGGGGGCGAGAGTCCTTGTTTCATAAGAATGCTTACTATACACAAATTTAGATTTTGTAAATACTATTATTATCTTTGGCTCACAAAACATAACAGTAGTAAGAGGGAAAAAAAACAAACAAACAAACTGTAATGGAAGGGGTGCATGCGTTAGGGGATCAGCCGAGGTTGCTCTCAGCTTAATAAACAGAAGCCCAAGCTGGCAGGAAAAGCAGGGTGTTTGAATAAGCACACAAAACAGTATGAGGGACAAAACACTATTAATCTTGAGTGCTTAAATTTAAGGCCAGAACACGTATCCACAGATTCTAAGATACGAAACAACCAAAACTGAGAGCGATATCAAAGAATGCACCTGATTAAATGATCTCAGTGTCCCAACATCGGGCACCTGAGCTGGGAGCTTCTGTCTACATCAAGTCAAAAGCTAAATTTTAAAAAGTTTAAGAAACCAGGTAGGGACATTGTTAGAACTGCCTTTGTACCAAAGGGAATATAAGCTGCCTATTATTTTCAGGTACTTGAATAACATTTACATGGGTCATCATGTAAAGCACTCAAAGCCTTCATTTGCAAGATGCTGGGACACCTCTTTACTAGAGGAAGCATGCTAGACTTAAGATGCTAGACTAAAATCAAAGATATGTAAATTCAGTTCTGCTTCTGTCCCTGAGTGCACACAGACAACGTATGTGAAGGTGAGTTGGGCATACCACCTTCTGACCTACTTTAGCTTCTATTAAAACATGACTTAAGGGTCCGCAAGAACATTCTTGTAGAAATCATACATGGATTTGCTTAGAATGGCAACTTCATTTAAGGGCCTGGAACCTACATAAATAAAACAGATGCAAACCAGGAGGGAGCGAGACAGATGATGTCCCCAAAGTTACATAGCAAGTAAGCGCTAGAACTGAGAATTGATTTCAGGTCTTTTTGACCCTGGCCTAATGTCTTGTGCCCATACAAGACACACTGCCCCTGTGAATTTTTAAAAGAGAATTGCCACAGATAACACAGGAAAGCTGCAAAACAGATTAAATAAAATATCAAGGACTTTGCTGAAAGCCTCTTGTGGCTTTTCCATTTTGTTTAGCAGACATCATTCAGAAAGGACTCAAGACATTCTCTTCAATTCTAAAGCATCTAACTCAGACATCTCTCAAAGCCTGAGTCTTCCGTAACAAGAAATTACTTACGCTTTCATACAATCTCTTTCACTACCTCCTCTGCTATAGGTGCCATTGTTTATTTCCCCTTCTCAAATACAAAACTGCAACAGTCCTTCCTGTCAACATCAACATAATTGCATTTCTCCAAAAGGAAAGCAAGTTTCTTGGCACTAACAGATGTCCTTCACCACAAAACTTCCTCAAGTCTTTAGCCACCACTACATACGGCCTGAACAGCAATAAAGTGCTGCAACTTTTCCTCACACTACTGCTTCTAAGTGGTACGACAGGCATGTCTCTAGATGTCTGTAATGCACTAAGGCTAGTGTTTTAGCACAGTTTCAATAATAGTTATTTAATACAGAGTGGGAAGAGTATACACTTTTCCTCTTCAATGGTGCAGAAAGTATCTTTGAGTCAAAGATGTTTTTCATTTTTCCTCCCCCTCCTACCCCCTCGAGAGTAAGTGAGCTTTGGTTCTTCTTGTACATCAGGGCTCAGAGATGATTACAGACTTGCTAAATTAACAAAGACAAGTTATTAGGAAATCAACGTCAATTTATTTCTTAAAACTCACCAATCATGAATTACAAATGATAAAAATGATTGAACAAAAAACCATTGCTTTTATTTATAAAGATGATACAGTCTAGGCAGCTTACCCCTGCTTAGCTGATCTTACCCTATGAGATAACACAACTTAGTCTGTGCTTTATTTGAAATGAGATAAACGTTAGGTTTAGACATGTGCTTGTTTTATAAAGACCCTTCAGGAACTGGATACTGGAAGCTCAAATGCAGTGCAATTTGCAATCAAGTACCCAAGAACAGCTTTGTGTTACAAACAACAATTATAATTCAAGTTTATCTCCATTACCCAAACAAAAAAAATCACCACCCCAACATCATGGACACAGCAAGGAAAGCACTTTCTGGATACATAATGCAGCATGGGTTTCATTTATATACATACTTGAAAAATTGTAAAGCCTTGTGAACAAGGCAGAATGAGGAGTTCTACATTTTAATCAATATTGAAATAAACCCTGTAACCTTACCGAGCAAAATAGCCTTGTCTTCGTTCCTTTTTCTCTTCCTTGGTCTCCATTATGTACAGTCAAATGGGCAAGGTGGGTGGCCGAGCGTGATGCTCTTTTTTGCCTCAGTACCTCATACCCAGGCAGAGTCTCCTGTATATAACATTTAGAAACAGGATGTTCATAAATCAACATGTCAACAACACCTATAAAAAACAACAGAGTTGTGGAAATGCAATTGACCCAGTGACAAAGTAAAGTTAAACTTTAACCAGTCAACGCTTGCCACGTGATACCCATTTAGTATACAATGAGACAAAAACCAATAAATGCACTCAGGCCAGTTTCTCCAGCAGAGGAAGAGAGATACTGCAAAGCAGGTAACACAAAGAGCAGTAGCAAGTTTTAAAACCCTGTGAGGATTAAAATCTTTTGCAAGCTGTTAAACAGTTTATACCAAAACATCTTCCTGGTTTCATGTGTTTTATAGACAGGAAGACCAAGAGAAGCTTTGGAAATACCCAGTACAAAGAGTATAACCAGAAAGACCCAAAAATTTCACTTTATAAAAGTTCTATAAAATAGTGAGAAATAAGAAAGTTGTAAAACAATGTAAAGAAAAAAAAAAGAGCGATCTACGTTCTTTACACAGGTTTGACTGTTGTGAACAATACACAAATTCGAACAAGTACACAGGGAGAAACACGATGGATCTGCTGCTCTACAGATGAACTGCAGTCACCTTGAGATAGACAGGACTACGGAAGGTTTCCTGAGAAGTTAAAAAAAAAAAAAGACGACCAGTAACACTGGCTTATGACATGGAAAGCATCACCTCTTTGCAGAATGCCATACTGAGGCTCTCGGAAGCCAGAAGTTGGGAATTTCAGAACTGCTTGGCAATTACTGCAATTAACAATATGCTACATCAATTGCTTCCAAGAATCCTACCAAGGTATTTCATCCTCTTCCCCTCTCCAACACACATTCAATCTACCTCAATGGCTTCTGCACATGTACAAAATAAGTAAACTTCTTAGAGTTCTTTATCAGTATTCCAGATTCGAGTTCAAACCAGAAGTTACTACACTTTAGTCTAATGGGTTGTATAACAAACAAATGGAAGATGCATAAATTATGATTCGTAGCAAAAGAAGAACATTGCTCTGGGACCTAATCAGTTCCTATTATTTTCCCCTGCATTAAAGGATCATAAGCTACAAACTGCCAAATGTCAACACAAGAGATAATGTAGCAAAAATAGACTAATCCACTTGAAAAGCCCAAGAACATATCACGCTAGGTTCTATCAGAATCACTTGCCATAATTTTCTCTCCATATTTATGGAGCATCAGTCCACAGCAATTAAAGTCTATTGCATCAAAATGCACTTTTTCTTACTCATTAATTTTGAATACATCCACTGCATCAAAAAGAATCTAGTCTCTCTGTTCTTTATGCATCAGGTAGAGTCTTACAGTAATGGTCACTCTTTAAATGGCAAATTTGACTATGACATCTTTGACTTTAGAAAGAGAATACCATTTTAGCTCTGCAAGTTAATGCATGTCACAGTCTTCAGCCTGACACAGAAACCTACATGATAGTAACATAAGAATAGCATCAAAACAAATTGTCCTGCTCAGATGTCCAGTCTGTAACACGCACTTTCTGAGAATTTCAACGCATCTTTATTTTCCGTCTTGGGGCAGGCCCTTAGATCTTCAGAAGATCAAAAACGGTGGTTTTGTTAGCACCGCATTTAGAGTTACAGTAAACCTTTCAAAGCATACAACTACAACCTCTACAGGAAACTAAAAAGAGTTCAAAGAAAGAGGAACCACTCTTTCCTCTTTGCCTGCTTTCCCTTCACTACACTCTGAGATGCATGTGCAAGGGCACTGATGGGCCAGAGCTGCATTTCACCTTGACACCAAGAACTACCAAATAACCATGCAGCACCAAGATAATAGTAAACTCACGAGGACAGCGGGACCTGTGGGAATGAGAAGAGGGAAGTGGAGAGCGCCCCTTCTACCTCACTGAAACATAATCAGCTGGGATGAATGGAGGGAAGTGAGAGCTATCCTCAGGGCCTCACCTTGTGCAACAGATGGTGGCACACTCCTTCCATTCATTCTCTTCCTCTCCCATGATCTACCAACCCCACCCAGCACCGTGCCCTGCTCCAGCATGGTGCTGGTAGATGAAGGGAACGCCACTTCCCAGGGAGCTAGGAGGAGAAAACCCTGCCTGCCCACAGCCCTGTCTGTCCCAGTGCTGAAGCAGCCACCCCCTGCTACAGCAAAGAGGGGCACGAAGAGAGAAGAAGTAGGACTTAAGCCTAGACCTAGTCACAGATGCCGCAGGAGGTGCCACCACCGGACCAGCATGGCATTGCTCAGATCGCCAAGTGTAAGGTTTGCTGTTTGCTTTCATCAACTCTAAACAAAGCCTGCAATGACAACACAGGTATGGAGCCCGTCCTTCCCACATCAACTAAATACAACTCCAAGTCCTTTCACATGATGAGGGGGAATAAATGAAGAACTTAAAAATAAATAAATAAATAAAAAAATAATTATTCAGAACAGATGGGCACTCAGAAAATTGGAATGTTATCCATAGACCAGAAGTAACAAAGACATTTGGGTAATTTTTTTTTTCTTTTGCTAATAAAAATACACAGGGATCTCATATCCAGTCACCAATTAATGAAAAATTTCACAACAAAATTATTTCACATCAGGTCCCACTCTGTTGACCAAAAACTTATTTAGCTTACCTTCTTAGAAGAAACAAAGGTGGTGTTCTTGGAAGGCATATTTAAGGCTGAAAATTATACTTTGAAAATATAGTACTAGGAAAAGCAAACTGATTAGAAGTCTGACTTCACAACCTCTGAGTTTACTTTTTTCGTTGGGAATTTTTCATGTACAAGTTGGCTCTAAGGAAAAGAAAAAAAAAGGCCTGAAAGCTAGGAGGATCACAGTGTAACCTGCAGTAACTGCTACCAAAGGCTAGTATTTCTGAAAGGTCCTTTTAAATTTTTAGTTCTTTAAGCAGTAACAGCACAAAAGCCATGTTTACTTAATAGATTGTCACCGCCATTTTAAAGTTACATCAAAAAAAGCAAGCTTACTCCGCACTTCCCCTCAACCTGTCCTTTGATATCTCCCAAGAAAGAAATCCCAGATATTCTTTATTAATATTAACTGCTTAGAATATTAGTAAGGATATATAATTAAAATGAATCTTGGTTTCCTGGTAGAGACAAAGACCAAATCAGGCAGACTATTAAAAATGTACATATTTGGGGGATTTTTATATGCTGGGAGACAGACATCTTACTCATATGTCATGAGTACAGTCTAAACTCAAATGATGACAAAACTGATTTTATAGAAATTTCAGGCTCAGTTTAATCCTTTCTACACTGAAACAGAAACAGACAGTGAAAAGCTTATATTACGTGTCCGCAATAATGTTAATTCTTTTATTGGGTAATTTCAAGAGGAAAGTTATTCCCAATGGACAAAAAATGCATTTAAGTAACGATCCCGTTAAAAATTTGCCACTCTCCAAATTCAGCCAATGCCAGCACCTAAAAATTATATGAAAAAAGAACAAAATACATAAAAATATATGGTACTTTTTGCTGTTAGTCCTGTTGCTCTTGATTTTTTTAATTTATATTAGCATATTTTTGCATACTTGGTCTGTTTAGGCTCGCTGCCAGGGAGTTTTGGGGATGCTACTGAGAGTTTGTAATGACAGTGAGAATGCTCCAGCAAGGCTACAAAAAAAAAAGTTAAAAAAAAAAATAAAGTCACAGGAACAGACTGAACTCCTGACTCTGGATACCCACACCACGGCAACTGCCACCACACTCCCAAGACCTCCAAAAATGCTGCTTCCAGCTCCTGCTTCCTGCTCTGCCACCTGGCACTGCAGGACAGCAGCCTCCTGCCATGGTACATTCAAAGCCGCAGAAGAGGAAGATGCTCTACACGTGAGGATAAACAAAGGGGAAAGGAACTGTACTTTTGAGAGGAACATTAAAAAATAAATACATACATGAAGAGAGCATCCTAATTCCTCTAAAGACTTTGATACATTTATCAAATTCAATTATTTTTCCTCCCTTTTCCCTCCCTTCGCAGGCATGAAGAATAATAAACCTTGCTATTTGCAATTTAAGTAGTTAACATTTTCATGAGACAACAAAAGGACCTGCTTGCTGCACTTAGAGGTAAGCACCCAGAAATCCTGTTTACTGGCTCTAAAGCATCAACGATCAATCCTTCAATTGTGAGCATTACTTTCCAAAACCGTGCACATGGAAAAACAGCACATCCAACACCACTAGCAGTGAAGAAGCCAATGAAATGTCTGATTTTTTTTAGAACATTCAATGGACTTGATAGCTTGTCTCTGGCCATCTGTGCCCGCTGCAAGTCCTGGAAAGACATACAAAGAAAAAAAACAAACCAACAACGTTCAAGATAATGCAATTCTCTAGATATACTTTCATGACCGTGTAGAGTCAATATCTCTCAACCTTTCATGAGGTAGGAAAATGCCGTAATTCCCTACTTTGTAAATGGGGAACTGAACTACATGAAGTACCTCCACACACTCAAATGAGAGAAGTGCAACGTGTGCAAGCGTCTTCCCACTAGCTTTAATCCTATCAGCCCCAATAACAAGCAACAGTTAGAATGAGGAAGGAGACTACCTTGACAAGGAGCCAGTTATTATTTTCTGTGTAAAATTTAAACTGACAAACTTTGGAGACCGATAGCACAGTGTCACCTTTATTTTGCTCTGCAGGCATATGCATAGAAATTAAAGTTGAAGTCCACAAAAGGAAATAAGAAGCCTCACTCCTCTTGAGGATCTAGGTTTAAATGGTGCTGTCAGCTCCTTCAGGAACTATGTAAAAAAGCTTTAGGGACACCAAGTCAAGGGTACTATCCTGTATCTTAGCAGGGTTCCCACAAGGCAAGCCAGTGGTGGCAGCAATCATACTGTGAAAAACAAGCAGGAAAGGTGAGAGGTCTAAGCACAAATTTTCCACAGTTAGAAAGATGGATCAGATTAAGACAGAAGACTCCAGTGAGACAGCCAAGCGGACACGGTCACGCCAAGGATGTCACAGGGAGACCCCACTGTGCCGAGGGAACAGGATGCTGCCCAGACACACCACGCAGTTCTCACCTGCTCTCTGGTGTGGTATCCCACACACCATTAGTTTTTTACTTTTGTTTCTCTGTTTTACCTCTGCCCCTGAGACTACACATCTGCTCACACCACTGCATGCTTCCTTACTCTCATCTGCTGTAATACGAACATTCAAATGTTGCCACCAGTCATTTTCAGACACGAAACATTACTAACGATTCTGCTTAGGTCTGCAGCTCTGCAGCAGAGTGTCTTCTTATGAACAAGAAGTGTTCTGGATACACTTTAGAAGCCAATTCTGACCACTAAAAAAATGCACCATGAGAGATGACAAGGATTACACCAACCAGTCAATATTAAGACCAAAAAAAGGAAAGATAGGTATGCGGTACTTCAAGAGCAATATTAAAAATGTCTATCAAGCTGGCAGAATAAGAAATTGTAGAACAAATCACAGATAGCGGGGAAGCATTTTCAGTGTATCAGATCTGAAGCTGAACCCTTGGGAGTTGCTGTCTGTCCCTCTGATGAGCCCAAAGCAGTTTCCAGGACATTGTGCAGACGCAAATAGATACAAACACGCACCAACAAGGTTGCGGCATAGGGTCATGCACAACACCTTTAAGCATAAGGCAACAGAATACAGAAGAGGAGACGTTATAATTTTCTACTAAGAAATGCTAAACTTTGTAGTATTTCATTAATGCCTCACTGACTGGACTAACCAGGTTGAGTTTTACTGCTTTTATATTCTGCTAGTGTATTTCATTTGATGTAATAGTAAAGATAAAAGTTTCAGAATAAACACTACAGCATCTCAAGATGAAAGGCAACAGAAATGCACAGCCAGCAAAGAGAAGAGTAAGCTACAACTTTTTTAGTCTTTTCTTCAGGCAGAATGACCTAGCTAAAAGTGAGATTGGAAGCTTTGAAGAAAGCACTAGCACAAGCCAATAAAACACAGCACAGACCAATTACAGTAAGTCAGATTAAGTAGAACGGACAAAAAATCGTTTATTCCAGAGCTATCTTAAAATATATATGGAGTTACCTTAATACAATTATACAGACACATTATAATTACCACGTAAAGTGTAATGTTATTTCTAAAACATTAATAAGCTCTATAAAGAAGTCCATTATACATAACTGAAGGGTGCTAACCTAACCTAAGAGAGGTTCTCCACCTCAGTGAAGCTGAGGCTAATAACTCAACTCTTACTTAGGTGAATAACCCTTATTTATGCACACAACTCCACTGACCTTTAAAGTATTAAGCCTGTCGTGTTTCTTGTAACAAGGGTGCACTCTTAAAATCCCCAAATAATTGAAATGCAAAAATTAAGAGACTGAAAATAAATTGGTATGCAGAGTGATTTCTGGACTTCTTGTTCAGATTAAACACAGACATGTATGACAAGTTCTCTACCTCCAAATGGAGAGAGAGATTCAATGTGGCTACTGTACCCTGTGGAATGTCAAGGACAGCGAAGATATGATCTGGAGATAAGACAGGCAAAGGGAACAAACCCAGAGGAACTGGGTGCAATGTTTAGGAGGTTGCTATCCCCACTACAAAGGTGTATTAAGCTAACAGTCCAAGTATTTTCATTTCCTACTAATACAGTAAGAACAGGCTCAGCTTAGATCACCTCCAACTCACCAACTGGATCTGCAACAGCCTGTCTACATGAACAAAGTTCAAATAAAATAAATGAGAATTAATATAATAGAAACATTTCTGATTCAGAAACCAAACAATAACAACAAAACTCGATTCAATTCCAATGGACTCCCCAGGCGAATTATTCCTACCTGGCTTGGGAGAAGACTTTTACCCACTAACTCAGGCTGTCATGTTTCACACAGAATAAGGGGAAGCAAAAGAGCTATCAGAAATTCCACATCACCAGTAAGGGTTGTCAAGAGAGAAAAACATCCAGATTTAATCTTCCCTCATTGGCAGCTGAACATCATCAGATGTGTTTTCTATAAGGAACAATGTATTTTACTGTGTAAATCGGCAGCAGTTGCTAGACTGAAACTGGTAACAAAACACACTGTAAACTATTAACAGGTAGAGTGTTACACCATACCAAATATAGAAGTGCAGTGCTGTTTGGAACCAGGCCACTTGTGAAGATTTTCATTTTTAAGTGAACAAGAACACTGCTGCAAGAGTTTAAAAATAATTAACACCTTCATTTTCTTGTATCCCCTGTTTCAACCCACCCTCGTTCAAGGAAGTGTCAAGCCAAAGCCTTCTGAACCCCACAGCCTTTCAAGCTCACATTGTACGGGTATACGCAGTATGCAGAGTTTAAATGCCAAATCTTCATGGACTGTTGACAAAAAACACTGGTCTCTGCCTACCAAATACTGTAACAAAAGGTACAAGGCAGCAGAAAAACATTAGCATTTGGATAAACAGAATGAATTCTGTAGCCACTGAAATACAGAAAACCTCATACATGTAAACGACAGAAACGCCCAAGAATTTGCAGGGTGCTGGTTCCAGTTAATTGAGATTCCAGTTAATTTTAGCTACTTTTATTTAAAAAGCTAAGCCTTTCAAACATTCCTCATCAAGAATATTGCTTCCATTTTACAGGTGAGAGACTGAGATCCAGAAGGACCTTGTGGTCACTCTAGAAAGTTACTACAAAACCACAGATCTTGTAACTGCAAGGCAAATGGCTTACCCTTTGTGCCTTTCTTTCCTGGGACACCTGCTGAATAAAGTCTGTGCTCACACCACATACTAAGGCATTTCTATCACAGCTTATGTTGCATTTCTGAGTCAGATCCTAAACTGATGTACACCATCGTAGTACCACCACTACAGAACACAAGGAGGATGCAGTTTACCATAACCAGAGAGAACAAGGCAGATGTCACTGTTCTCCTACCTCTCCCTGGAGCATGCAGGCATACACACAAAGGACTTCTATGTACGTGCTCAGCAGCATTCAACTAAAACACCAAGTACTTGCAATTTTTAAAAAATAAAAATTGATGAACATTCAACACATCAACTAGGATTTATGCAATACCCTTAGCACCACCTTGCTGATTTGGCAGCTGACACTAGCACATTCCTTGCTCATAATAACTGCTGGTTTCATGACCTGTTCAGAAACATTTCAAAGAAAGCCCGCACATCTGTTTTGACAAGGTCAAAACATACGCATACAGATAACCACATCACTCCTAGAGCCAATGAGTTATGGATCTCTACTAGGTTTTTAAGGGACATGACCAAGTACTCCTTAGATTCCCCTCTCTGAACCAAGCAAAACGACTGAAGCAACGAACAGAAAGTCACTCCATCCTCACCACTTCTATGCAGCAGTGTTATGAGAGCAAGTCAGGTGGCAAAAGTAATCAGCCGACTGCCTGGTGCCACCTCCATGCCAGGTGAGCAACCAGAAGAACTGTTCTATGTCCCATACACAGAACGCTGTTAAGGGACATTGAATCCACAGCGTCACATATCACAGGCTTGGCCATACATCAGAGTTGCTTCTATGAATCAGCTTACACAGGGCTCCAGTGAGATTTGCATTGCCGAAACAGCAGCATCACTACAGAGAGATGTGCAGCAAACATCCTTTGGTGGTCAAAGAGACCTTGGCCAGCCAAAGTGCCAAGTGAAAGAAACTGGGCTTTCACTCATGCCTCTCAGGCTGTTAGAAGACATGCAAGCAGCAAGCAGCTGTCAGTTTGAAGTATTACTGCTCTTTGCCTTCCTTCCTCCCGTTCACCTGCTTCAGCTGTTTGCTACCACTCCTCCACCCAAAATTATCACACAAATTACGTGCAGTAATCAGAGGAGCAGTTCCATACCTGCAGTTCCCATGCTGGCTCACACCCACTTCCAGCAGGCTTTGCTGCACACAGCTGAACTGCAAGCACACCCTTACTGCTGCCACAGAAGGCAGACCTGCAGCAGAAAGCTTGGGCAGATAACCATGGACCTAACTCCTTGAGCAGCCACCTCATTCCGTGGGTCTCAGCAGTACCCATCCTTCAAAGCGTGTGGTTGCTGAGACCCAAGCCCAGCATTCATGAGATGAGAAACAGACTACGGAAGACAAAAGCATGTTCTCAGCTTCACAGCAAACTTGCTCTCTCGCTTCTCAGCTCTTTTCTTACCAACCCAATAAAGGCATTTATACCAACAGTAAATGAAGTAGAGACAGAGCAGAAAGAGACAAGTGTTTGAAGAGTCACTTAAACCTCAACAATGCAGCTTGATGCTTGGCACAAATACCTGTACCATAAATCACAGGTACCACAAATCATGCTCTACTTACATTTAGTTTAGGTCACAAAATGCTTAAGCATAAAGTTAGGTTTATATTTGTAAGTATTACCTTTGTACTCAAAGAAACTTGGTTAACATGTTCTCAATGCTTTACACAATAAGGCCAGGCAACAAGAAAGTGTTAAAATATGAACAAATCCATCAATTTACCAGGAAGTATTAGAGATGGTCACTGCTTTTTAGGTCAAGTACCTTTCCAACAATATCCATAATCACACTGTGAAAATTTCTGGAAACTTTTCTTTAGAAAGTACCCATCATTTTCAAGTTTTTAGAAAAGGACCCTCAAATTAACAGCCCAGTGACACTACACTGTGAAAGGCTGACATTTAAGCACTTCCTCACTTCAAAAAGCAACTCAAGACACAAGAGCTACTTGAAGCTAATTTCAAATTTCATCTCAACATCCTTTTTTTCAACTGATCCTGACTCGTGCAAATTCCAGGCCATAGCTTTTTCTCTGTCACCTACCTCCCAACTGAGAAGCAAAGGAGCTGAGGAGTGGGGGTAGAAAGGAGTCTCTCAGTAAAGCAATGCAAATGTTTTCCTTTCTGAAACACCGTTAACAGAACCAAAATGCCAGGTTTCCATAGCAACCTTAACTGTGTCACATTGCATACACTCTACATTAAGTAACATATTGAACAGTTTAATTGTAACAGAAAATCCTGTACATTTGTAATGCACAAAATTAACACTGGAAACCTTTATTGTTTATTTTTCAATTCCTTAATCTGCAACATTTATTGTGTTACAGTCTGTTGAGTGTGACCTTATATTACACCAGCTTTGCAGGTGTTCAGATATTGGCAGCATTAGGTGCCTTAAAATTACAACAATCGACAGTAAATTGTACCCTCTACCCAGTGCATAGTCTGAAGGCTGTTTTAAAAGCAGCAATGTTTCTAATTATTTCCCTTTTCCTTGCAAAATTCCGTTAGGTATTGTGTAACTGAGAATGATTTAGTTCTCTTGCTCTTCGATGAAACATCCTTAAAGCCTTTATTACCATTTCTCCTTCCTCTGTCTCCGGATTCCTGTACAACATTACACACAGTTTCTGGCCTTGTACTGAGAGTCACCTTGCACCATATACAAAGCAGAAACTCCCCTCTCAAACTGAATTCCCCTTGCTATATATCATAGCACAGTTACATTTACCTACCTAATTAGAGAGTCTCTCTGAATAGTTGCTTGCTTCTTTCCAGAAAGAGAAAAATAAGTTTTCTCTACTTTTCTGTGTTCTAACCATTTGTGCACAGCTAAGTGCCTGCTCAAAATTATTCTGGTAAATAAAGCTAGCGGCCTATTTCTATGTGCACAGAAAAGACAGAATAACGGAATGGCCCATACAAAACAGCTATATGCTATCCTTTTTTTCAGCGTACCTAATCTGGACTTTATTTGCTCAACTCTGGATAGGTTCAGTCTGAGATGGTTCAGGGCTTAGTTAAAAAAAACACCACCAAAAATGAACCATAAACAACAAAAAGTTAAAAATATGCTTGAATTAAGGTTGAGTACTGTTGCATAAAAAACAGAAGTGTAGAAGTTTTCTGGTAAAACAATAGCAGTATATATTTTACTTTCAGATTACTCAAGTGTTTTAAATATTGTTATTGAACTGAGGTGCTCTTGTTGAACAAAACAGGCTGATTTTGAAATTAAAATTCAAACATCTTACACCGACAGTATTGACAAAGTAACTCAGCATTTCTGAAGATAGGTATTTCTTTTTGCTGGGGGGAGAACCACTTCACAAAATTTGACCTAATTCTACAAATAGCTTCAATTCCTCCACTGCTGCATTTTCATAGAAGCCATCTCAGCCCCATCGCCAGGCATCGCGAAGTGCATTCAGAGGGACCACTCACTTACATGAGTTACGCTTGTAATACCTAAGCACACGTTTGCAGAATTGGGGCCCAAAGATGAAAGCTGCGAACCTTCCATTCACCACAAGTTCTGCCTGACATAGCTGGTAATGGCAAGTGTTTCAGACTGCCCAACATGTTTCAAACAACACCTTGTCTTCACTTGTTTACAGCTACATCAAAGTAATTGCTCGCCCTTCCTCAAGTTAAAGCCAGACAGAATAGTTGATATATTAAAGAGTTTCAAGGGGTTTTTTGGTCCATGTTAAAGCCTCTTTTTTTGAGGGGCTGTAGTGCTTCCACTTTTGGTGTTAAAACTTTAAATTTGACAGGCAATAATTCAGAACTTTTCACAGTTGCTCTGAAAAGCTGTCCAAACTAGAGACCTACACCTTTGAAAAAAAATAGGAAAAGCAGCTTACACCTACCCCATCTGGGTACATCAGTGATTTGTAGGACTGACGCATTACCTGTAGGAAATGTATTACCCTAGAGCTAGATTCATGCTCTTATCAATAACTATTACAAGACCTAGGATTAAAATGCACACTTCCAGCCTGGGACACGTGGCTGAGCTAACCTAATGAACAGGTAATACCTGGCACTAGCTTCCACAGGTCAAAATTATTGCTTTTCTGTGCTATCTGCTTGCTGGACTCAGTGAAGGTTAAAAAAAAAAAAAAAAAAGCGAAGAGAAGCAGGAAGAAAGATACAGCCATATAAAAGTAAATTCCAATTTATAACACAGTGTGCTGTCATCCTAGAGCCTTTCAGTGAGAAATTAAACATCCACAGCTCTTTCATCACAGAATTCACAACAAATACTACGTGGGATAAATACTACGTGGAATGAAGAAGAAATCAAAACTTAAACAAAAATTACATAACACAGTACCAAGTAAAACTTTTATTTTTAATGCAATATAATGCTGACTGCAAAGCAGTAAGAGTTGAAAACTGTACTCAGTACTGACCATGAAGTCATGATTTCAGTCTTATCCATGGAAGTTTGATTGTTTACAAAGTTACTAGATACTTGAAAAAAAACACAACCAAAATGAAAAAACACGGCCAGAAGAGAGGCTTTTAAAGGCTTGTTACCATTTACTGAGGGATGACAATAATTTTGCCCACATGACAAAATAAACACATTACAGTTACCAAATACAAAGAAATACATGTTTCCTCAGAAGCACCTTAAAATTGGGTTTGCCGCTACAGGTGGCCCCTTCAGCTCAGTCAGCTTTCCTTTTGCAAACCTCCTCGGTTTTCTGCTGGCATTTGCACAGACTGCCCATGGCATTCTGCAATTGTGGCTTGCTCCTAGTGGAGCAGGGCCCCATTTCTGAGAGCAGCGTGCCCATTTCCTTCCCAGGAGGAAAACAAGGAAGGGAACACACTTTCTTGCTCTTCTCACCACCTTAATCCAAAGTGTGCGCAGAATTGAGCAGAAAGGCTGGGAACCACTCTCCTGGGTGGCAGCATTTTTTCCGCATCTTGAAATCCATGGAGCCCAGGAAAGCTCACCAACACGCGCAACTGCATAAGGTCTGTTTTTTTCCTGGAGTTCATGTTACTTGCTCTTCCCACCCTGCCTGTAGAAGATTCTGGATTTCTTGTACTTGCTGTATGTTACCTGCCAGGCTCAGCCTGGGACTGGAAACTACCAGAGCAGGGATCAGGAAAGGACACAACTAGTTGACAAAACACTGAAACTTACTACTCACACAATAGCATCAAGTGCACAGTGTCAACAGAGCAGGAGAAAAGAAAACTAATTTCCAGCTCCTTAAACTCTTTTGATGACAACCAGTGCGTTACTTGTAGTAACATAAATCACACATTACAAAGGGAAATCCAATTTTCAAAACAAGTAACACACTCAAAAATTTATACCCTGAGCGATCAGTTAGCAGCAGGGCTCGATTTTAAGAAGTCCAGAATTCCTGTACATAAGGAGACAAATGTGTCCCAATGAGTAACTACATGGGCACGAGCTCAACAAAGGAGATTTTACTTTCCATCCTCTAAGAATGACTGTAGCAGGACACAAATGCAGATGTCACCGCAAGTTCCTGCCTAGCCTCTGTACAGTGATGTGAGGATGCTGGCCACCTCTCACCATCTACTCACCCCTAACAAGAAGGCATACCTAACCAACACAGCTCAGCATCATACACAGAAAGGAAAAAAAAAAAACAAAAAGCCAACCCCAAAAAACAGAAAATCCCAAATTACTTGTAAATGAAATGAAATTTCTCCAGCTAAGCACAAGGGCTGGAGAACAACTCACCGCGCTGGCAGAAAGCCACCTTCGTCATTCCTTTGTGGTTCTCAAGTCCTCTTCTAACTGCTCTGATGACTACTCAGACTGCTTGCTACTTGACCTGGCACATCTGGGTGGCAAGGGGGCTTTCATGTTCATCAGCTGTTGCATAGCTGTCAATCATTTGGCCCATATCTACACAAGTGACTAGCTTACAGCAGGCAAAGTCAATCTTTCACCACATACCTGGACGCGTTTCAGCACTCTGTTCCATAACAAAGTAAGAATCAAAGTTTTATCTCCTTGATTCTCCACTCATTGTCACCAGGATATCACCACTCACACCACGCATCTACCAGACAACACCTGCATTTTAGAAGCTTTTGGAGCTGGGACAGATGACACTGCCTGAGTTTTACATCATGGGTTATCACAGCTGCTACCTTTTGCCATCAGTCTTCAGCAGCTTCACTGCAAAAGGTTTGACTGGCAACCAGGATGAAAAAAAAGGGAGTACAAGAAGTCAAATATCACTTACGTATTACAAGTGAGTAATTTCTTTTTAATATCTATTCTAAATATCATACAAATAATATTAATGTGTAAAATTACTTTTTTATACTCTTCAATGCTTCTCTGAATTACCTGAACCTTTGTGAGAAAGTATAAAGGAAAAACTCAGGCTACTCTCTGGCTCACAAAGCTTTGCCAAGCTTGTAACAGCTACCAAAACCTGCATACAATATTATACCCAGCTTTATCAGAAGTGCCCAGGTCTTTGGCTTCCATATAACTACTTAAAAAGCATTACAGAAATGCTACTTAAGTTGACGGTAAAATAACACCCTTGCCACCACACTGGTGCATTACTTGACCACAAGACAGCTAACTACAACAGACTAGCGCTACCTACTACGTTATTTGTGCACAGTGACTACTGACACAGCATGCAAGCACTGCTGAGCTACTCACGATATCGAGTCGTTCCTTGTAGCACCCCCCCCCAAAATAACAACCTAGGCAGGTGCCAGTTACTTTCTGCAATCACAGCATCACCTGACCTGGCAGGAAGCCATACACACCTCTTCCCCTCAAAATGAAGGTGGCAGTGATGGTTAATAAATATTCATACCTCTTTTCTATCTGCTGCCTTAGCTTAGAGTATTTAAAAAGAAAACAAACCAGAAAATAAGCCAGATGGCATGTAGGACAGAAAGAAGAAAAAAAAAAAAAACAGACAGGAGTAGCAGCAGATAGAGAGAGCACTGTTAGAAAAGGTTAAATTTACTTGAAAAATGAGTCAGTGAATAAATTACCTTTTCTTAAGATAAGGCTGAGTTCAAGGAAGCAGTAGCTCTGACTGAACTTCTGTAAAACAAATCTGTGATTTTCTCTAACTGGTGCACTGGGACAGCTATATGTCTGGACAGGGAATCTTCGATTTTGGGGGAAATGACTCTCAGATATCTACAGAAACACTATGGGAAGATCCCAAAATCAGTCACTAATGGGTGAGACTACTCTAAGAAAATTTCCTTTCCAGAAATTGGTAGCTATTAATAGATTTTTAAATCCTGCTAAGTGAACACAGAATGAAACATAAACAATCCTAATTTGATACTGTAACCAAAAGATAAATGCAAATCTTGCCTGTATAAACAAGTATAACTTCCCTGATCAGCTTGGATGCTTTCTGTTTCTGTAAACCAGGCTGCTATTACCATTACTTCGGTATGACGGGTAGTCATAGAGTCTGCATTTCAAAAAGGATGTTAAAAAAAAAAAAAACCCAACCTGTAAAACATACATACTAGTCATGACAAAGGCAACAGAAGAAAAACAGTGGCACCTCAGTGGGATCTACATGTACAATATCAAAGAGGGGGCCTAATGATTAATTACAACACATGAGTACTACAGGGGACAGAATAACTGAGAGCAGGGAAGTTTCATCTAGCTGTCAAGGCCATAGGACCACATAACACATGGAATTTGAGGCACACTGAAAAGCACAGCTCGCATCTTAAAAACAAGATAAATAACAATCAGAAAGGCTTATTAGGATAATGACGAGTACTGTATACGTTGAAAGCTCCAAATATAAGCCAGAAGTCTTCTTAAAGGATAAGCTGTGGTTCCATGACAAGTCATTAAGACTCAAGTAAGTGCAGGCATGTCATTAGGATGCTATACGGTACCAAGCTGAAATACTGATACTGTTTCTCCAAGCTTGGCCAGAGACTGGGAGCAGCACAGGTGTCCGAGCAAAGCATTGCACCTGGAGTACCTCATCCTTCTTGGCACTTGCTGTTAACCTTCCGCATCGCAACCCATCGGGAAGTACCAAGAGACCCCACGAAGCCTGCCTGCACCCTGCCCTTGCAGGCAAGCAGAGGAGACACACAACCACAGCCCATTGCAGCATGTGGCCCACCCCAAAACTGAAGACACAGTTCATAACAGACACCTTCCAGCAGCAGCATAGCCACTCACGCCCACCTGACATTTTGATCAAGAAGTGTAGCTTTCTGCCTTCAATCAGAAGGGTTTGCAAGGAAAAGGGGGGAAAAAAAAGGATTCTCCCCTGTACGTGTTTAATGTATCAATCTGCAACATTATATTGGGGGGGGCATGATGTGGAATATAAACCCTCTAGCTTGCTGTGCATTTTGTCACTGCCTCACTGTTTCACGAATCAGGCCAGGGACAAATGACACCGGAATAAGGAAACCAGTCAGATTTAAAACAAGCAAAAAGACACGAGAGATCTGAAAATTTGTTTCTCCTACCCTGCTTTTCTTCCTGGTCAAAGGAGGCCGCCTAAGTGAGTGCTCTTAGTGCTGACTTCACTCCTCAACTGTAGCGTTAGGTTTCCTCTTTTTGGGAAAGCAATCTTAACCCACAGGACAAACCCGTGGCAGTTGCAGCAGCAGCGTGACTTGTGCATTTTCCTCCACGAGGGTGCAGATCCCAAGGTCCAGCTCCCTCGCAGCAGGGAGTGAGAAACCACCAACTCCATGGCAGGCAGCCATCCCCACCGCCAATAGCTATACCAGTGAGCAGATACCTCACTAAAACAAGAGCTGTGCCCATAAAGCTTAATAGACTTTTTTGGCTTATTGATCATTAGGAGGAAGAGATTTGTCAGTCTGCTGCTTCTTGGGCGATGACACTAGATTAACCTCGTCAGCAGAGGTGAGGACCACGACCACCTGCTGCTGCATCAGGCACCTGCCGAGACACAAGAGGACAGAAGCCAGGGGCCAGACAGGGAGTTTTACCACCTTTCTCAATGTGGGTTATGTTCCAGCTTTCCTTCACTGCCTACTGGAAAGCAAAGGGAAATTGAGTCCCTTCGTCCCTCATTTCCATCATAATTATAGTTTGTGAACATCTCCAGCTGCCTAGATTAGCAATTTCTTGTGTCACATTATGCTGCAGAGGCTCACACTAAGATCCCACCTTTGAAACACTTGCCCAGATGGGTGACTGCAGGGAGGCCCTCTGGGTGCAGTACCCATCTATGGGATTCTCACAATGTCGTTAATAACCTTTTTGAAGAAATGTTTTTCTCCAACCCAGATCACTCTCTGAATTCACCTCTATTTGAACAGAGGGACTTACTCCCTAATACTGTAAGGGATTTGCAAGCTGTCCACTGAAGTCAGGACCATAAGCTAGCCAAATATTTACTACAGACAATCCCAACCAATTTTATTCTTCTCTTTCAAAATCCTGGATACACAAAGCAACAAAGGTGTATTTCTATACAATAAGACAAGGACTGTTCCAATCAATTCTAAGTCACTTCAACTCCATGAGGAATCACTTATCATTCTGGCAGTAGACCTAACAAATCCAAACGGAAGTGTGGCCACTGGTGCAGTGAAAACAGGACACTGGGCAAAGGCAAGGAGTGAGACTCAGAGACTGTGCCTCACAACTAACTTAGACAAATCAGGTTTTCTAAAAGTGCTCCTTTTTCATAACATAATACACAACAAGATAGAAAGGTAAGGAATTTAACTGAAGTACAGAATTCCCTTCCAAGCCCAAGATTCTGATCCATTATTAAAAAAAAAAAGGGGGGGGGGGGGGAGAGATCACAACGAGTTTTGTCGACAAA
>VYZM01011071.1:374307-385934 GCA_013398915.1 Dromas ardeola | reverse complement strand
CCTCCCCGCTCGGCCCCGCCCGGCCGCCCCGGGGCCTGGGGGCTGCGGTGGGCTCGTGGCTCCGCGATGGGCCCGTAGCGGGGCGCTGGGCGGGGAGGGGAGCGCAGGGCGCGCTTCGCCTCAGCCGCTTCACGGGGCCCGGCACCCCCCGCCGAGGGGCCGGCGAGCCCCGTCCTGGGGAAAGGGGTCGGTCTGTCTGTCTGTCTGGAGGGGTAAAAATAAGCCGGGTATGGTGTATTTCTTCGTAAAATCCAAGCGCCGGGCCCTGCCTCTGGAGAGGAGATTTCCCAAGGGCAGTACGAAAACAAACACAACCAATTTTGGAAACTGAGGTTAACCAAAGCCTTTAGATACATGGGAAACCGATCAGCCTGCAAACTTTATCTGCTGTTTCCACACTGCCGGCTTCTTCACCCAATGCCCCTAAACCCGCTACAGTTACCAGAAACACCATTCCCTTACCGGAGATAACTCCAGGTAACCCTTCCAGCCGTTTGCGACTAGTCTAAGTGAGATCTGGCTTCCTATTCCCTCCTTCGGTCAGTAACCAGCTCTGAAAGACTAAGCTGTTGTAACATCCTTAAATCCCAACTTCTGCAAAGCAAAAACCTGAAGATAGGCAGGTACTCGCATAAATAAAAACTTAAAGTAACACAAAGTGTATACATACACATATAGGTACAGATGCTAAGAGATTGTGCCAAAATAAAATAGCAAGTGGTGCACAGATGTCTCAGGATATTTTTTTTTTAGTATTCATAATGTAACAAATCCAACAAGTTTTAATTTCAAGTAAGAGAGGTACTTGTCAGAGGCCTATTTTTTAACCTAACAGCTGCTTAAAGATCCATTTCAAAATCCTATGTGTCGATTTCAGGACCGAATGCAACTGCAACGTGGACACGCAGCTCCCACCACTACCCTCACCCTGCTCGCAGCATTTGCTTTCTACCACTCAGTGTCAGTACCGGGACAACGACTGTCCCGACTCCTTCACTAAATTTGCTGCTGTATTTCCAGCTAAAATTGAAGTTTGCATCTGATTTTTTTGCCCCCCAAACAGTTTATTTTACAAGACACAAGTCTCCTGCTTTGATATGTTTTGATAGCATACTGCAGTTACTACACCTTATATCTATATTATTACCCAGGTACAAGTTGGGCAAACCCAAAGTTACATTGGTTAAAATCTCAAAGACCTCACTGGCACAAGGGTTCTCTAGCACAGCACAGAAGAATGGGCCTCTGCTCTCAGTTACTCCTCTGGCACCGCTTAGATAATAGAATTGGGAAAAAAAGCGAAAGAAAACAGCAGACCTAAAATAGTACCATTTCCTTGATTTCTTTTGCCAAATTGCATAAGATATGCAGCCCTGTCCATCAAAGTGGTGGAAACCCTACTTATGCCTTAGCTGAACTTGCACAAGAATGACAGTGACTAACACCTTATTTTAGCTCCAGGAAAAGTTATCCCTGTCCTAAAGTACCGGTTCACTGTCCGTCAGCATTCCAAGAATGATCAGTCACCTCTATTGTATCGTGTAGAAAGCTCTATGAAGACAATGCATAGATTCCATGCAGCAAAGAAACTACATGTTTCTACAGTACTTACATTGCCCCAAACACTTCAAATACACATTGTAGCCTACTGGCATGGGGAAGAAATCACTCCAACTCCTGTCAGAGCAGCAGAATAAGCAGGCTAAGACTTGGAACAGAAGCATCGTACAAGTTCTGGTTACCGCACTGTGGGTTATCGCCTGGAGCTCAGCCCACAGAGTTCATGTCGTTGGCAGAAACTGCGTGAGTGGGATGTAATATACCATTTTATTTTACTGAGTCTGGAACTAAGAGGTAATGCCTGACCATCTGTTACAACAATGAACATGAGAGAGATGGACAGACAGACAGACAGACACACATCACCTCTGAAATAAAACCTTTGAAATAAAATTTAGTTTTGGTCTCTCTACAGCTTAGAGGACAGAAGACAGTTTGAATGGTTTGCTCTTTCCCATGGCAATTCATTTGAATACAAATGATCTAACATAGTTCAGCTCATTGCTTTTGTGATATCAATGCTTAGAATATCTTTACCTGAAAAAATCTTAAATTCATGTCACTTACTCATTTCAGGATTGGGCGAATTTGTTTTATCACCGATTGCACTATTTTGATGGAGGTAAAATGCAAGTTTGCTATTTTGATCACTTCCAAATTGTGAATTTTTACTCTAGAAAAAGCTTTCTCATACAAACTCACATGCATAAAAACACATGGAAGGCAGAACAGACTTGGGATAAAGTACAATGTTTGAATGGGTTTTGATCTTCTGCAATACATACCTCAGTGTATATCAATGGAGCTGCTATCTACATTATAGAGAAAAAAAATTGTCACAGGTACAGTATGTTTATGGCCTGCACTCAGATCAGCTTACACTGATATTAGAAAAAAATACCGTATTGCTTATGTGTGGGTCATGTAATTTTTTTTAACATCCACAACTGTTAGCTTACGGCTCATTTATTTAAGACAGGTAACCTGCTATAAAGAACTACACTCGTGAGCTTGAACACCCTAACACTCCGGTTTTTAAAAGGTATAAAAATAAAGGTGACACCAATCTTTTCTTTTTCCATTATCAGTCATCCTGTTTTTCCCAATTACTCTTACAATTATTCACCATGAAGTAGTTGCAAAATAGGTTTCATACAGGCAGACTTTTATGCATAATTGAGGCTCTGCTTGATCCTGCCATGCACTGGGGGCTGACTTCTGTAACAATACATTGCTATTTTTAGCCTGGTTTCTTCGGTTTATGTAATGATGAATTTTCTGAGTGTCCCCAACTAACCCTGTAACTTTGAACTGATTGTCTACGTATAAATCAATTTGACAGCGGTATTGAAAATTTCCACAAGTTTCACAAAAACGAGAAAGAAACCAGAGCTTGAAACTTCTATAAGAAGTTCTCTCCTAATAACTAATTCTGTGCACCCATTTTTACTGTCTAGTACAGCAAACCAGAAGTTGCTTCCAAAATGCTCTACAGAAGAAAGACTGTAAAAAAGAAAAAAAGGAATTTGCTGAGATACATGATGAGATGATGGAAAAAGTTGTATTTGTTTCAACTAAGGTATTTTTTGAGCTCACTGGACACTGGATGAAGCACCCTGTGCCACATCTTATCCTGAACACCAGAATCACGTGCATTTTAACACAGGCTAAGAGAAAAAAAGCTGACACAGGCTTTGCTGGATCAAATATGGTGTCAGGGGAAGACCAGAAGATCAACGAAAACAATACAAGAACTTTAAAAAGTATTTATAAAAAAACTGAGTTACTTCTCCATTTTTCTTCATGATCTTTAAAATATTTTCTGTAAATAGTAAATGACTAGTCTGCACGGTATTAAGACATGACACTGCAAATTCTCACAGACTGCCCCCTAGCTCTATTTAAATTAAACTACAAGAAGATAGAGCAAGTCACTGTACAGCTTGGAAGATGATCTTGGAGCTAGGAGTATCAGAACTGCTGTAACATTTGGACAACGCCTTTTGAGATTTTCCTTAGATTATTTCCATAAAAACATTATAATGGTGAAGATAGATATAAGAAATATAAACTACAACAGTATTTTTTTCCCCCAGAAAATCATTATAATCTGACAGTTAAGTAACCATTCTGACCATATACGGAAATTAAACATAAAATACCAAAAGACTGTGCATCATCTTTTTTTCCCTCCCCCTCCTCTCCACTTCCCTGAAACTGGGATGATGTACATTTTAAATCAGACTACCTTAAAGACGAAAAGCTGATGTCAAGACTTTCCAGATCAAACACACAGTTGAGGAAAGAGAGGAGTGATAAATGCACACATAGTTATAAATATTGTTTACAGCTTCTGTGCAAATCAAGCATTTTCACTACTACTGAAGCGTGAGCCCCAGGCAAAAAGACAATTTGTACTTACCATTATATAGCGGAAACATACCCAAATAATATGCTTTCAGTGAATTAGCACATTACTTTGATGTTATTACTTTTTTTTACATAGTAAGCCTGCTGTCCCACATCAATTAACATGGCAAATTAAAGTAATAATAATAGGTAATGTATTCATATGGAACAGACAAGTTAATTGCATGATGCTTTACAGCTCGCATTTAAAGTAATTGGTCTGATTTTTCAAGTTCCAAAATTCAGCTTTGCATACCAAACTCTAAAAGCTGGGGTACAATACCTCTAACACTGAACGCTACTCACTTGGTTTTACTGACACACTGCTGTTCCGTTGTGTTAAGTGAAAAGAAACATCGGCCTCCGACATTCCTTCCCTGGCGCTTTTGGGAAGATCATTCTTCTTCAGCTAGCATCGCAAGGATGCAGGCACAGGCACTGGCTGCTTCTGCGCTGGCAGGAGGCTGAATCGCTGACAGTTTCACTGATGCGTTTCTCTATCGGATATAGGAAGCCAGAGAAGAGGCGTAATCTTTTGTCAGTGCACATGACTTGTACAGAAAAGAAAGCTACTTCTAAAAATAACTAGCTAGCATATGACTCTCAGTGCTACTTTCCTGGTGGTCTAGTGGTCAGCCCCCTGCCCCCCACAGCCTGGGTTCACATCCAGGAAAAGATTTTGTATTCCAGTAAAATTTCTCTAGTGCATACATTAGAGTTTTCACTACTCTTATGGCTGTAATCAACAAACCTTTCACTGCTCAACAGAAATTATTACACGTATTGAAAATAACTTGCTAATTGTCAAGCATAACAGAGCAAGAATTATTTGTTTCTACATCTAAGTTTCCTAAGGCATGGACAAAACACATTTGCCTGTTCTACCATCAGCCATGAGAACCCATCTTTCATTGGCTTAGCTACTTTTCTGAGATTGTCGTGGGGAGTATTTTGTCTCTATCACTCAGGCGGCTTAAAAATCAGGGGGCTCACCCCTGCCTTCCTCTGAGGTGTCGCACAAGAGAGGCACTCTAAGAACAAACAGTGGCAACGACCCTTCTGTAACACACGTCTTCAACACTGCAAATGCAGCTGATGTGGACCTACCCTAGTTTTAACCTAGCTGTCTCAAGGGCTGCTACCACCACAGCCATGGAAGCACAGAACAAAGTACCCCTCCAAAACCCACCTGAGAAGCAACCCGGGGTGGGGAAGCCTATGCTTTTGTCCATGACTGTGGACCTGGTGAAGCATACAAATTCCTTTAAAGCTAGCTCAGTTTCTGGAGTATAGAACCACCTTAATATTTGGTTGGTGTTCCTTGCAGGTTCCGAGTTGCAGGAGACCAGGCCCCACTTTGCCTTCCTCTTCAACAAGGGGCACAGATTATCTTCTGGGACGAAGTGACCTCTCTCACCTAACCACATCCCCTTCTTTGTGGTGGCCTCAGGCCATGGTGGTGTCTCAGTTTAAGCTGTGCTCTGCCTCCAGTGCTCCACAGCTTTGTCTCCTCAAGGCCTGAAATGCCTTGGTCTTACCAAAGAAGCTGTTATTGATATACACGTGAAATGCAGTTCTTGCAGTATATAAGACATCGGACTGTATCTAATACGGCCTGATTGTAACCTCACATTTTATAAGTTATCTACTTCATTGCACAGTAAAATGGCTCAATTTGGACAAAAGAAAGTTCCATGGCAACCAAGATACGCATTTTGTTCACGCCTGCTACTGTGAAGGGTTTGGGATGAAACGAAACCATTGGCTGAATAGCAACTCCAGTGAGACAGAACCAAACACCCCAACCTCCTGAGTACATCCCTGAGGAAAGTGGTCTCTGTAAGTTTGTTTTCAGGCGCTAAAGCTTTTAAAGATAAGCTAGTGTATATTTGCAGAGCCTGCAAGCATGTAGTCTGAAGCTTATCTATCTTAACATGGAAAAGGTTTCTTACATGATGCATTTCTAGAGACAGGGGGTTTGAGAACTAAAGAAATTTGCTTGTGTAGAGCAAACCCTCTTATATTGCAGACGTTGCTTAAACAGGGGAAAACAACTTTTTCTAATACACATCGCAGATCTACTTGGCTCATGAAATCGACACATCAGAGGAAAAAGTGCTTATGCAGATGTCATCCGCATCGATGGCAGAGTTTTCACTCCTCTCATAGAAACCTCACCAAAAAAAGTGAAGTCGCACAGTCACAACTACAGTGTAAGGCGGCCATGGCAGCGCGAGGCAAGCAAACCGCCCATCTGGCTTTCCTCTGTGGAGCCACGGGCTTCCACGTGAGGTAGGCCCTCGGATCGGCTCTCTTCGGCCAAATACCGAAAACCGGAGAAGCTGCGGCATTTTTCTTTCCACAGCCCGCCCGAAGCGCGATGGAGACGCGGCAGAGGCTCCTGCCGGGAGGCGCGGCGCAGGGCGCTCGGCTGAGGAGGCCCTGCCCGGGGCCGCCACGGCAACACCCCGCGGGGAGAGACCGTCCTGTACGGTACAGGGCGAACGAGCCACACGAAATGAGGAAAAATAACCCCTCTCCCGCCGGGAGCCGCGACCCGCCCAGCCGTCGCGGGCGGCAGGAGCGGGGAAGCCCGGCCCGCCCCGCGCTCCGGGGCCGTCCTCCTAACGACCTGCCGCCTGCCCCGGCCGCGCGGCTCTTGCCTGTCGCGCCGTGCGGGGCACACCTGCTGCCGCTCCCGCACCGCCGGGCTGAGGGCAGGGCCCGAGGCTCTGTCCCGCCCGGCCTCCTACCACCATCCCGCCTCCCGCCCAAGAGGCGCCCCCCTCTCCTCGCCTGAGGGGCGCCCTCTCCTCTCTACCCGACGCCGCCGCCCCCCCCGCGCTGTGGGGTGGAATGGAACGTCCCTCCCTACACACAGCTGCCTCCGGGATTTGGCACCGCCCGGAGGGGGGGAGCACAAAGAAGAGTAGCCAGCAAGGCTGAGGAAGGAGTCGCAAAAGGGTTGCACAGGTCCCTGGTGGTCTAGTGGTTAGGATTCGGCGCTCTCACCGCCGCGGCCCGGGTTCGATTCCCGGTCAGGGAAAGGCTTTTTTTTCCCCCGCCCTCTTCCTCTTTTGCCTGTTAAAATACTCTTTGAGCGCCTTCTGCTGCTCTTTCAATTCAGGGAGCATCCGGCCGGCTACTGTACGGGCCCGAGGACGTCGGCGTTGCTGCCCAGCAGCAAGTTTTATGGCGCATTTGGCAGTGTGGAGGAGTCATGCATGAAGGGAGCATGCAAAGTCTCAGCGCCCTGTACAGGCGCAGGCAGGCAAGGGAAGCCTGGCCAGGTGTAGCACCTGTCTGGAAGTCTTCCCTTCAGAAAACTGCCTATGGACACCCCATGCCAACCCACAGGGTTTCTAGGAGACAGCTGAGCAACGTCTGCCTAGAGGGGCACAGGCAGGGCAGTTGGCCAACACTTAGAAATACCATATATTACTTTTTTTTGGCCGTTCTGACAGCAAAGGGTGTTCCCACACATCTCCCTCCACAGGTGAATGGTGACTTGGTGCGGTCGCGGGGACCCCAGTAGCTGTCACTGGTGTCTGTGTGTCTCTCTGCCCGAGCATGGTTTCCCCCCAGAGAAGGTGGGAAGGGCTTGTCCCCTGCGCCTCTGTCCTATTCAATGGTGCCCGGCAACAGGACAAGAGGTAATGGGTACAAACTTGAGTGTAGGAAGTTCCATCTCAACATGAGGAGGAACTTCTTTGCTTTGAGGGTGGCAGAGCACTGGAACAGGCTGCCCAGAGAGGTGATGGAGTCTCCATCTCTGGAGACATTCAAAACCCACCTGGACGCGTTCCTGTGCAACCTGCTCTAAGGTGACCCCGCTCTGGCAGGGGGGTTGGACTAGATGATCTCCAGAGGTCCCTTCCAACCCTGTGATTCTGTGATTCTGTGATTCTGTGACTGCAATTCTCCATGGTGTTTGCCCACCTGAGGAACAAACAGACTGACTCCTTACAGTGTATTTGCACAGCCCCGGCCATGCTGAGAAGACAGGCGCTGAGAGCTGGGGTTGTTCAGCCTGGAGTAGAGAAGGCTCCGGGGAGACCTTATAGCGGCCTTCCAGTACCTGAAGGGGCTACAGGAAAGATGGGGAGGGACTCTTTATCAGGGGGTGTAGTGATAGGACTATGGGTAACAGTTTTAAACTGAAAGAGGGTAGATTTAGGTTAGGTATCAGGAAGAAATTTTTTCACTCTGAAGGTGGTGAGGCACTGGAACAGGTTGCCCAGGGAGGCTGTGGATGCCCCATCCCTGGAAGTGTTCAAGGCCAGGCTGGATGGGGCTTTGAGCAGCCTGGTCTAGTGGGAGGTGTCCCTGCCCATGGCAGGAGGGTTGGAACTAGATGATCTTTAAGGTCCCTCCCACCCTAAACCATTCTGTGGTTCTGTGCAGGGTTGTTGGGTATATGGTTAGTGGGGCAAGAGAGAGACCAGATATTCTTCAGGAGGTGGAAAGAAATAAATGGAGAAGGCAAAGGGATTTTTACTAGCTCCCTGTCATTAGCATCTGTCTTGCTCCCTCCTGCAATGAAGCCCTCACCACACCCTCTCAGCTCCTGAAAATGGTGCGGGTGCCCTGGCAGGAGGGGAGGAGAGAGGTGATGAGAATGGGGTAAAGTCTCTTCCAGTCCTGCGGCAGCGGGGTGCCTGCCCTCTTCCTCCCAGCTCTGTCCCGTAGCAGAGCACATCAGCTGCGCATCCAAACCCGCATCTGGGTCTCCGACAAGAGCTGCTCTTCTTTGCCTATAGCCCCCACCGACCTCCCACCCCTGCCCATGATTTGTGGGGTGAGAGAGAGGGCAGTGGGAGGATGTCTTTCGTGTGGCAGCAGTGCCTGCCTGTGGTGGGCTGACCTTGGCTGTCCATCAGTTGCCCACCCAGCTGCTCTCTCACCACTCCACCTCAGCAGGACAGAGGGAGAAAATAAGAAGAAAAACTCGTAGGTTGACATAAAGGCAGTTTAATGAAAAAAAGCAAAGGCCACACGTGGAAGCAAAGCAAAAAAAAGAAAGATTTATTCTCTACTTTGCATCAGCAGGTGATGCCCATTGACTTTCTGGGAAACAGAGACCCAGTACACGTAGCAGTTGCTTTGGAAGACAAATGCCTTAAAAATTAATCCCTCCTCCCACCCTTCTCTTAGCTTTTATTGCTGACCACGACATATCGTAGGGAATATCCCCTTTGGTCAGTTTGGGTCAGCTGTCCCGGCTGTGTCCCCTCCCAAACTCTCCCCTCTGCCCCCCCCAGCCTACTAGCCTTGGGAGAGGGGAGTATCGGAGAGAGAGCCTTGATGCTGTGGGAACACTGCTCAGCAGTAGCCAAAACACTGGTGTGTTATCAACACCCTTCTAGCTACAAGTACAAAGCACAGCGCTATGAGGGCTGCTGTGGGGACACTTAACTACGTCCCAGCCAGACCCAGTACACTGCTGCAGGTAAAACAAGAAATACTGATAATAAATAACTGTAATACTTAGCTTAGACAGACTGCAAAACAGAGGTTAGCATACCTGGCAGGTTATGCTTTAGCAGGGATCCTCCTTGCTGCCAGGAGCAAACCACGGCCCTTGCATCACCCATGTATCTCCTTAATATTGGCAGGCCATGCTTTATGCAGGAGTATTTTGCCCTGATGTGAAAGCACCGCTGGAAAGAATGGTTTGGGCTGCCTTTCCCAGGGTGTGCCGGAGGCGTACTGCAGTCTGGGCTGCCCTCCAATGCAGATAGGGATGTCTCATGAGAAATCCCAAGGTCCCTCCACTATATTTTTTATGACAAAGAAGCTGCAAGGGGGTGCAAAGGGATGGGATCACCTTTACTTTAAGGCAGAAAACAAACTGTTAAAAGGGCTGTCGTCACCCTTTAGATGTTAAGAAAAGGTGCCCAATAATAGTTAAATACAAAGACCAAAGGATGTAACCTAAGAAATTATGTCATTCCTGTGGCTGGAGGTTGTTAAGAGCAAGCTGGGCAAGCATCTCATCAAGGGTCTCACGGTGGGCCAGCGGAATAGCTCAGTGGGCCTCCTAAGATCCTCAAAGTCCTAATTTTGTTATTTTGTCTTGGACTTTCCCCTGTAATTACCAGTTTACATGAGTTGCACTGAGATAGCTGTGTAGGGCTCTCAAATTTCCCCCTCTCTCTTCAGTCTCAGTGAAATGCCTTACCACGGTGGTGGAAAAAGTAGCTGTTTTCTACCTCAGGAAATGATGGGTCATTTTAGAAGCAGCTGAAGTGAATTTCAGGTGTTGACTAGTTTCCCAGAAAAGGCATAGGTATGGTTTTACAGAACAGGAACAAAAGAAGTGTTTCCTTTGTTTTTAATTCATTTTATAGTAGTATGTTTGCATGCTCCATGAGCTTTAGAGTCATCAAAGAAAGGATAATCATATGTAAGATTTTAGAAACCTAGAAAAAGTCACTGTAATAGCTCTTGCACACAAAGAAAAGAGTATTTTCCAGTATTTTGATAGGAGTGGAAGCATAGTCTCTGAAGAGGCTACCTAATGGCCTTCCCAATCCCTTTTCAGTCCGATGCCAGACCTGAAACTTGCTCTCGTGCAGAGGAAAAATATCCACCTGGCAAGGAGTGGGAACCCGTCCACTTGCTGGTGTCCTACCACTTCAGGTCCCACTGTGATTAAAGGTGTCCTGGTTTGGGGTGAAAAGACTCCAGGGTAAGTGTTCACCTTCAGTGTAGGTAGAAGAGTTATGGCAGTTTCTGGCTCCCTGTTTCCTGGACCTTAGATTAACATAATGGAGGGAAGGAACAGGTTACTTGTTTTTAACAGGTGGAAGATGCATCTCTCCTAGAATCTTTGTTGATATTTTTGTTTTAAATAGTAAGTAACTCATGACACTGGCATGCTGAAGTCCCAGAAAGGTGAGCTATTTGCAGAGGACTGGCAGTACAATCAAAATCATTACAAAAGCAACCCGGCACTTGGCTGTGTAGGCTAGAACAGATGTATTTCAAACAAATATAAGGTCAAGATGATGATGGTGATGGTGATGATGGTGATGATTGTTGTTATTATTACTGTTTGTGTTATTTGCGTAGCTGAATTTGCTTCTAACTGTGATATATTCTGAGATACTGGATCGCAAGTATTTTTACTTTCATTTCTGTTCTTCCTTAACAGCTTGACCAATTGCCTTCCATCTCACAGCAAAGGTTGATGGGAATGCACTGCAGTAGAAATAAGGACAGTAAGGAAGACTTAATTGTAGATCCATTTAAACCAGCAGCTGAGTTTCTGCATAAGACTGTTAACTCTTACTTTTTATACTTCATTGGAAAATTTGGGAACAGGAGCTTTCACATCCAAACTTGATCTTTTATCTCTGGCATTAGCTTTTCTTTCTGGCTACCTCCTTTAAGTTACAAGCCTACTTTAATTTCACTTTTTAAGTTTTTTCTAATCATATATGAATTATCTTGCTTGTGAGTGAAAATTTTGCATGACTTTTACAACCGATAGGCTCTTTAGAAAAATGAAAGCTCCCAGTTTTTTTCTAAAGGCATATTTTCTGCTTGCCCTCATATTTCACTTCTATCTGAAGGACATACAGTCATGCTGTCATTGGATTTATTCTGTTACCAGGACATTCTGGTGGCCACTTATACGCTTTTTTTTTTTTTTT
>VYZM01011071.1:364082-374281 GCA_013398915.1 Dromas ardeola | reverse complement strand
TTTTTTTTTTTGTTATTGTGGACATAAACAAGTACAGCTTCATGCTATCAGGGCAATGAGCCTCTGCTTGCTGATAAAAACATCGCTTGAACATGCCACAAGGTGGCAGCCAGGTCCCGTGTCTGCCACCACCCACCCGCGCCTCCCAGTATGGTCCCTGCTCAGAAGGTTTCAGATTTAATTCCATGGGTTAACATTGTGCCCGTTTAATTCCAATGAGCTATAGACCAATGAAGGCCATGTATTTGCTGATAAAGCCAACTTCACGTACAGGTGACGCTGTTATTAAACCAAATCATATGCAACGTGTTTCTTTGAGTCTAAGGCTGCACATGGAAGTTTTACAAGCTGTCTTTGAAACAGCCTTAATGTAGCATTTAAAAAAAGAGAAATTATACAGGATAATCAGGAGTATGACTCGGATTCCTTAACACCTCAGTCTATCTGTGGCATTTATACACTGACGATACATGCCATTACCAGAGTGACGAAGAACCACGTGGCCCTGGACGTGTTCATCCTCATGGCCACTTTGTTGGGGACCAGCAGCACCTCTGCTTTTCACCTGTAGATTTTGAACTGAAGATCAAGCAGAAAGTCTGTGCCAAGGCAAAGGAGGGAATCAGAATTTCTCCATCCCGGGTCAGGATCCCAGGGCACTGTGGTCAGCTGGCCGGGGAGACAAGAAAGGCCTGGTTTTGCTCCCTTTTGCACTGATTCACAAGGCTGGTGGAGCATGGGAGCAGTCTGTGCTGTGACATTAGTGCTGTTGTCACCATGGCAGTCAAAGGACACAAACAAGGCAAAGTGTTTATTAAACTGCTGGAAATGGAAGTTAAAAACAAAAAGATGCTTTCAGGCACACAATCCATCTCCAGGCTTCCCCCCCCATTATCTCTCCCCGAGGTCCTTTCTGTAAAACCCTCCTGTCTTAAAACATAACTGTAAATCTTTTTTCTAGGTACAGATTCGATATGGAACACCTCCTGGACAGTAAGATAAACTAAAAAAAATATAATAGCCTCATTTCAAATCCTGCTAGGACTGTCCCTTCAGAACTACAGTTGTAAAATTTACTTTAAATCATGTTTAAAGAGAAAATATTTTATCCAAACCGAGACATTTTATTTAAGGTGATGATAATGAAACTCCAATGCAGATTTAATTACCACACACAGATCTAGATAATACTATCCAAGGACCATTTTCTAAAGAGTCCTTTTACAGCACCAATTGCCATGTCTTATTAAGGAGTGCTCTGATCATGAAATTATGAAAGCTCTGATCCTTTTAAATGCCTGAACTTTTTCACTTACACGCTGAAAATCTGTTTTCTAGACCCCTTTTATTACTGCCTTGTGGCTACAGTCAATCATTACCTTCTGCTTTTCCATGCTTTGTTTCCCATGTGCTCTTTTGATTAATCACATTTTAGTAAACTATATTGACATCGTTATTATGCTGTGCCTAATCTTGCTGGCAGGAAAACGGAGCTGGGAGGTGCCAGCTTCCCCCAAAAGCAGGAAAATAATAACAGGCTATAAATTGATATTACAGCAGATGCTTGGGCTGGTGGTGCTGCCCGCTGCGTGTAACAGGGAATAGCAGTGACCCAGGCGAGGCCAAGGCGGCTGATGGAGCGTGGCCACGGCAGGGAGCCTTCTGCAGCTCTGCCGCCGAGCGGCCACACGCTCAAACTGGCCCCGCATCCTTTGCAAGGGATTATTTTGACATAAATGACAACTCTGTATTCAATAAATGGCATAATTGGTATTGTGTACACTGCAGTTCGGCACAGGAGGTCCAGCAAAATAAATGAAAGAAACAGGAATGATCTTCCCCTCCCTTCAGGTAAGAGACCGCCTGTATAATTCTATCAGGATGAAGTTTTGTGGCATATACTCTTCAGCTTGTTCGTTCTCTACCCCAAGCTGGGTAGAAAGTCTCAGCTTCAGATTTGTTTGGACTATGGCCTTGGGTCAATCGACATGGAGCATCTTGCTGTAACCTGTTGGGTGGCTTTCATCCCTCCAACCGTACTGCACTCATCTCCCCTTAAACAAACAGGCTGAAGCTGAGTGTGAAGCACGCGAGCAAGCGTCACCTCACCCCAAGCACAGCAGCGATTCCCCCGTGGCAGCTCAGCACAGCAATGCCCACAAGCAGTGTCCTCTGCTTATTCCTTCCCATCATGTTGCTGTACTTACAAGTACTCCAGTACTTTTAAAAAATGGGTATTATCTTAAATTTTTTTGAACCTACTGTCTATTACAGTTCGCTGATCTTGCTTTAAGAGTAAAAAAATGAATGGTTAAAAGCAATTTAATAATTCTGCTTCTCCTCTGTTCATACAGTTCATACAATTTGAAGGGGATTTTTCTTACGTCATCCCTTATGCCATCAGAAATTTGCCTCCCTCACTAGCATCTGGGCTCCAGGACAACTACTATCTTCTGTTAATTGGAGGCTTATGGTAAGGGCCAGAGACTCTAGTTAGGGATTCTCACAAGATGAACATGAATTTGGAGACAATCTTTACCCTGGAATTTGAGGTCTAATTAGACAATATTAAGGTCAGGAAGCTAAATAACCCTCTTCCCACTTTACAGGTGGGCAGCCGAGAAGCACAGTAATGAACAGTTGTGTTTCTGATGTTCAAAAGGAGCTTGATACTTAATATTTTTACGAATCAGACAAATGAGAATGCATCCTCTGAAGTTTTGGTCCTGCAGGGGCTTGAATGCATGAATAACTTTATTTATATGAATAGTCCCACCGAAGTGAAATAGTATGCCTAACATCCTTAGTCCCTCTACAGGGTCAGTCCTTAAGCACGTATTGTTCCTGAACTATCAGACTGATTTTGAAAAGCAACAGGGAGCCCTCCCTTAGCTGAAAAAGTCATGCACATCAATGGTAGCTAAAAAATATCTCTCTAACATGCCCAGCATTTCTTCCCTTAAAGGGTAATACACAGGGGAAAAAAAAGTCTCTATTTCTCTTTTTTGCCTCCAATTTCAGCTACAGGCACAGACATACCCCACTGCAAAAGCTGGGCATACAGGCAAGCAGGTTTTACATATTTATATTGAATTATTACTTCTCTATTGTTTTATTGGTGGCTACTGCTATAGGGCATCCTTGGCTTTTGACGGTCACATCAAAGGAGCTGCTCTGGCGTGAGAACTGGTCGAAGTGAGCCAGATAATTCATGGATTTATTACTGAGGTCGGTTCCCATGATTGTCAGTGGGCAGCAGCCACTGCTGTGTCGTAATCCTCATTCTCTTGGTAAGGCACATACTGCCTTAAAAAGGTTTAATGATCCAATAGTGATTTACTAATGGGAATCTTTCTTGTGGGTTTAGCAGGCGTTGAAGGAGGACAGGGCGGCACATGAAGGTCAGTTTTCAGCAGTACCGAGAAACATTTTGTTTTGTTTTGTTTTGTTTTGAGATTCCTGTTTGTAGTGTTTTTATCCACTGACTGCAATAATAAATTGGCGGGACAAAGTCATTGTAGCTGGGGAGGCGTCAGACCCATGATAACAGGGGGAGGGAGGGAAGGAAGCAGACACCGGTGATGGGATGGCAGATCACAACAGAAGACCTGAGGTAATTATCAAAAACCACACACTTCGGGCTTTGTGATGGACAAAATGAAAAGAACACGTCGAGAGAGACCGGGACAGCCTGGTGAAACCGCGGTCTTTTGCTGTGGTTGCAACCCGTTTCCCTTTCCTTTCTGTCGGGAAAGCAGGGAGGGGGCTGCGCCGTGGGACGGCTGCCCAAAAAGAGGACAGGGAAGGGAAAAGGCAAGGAAGCGAGGAAGCGTCTTCGCCTGCCCAGAGGAAAGGAGATGCTCCTCGCCCCCAAGGAGCCAGCATGCCCCCCCCGCCNAAACAAACCCTAGAAAACCCAAACAAAATAAACTCCCTTCTCCACCAAAATACATCTAGAAAGCAGCAGAGGGGGAGGGGGTGGGGAGAGAAACAATGTTATTTTATTTTAAGGCTTGTATATTAAACCCAAGTGTTGTGCTGGGAAGTGTCATTAAAAATTATTTGAGCAATCCACACACAACAGACCTCATTTTGTTAATCTGGTTGCAAAAGTGTACCTTAAATGCATAACACTTTGTTTTAAACTCCCCAAAGGAGAGTCCTTGCCTAGTCCTAAAGAAAAATAAAGTTACTTGGCTCTCTGATACATGAAAAAAACAATACAGCACTCAGAGTTAAATCAAAACTAAGGGTGAAAAATAGTGTAGGCCTTTAAGTAATAATAATTTTGTCTCCCTAGGTTTATGGATTACCCTGTGGTAATTTATTAGATTTTCACCTACCACACAGCAATACAGAATAGTCTTTTTGGGTATTCTTTACAGGTAAAACACTTTTCTTTACATCTTCCAGTAATATACTATTTCCAGGAGCAGTGCGCTGATTCCATAGGAGGAGGTCTTGCAGTCTAACATACATGAAGACATGGGCAGAGTTAGAAATTTCCCAGATGTTAGGCAATAGCAATCACAATTTCAATGTTGCATCAAGCTATTTTCTCATCCTGAAGACTTTCCTTTGTAGAAGAGAAAAATGCTGAATATGGACTGTGTGGAAAGCAAAATTAAGTCAACACCTTAGAAGGACCTTCCTGTAAAATAAGTAATAGCAGCGTTCAGATAAGCATCATCTAAAACATTTAGCTTTGCCTGAATGCAATATCAGCAGCTGCAGCTGTAAAAAAAGGAGTCTGCCTCTCCAGACCATGAAAGTAATTCAACGAGATACATTTCCTTTTATTTCCCATATTAATTTCCTTTTGCTTCTGATTTTTGAATTTCTAGGGTACAACACTTATTCATGTGTCCCAACTTTGCACTGCCACCATGAATACAGAAAAAGATCCCTAAAAAGAAATTATATTGACGTCATGTTATAATCACCATCACTGCTGCAGCCAGGCCATTAAGAGAAATTCTGAAGTTAGTGTTGAATGAGGTGTTGACTGGCCTTTGTTTTACAAGATCAATAGATGATAACACATAATCATCAGATGATTCTGATAACGTTCTGTGGTTTCTTCAGGTGAGAAGGAGACTGATTCTTTGAAAAAAATAAATCACGTGTGAAAAGATTCTTAAGCTTCAAATCCTGTCTCTCCACAGGTGATGCAAGATAGAGAAGGAGAAGTTCAGTTGCCTAGCCATACGCATTTAGTGCCACTTAAGTAACCTTGGGTTTCCCAGGTGTTTGCACAGGGCTGGCAGAGGTGACACAGGACACAGGAGAGGCCTGCACCTTCCAGAGTGATAGCTGGAGCTCAGTTCAGAACAAGGCAAATATTTAGGCAACTGAATGCCGACTAAGTGTTTGTATTTACACATTAATAGCATGTTATAACTTCCAAGAGTAGCAATTACTAGAGGCAGAAAAACCCAAACCAACAAACAAATCCCAAAGCAAAACACCTCTTTTCAGATAATTATCTGTCAAAATTTTGTTTCATTTGTAAATCAGGAAACCTTGGGTTTACCCTGAAGTTGAGATCCCAGCATTTCTAGCACCTGCCTGGTGCTCCCCTGCTTACCATTTCTGGTCATGGTCAGACATGCTGTTGCAGTCATCCCTTTTGACACCTTTACACATTTCCAAAGCTCAAGTCTTGGCTGTGTAAAATGGTGAAGCAGAGGAACAGAGCACAAGTAAAAATTTCAGCGTCGAGTAAAATTACGCTGAGGGTCAGGCAGTAGCCTCACACAAATGAGGCTGGACACATGAAGCTTGCAAAAAAAGCTATACAAATTTCTTCATCTTTTCTCGGAGTTGGACTTCATTTTGTGCTCTCAGGCTATCTGTGCTTATAAAAGCAGATGACTAATGAGCCTGGGGACTACAGAGCTGGTAACAGTCCACGCTTCAGTAGTATTTTCTCATGTAGTATCTTGTGATGAGAAGACACTTATGACCTTTTCTATTATGGAGAAGAATTTTCTCATTTACAATAGCCCTACGAATTTGTCAAAATCCACATCCCAGGCTTAGGTAAATGCCCTTTACTTATCTCATGACATCCTGATTGAAGTATCGTCTTTCAGAATAGCTGCAAACAAACACTTTAAAGGCTCCCCCTGAGGAGGCAGCAGCATGAACTGGCACCTCCTGGCAGCTGTTCAGGCAGCTGTAGTCACAGCATACCTTTATCCTGCTCCGAATATAAGTATTCAGCCCTCGGCCACAGTAGCTGGTTTTTCTTCTGGGGCAATACCTCATGCCGGATTTCCTCCACTTGCAATCAGAGCAAAGGGAGGACAGGCAGCGCCGCCTCTCAATTGCCCGTCTCCTCTCGAGGGTAATAATCTTCTCTCGGTGCTGCGTGGCACAGTTAGTCCCGCAGCCTAAGTGCTTTTTATTTGCACTGCTGAGGGCTAAGGTTTCCAGCCTGCTAATGCTGACTGACAGAATTGGTTTTTAGCTTTTTCCTCTTAAGAAAAACATGCTAGGAAATTGCATAACCTCCTTTGATCCTCTTGATAACTGGAATTTAAGGTTGCAAACCCACCCATTGAAAAGTTAGTCAAAGCCAACTGCTTACTGTTAAGCAAGCAGCCCAATTTGCTTTCTTGCACTTTCTTAGGACTATGCGCTAGTCCTAAATTGTATCAATTACAAACTTTCATCTTCCTCCAGGTCCATTCATCACTGAATTCAGATAAAGACAGAAAAGGGCTGAAGTAAGGTTGCGTGCAGGAGTCCTACCTTTTGGATCGCAGAGCTTTCCCTTTCGAAAGAGCTTTCCCTTGCTCTGTTTGAAAAATTGCATAGACTCCTTCAGCTCTGACCTGTTAGCACAGATACAACCAAAGCCATCAGAAGCTATTACCCTCTGATGTCTTTCCAACAGCGCATGTGAAATATGCTTCTTCTCCATTAATTTCTCGCTTGGGAAATATTCATCCGCTATCACAGAGGTAACATTCCCGGCAGAAGCTCAGGACTAAACAGGCACGAAGGCTGAGCTCCTGCCTCAAGTGCTGGTCCCTTCAGGTGATCCAGATTAAAAAACAAAACAAAACGCAACACAAAAAACCAAAGCAAAACACAATAAAAGAGAGGTGACATCAGCAACTCAGCACCCGTGAATTTGGCCTGTTTTGTGAGAGTGAAAATTGCATAAGCCCAAACACACAGGCTGCACAAATCCATCCATGGTGCGTTGTTATAGGATGCTAAAATAACTTCGCTTTCATCAAATCAGTCTTCTAGAAATATTTTTTCAAACTCCCTTTTTTTTTAGAATGAGGCAAAATGTTGCATTTGGGGCACCAAATGGTAATGTTTTGGGGCACATCGATTAGATTGAAGCCCTTAGGTGGAACCAAGTCAGTGGCTGCCCATTTTTAACCCAATGTGATGCATGGAAGACCTCCTACCAGACTCTTAAAGAGCAGGTTAATAGTTAACAGCTTTAAGTCAAGTAGGGTTACAACCTGCTCTTTTTCATGTAAATAAAGTCCACTTTTTTATCTACTTGCCAGTACACTAATGTCATCTTTATTCTTGAAACTGCTCACATGGAAAGTGAATGGTACCTGAACCGGGTGCTGCTAAACATGCCAATACAGCAGTGCAGCATTTATGTCCTGAAACAAAAAATGTCTAATCCCCGGCCTCCCCGCCAAACAACAAAACTTGAAAGAAAATCAAGCACGATTGGCAGCGCAGGGGTAGAGAGCCTTCTTCCGCCTCTTTTGTCCATTTTCTCCATGGGACGGCACGCTGTTCAGGCAAACCACAATCCCCCCTTGCTGGGGAGGGGCTGGAGACCAGCCGATGCAGGCGGGGGTGGGTTACGTGTTTAACATTTGGGAGAAAGGGATGATGGAGAGCGAGCGACTGAGTTGAGGCTGCGTTTCGGCGACGGACGAAGTCTCTGCCTGGCTGAAGGGTGGTCACCCCGCTTCCGTGCCCGTCTTGTCAGCTGTTACTTGGGCATAACAATCTTCTGGTGTCTTTCGGACATGGAAGACTGTGCTCATCGTTATGGGCAGAGCTTTACATGCCTTCTGCAGACGGGCTTTGCAGGTCTCAGCTGAAACCATAACAAACCCTTGCCTCAGGGAGAACTGCTAAATTAGGCAGCCAGAACCGGAGGTAAAACTACCCTCTCTCGATCCAGATATTTAATGATGTCATTGGGTTAAAATTTTCTCACTTCTAAACACAGGATCCGAAGGAAAGCTGAACCTAGAAATCCCAATGACTTTTGGGGCTCTCCAGGATGGACAGATGGGTTTGTATCATTAAGGTACCATCAACGCAGAACCAGTTTACAAGCCTGAAAACGAATACTGCTTTACTGACTGCTTTTTTCTGCCTATTTCAGAGCACACCATATGAGACGGGCTCCCTGGCTGAGCAATGGGAGCAGAAGAGGATGAAGCAGCCCTTACCAGTGTCAGAAACTAACTTTGCATCCATGAGTATTCCTCCACAGCGAATAAAAACTGCGACACATCATCCATAAAACGCAGTCAAAAAGGACTTCGTTTAATTAGTGATATGTAAAGACTTTTGCATAGAAAAAAGGTTAACAAAGTAATGCATAAAAGACCGACTAGGTACAGTATTTTTAAAACAAATATTTTAAAGTATATTTTGCGTAATGTTTAACATTCTCAATGCTTATTGCTTTCTCCACACAGCAGAGAAATCAAGTGCATAATAATACATGCTGTGTTTTATTTTTATTTTTTTTTTACATAAAATCTCTAGTTTTTGACTGGATGTATTAAAATACTTAGGTTATTTTAAGTCACTGTAATAAAAAAATGAAAGCAAACCATTTTATGCAGCACTAGTTGTCTGGGTATTGACAAAATAATTTACTGACATACCCTTTAATACATTCATTTTGGTTTGGAATCAAACCCACATTACAATGTTGGCGTGTTAATAGCCAATTTAAAAATTGTCCCTACCGTAACTTCATTCATACCCAGAGTGATCGTTCTCCCTGTAGATGATAGTGAAAAGAAGAGGGATCTTGCACAGAATCGGCTAAAAGTAAATGTCCAAATACAGCTAAATAAGTTAACTTGAACTCTCGCAACACTGAGTCTCTTGTATTGGCATGAATCAACCGTATCCAAGTGTGCACACTTTAAATAGGTGGTTGCTTCTGGGTGCATGACAAATTCACTGTTTGTGCAGATACAAGCTAGCACCATATTTAAGCCATAAAAACAGGGTGCCTCAAGGCTCCCAGGCAGTGCTGAAACGTTCATTAATCCCAGCACTGTTAAGATAATTGCTTTTACCAATGCTATGCTAGATGTCACAATTTGGCAAGTCTGTACAAAGAAAGTGAACTAAGGAAGTGAGAACTAGGCCTGTCAAACTGAACATTCTTCCTCGGCAATCTTTTGGCTAAAAAAACCTCTCCCCTCCAAGAGCACGCTCTTCCCTGGAAAGATACCCAAGTCCTGAAGTTGAACGCAGGATTCCCCCTCTCTCCCATACCATTTCCATACCTGTGCAATGTTATTTGTTTTAGCAGAAGACACACATATATAACTTTTTTATTATTATTTTTTTCAATGTCAGGCACTTATGAAACTCAAGCTCTCTTTTTCTAGCCCCGGGAGACCCGCTAGGTGCGACTCCTCACCTCTCTGCCAAACAAGGATGCATAGCTGGAGAATTATTAGTTCTAGTGTCTACACAGTCCCCAGGACACCTCTACATGCCGATACGGCCGCGCTGTTTCTGAAAGCCACCGCCGCTCCCTCAAGGTGCCTCCAGCGAAACAAACCCAGAAAGAAGAAGAAGAAGAAGGTGGTATCACCCCGTGTCCTCTCCGATGCCTGAAAGAAAGAGGACGGCTGTGCCATTCCTCGGTGGGCTTGCCGGCACCTCTCTTTTTGCCCTTTGGGCGAAGGCAGCCCTTTGGCCGTGGTGTGGATGTGGGTGTGCGTGGGGGGTGTGGGTGTGCACGGGCACCTGTGCTGAGGGGGAGGAGGGAGCCGCCCCAGGAAGGGAGAAGGGGGAGACTTAAAAAGCTCCAACTTCAGTCCCCCAGGGTCGGTAGGGTTTAGTGCTGCCCCCGCTGCCGGCCTGCTGAGGGCTGGCAGTGGCCGACACGGCCAAGGGAGGGGGGATGGGCGTCGCCGCAGCCACGGCGGCGGCAGCCGCGCTGGGGG
>VYZM01011071.1:193649-352848 GCA_013398915.1 Dromas ardeola | reverse complement strand
TCTCTTCGTTGTCGCGCAGAAGTCGGGGGGATCTTCGAGGGCCGGGACCGCCGGGAAACGATGCCCCGACGCGGGAATCGCCTTTCGGAGGGAGATTTGGTAGGTCTGAGGTTTGGTAAATCCGCGTTACCTCGCCTGGGCTGCAGCTGCTGGAGTTGCGCCTGCAAACGCTTCCCAAACGGGGCAACAGGCTCGAGGGTGGGGTGGTTTTTTTTTAATCCCCGCTAAAATATTTCAATCACCCGGGGATATCGGTGCGTATCCGAGCTGTCTCGGGGTTTTGCACCGAAATCTTTAATGCCACGCGTCGTTGCCGCTGGATTTGTAATTTCTGCTCACTCTGGAAATAGTTCCTGCTGCCTTACGATTTTTTTTTTTTTAATTTTTTTTTTTCTCCCTGGGGCACAAGTCTTCCCCTGCTTTTCTCCGACAGAAACCTGAGCTGTCCTATGTTTACCTCTCCGAGTAAGGCTTATGTCAGCGTTGTTTGTCGTGGATCCGGCTACTAAATCCTGGCAGCTTTGAAGTCCCTCCTCCGGGAAGCTCCTAATGTTAGCAGGCAATTACTGTTTGCAGTTTGCCCACATTGATTTTTTTTTTCTTTCTTTCTTTCTTCTTAGGTCTACCTGCTTCTTGGGGGTGGAATTACGGGCTTTCCCGGGATTCAGGCCCTTGCCGGGCGCCTCGCCAGCAGCCTGCCAGGTCCCGGGCTCGCCGGCCGCGGCAGGTGCGCTGCGACAGTGGTGGGGGGAGACTCCGTGGGGACCCCACGGCCACCCGCGGGCAGGGCCCGCACCGCGACCCGCGGACCCGGCAGGGGCTGCGGCGGTCCGGGGAGCCGCCGTGGCGGAGCCAAACCTCCTGTTTCTCTTAGGTGGAAATATGTCCTGTGCCTCGCGTGTCCCTTTCTCCCGTGGCCGCGTACGGCGTGGCTCCCCGGCGCGGTTGCCGCAGAGGGATCACCCGCTCCGCCGGCAGCGAGCGGCGCTGACAGGCACGCATTTCAAGCCCAGAGAGATGCGTCTTTCTCCCTACCCTCCGAAGGGAAAAAAAAAGCCGCACCGACAGGCCTGGAAGCCGTGGGGGGCCCCCGGGGCAGCCCCCGCCCTCGCCCACCGCCGGAGGGGCTGCGGGGCCGGTGGGGCCGGTCGCCCCCCTGCCACCACCCCCGCCAGTGGCTGGACGATGGGGGAGTTTCGAGAGTTGGCTTGCGAAATAAGGAAAGCGGGACATTTCTCGCTACATCTATAATTCCACGCTACATCTATAGAGCCGGCTCCCGGAGGGAAGCGGCGCTCCTCAGCTCCCCCCTCCCCACCCCGGCCCCCGAAAATAAATCTGCCGTTTCCCCGAGATTTCAGGATTGCTCCTGGGAGGCGTTTTTAGGAGTTTTAAAGAACGTTTTAAAAACGAGCGTGGCCTGCTGAAGGAGCTGCAGTTTTACCCAGCAGCTCTCTTCAAGGGCACTCAAGACTGTCCCGAGTTTCTTTACTGGACACGGAAGGCACTCAAACTTTTAGTTTTAGAGCTGGATTTTTATGCTTTACTCTCTCCTTCTTAAACAAACGTTTTCATCCCGTTTCCTTCACCCTGTAGGCAACCTCTTAGGGATAACTGTTCATTTAATTTTAAGTTACTTTCTCCTATTAGGCAGCTCTAAGAAGAGTGGAGAAGACAATTCACATTCATGGACCATGGACAATGACGCTGTATTTTTTTCATGATGGACTCATCATTAAATGTCAGGAAAAGCTGAAAAAGGAGAGAAAAGCTCATCTTGATTTTTTTTTTCTCTGATGCAATTGTAACTTAAAGGTTAAGATGATTTCTGGCTAAATTAATTCCAAGACAGGATGGACAGACTAAAGGAAGAGCAGAGAATTGGGGAAACCATGTGTTATGATGCTGAAGGAAATTATGCTCAAAAAAGGTGGAGAGGCCTTAAAACACGTGGCTTTGCCGAGACAGTGGCTGCACACGGGTGGAAGTGGATATGTGGCATTCCACACATTTTTGCATCGTGGAGGAGTATTAGGCTATTAGCTGGGCTGTAGGACTCTTGCCAATGGCTCAAAGTAGGGGCTGATCTATAGGTGGTTGCTGCAGTATTATAATAACTGTGTAGATAGTGGTAGAATTGTGTTGCCCTGCGGTGCGCTATGCGATCACTCCAGTAGATTACTTCAGTTTACTTCAGTTTTTGGGAAGTATAAAAATTGCACAGAGGCTTGCTGTAAGAAACTGCAATTTCAAGTTGAATATAATAATAGAAAAAAAATAAGGAAGGAAGGAAGATGCAGTGGGTATTTATAGATCTGTCTCAGTAACATCTTTTACTGTTTATCATTGAGTTACACCTCCGCAAATCTGATCTTGGCGAAGTCATGGAGCTGACTATCGTGTTTTTAAGGCTGACCACGAAAACATAGCTCCGCGTTCCCTGTGATGTGTCACACTACTTCCCTGCTTTTGGTGCCTACAGAGGTCAATGAATGCACTCTCCTGGGTCGAGTGCTTCCTCCTGGCCCCTGGTCAATAGGTGCTGCGTGTTTGTCTGGTCCTCCCATTAAATGCATGAAATGCTCTCCCTGAGAGCTGTCACTACTTCATAGGTGACAGGGAAAGACAGGAATACCTCCTCTGGCTCCCACAGGATCAAGGACCCAGGGCTGTGCCATCTGGTGATAATGAGGATGGTTGAGCAGCACTCCAAGGAAGATGGGCTGCTGGAGAGGAGAAACCCTGCAGCTGAAGAGCCTCATCCTTAACTCTTTGTGCCTTGGCACGCTTCCTATGCGAGCTCAGGAACTCAGGACAATTAATTAAATTAACAAAAGATGTAAATTAAAAGTGCCTGTGAACTGTATTGAACCTCGATTTGCATGCTCTTATTCACAACAGAACTGACTGCAATTTGATTTAAATTAATTTGCTTTCAGAATAAAGTAACGCTGAATAGAATAAAAGCAGCTTTAGTTTTGAATGGGTGTCTACATAGAATTGTTTGTGGTTTAACTAATCCACTTTAAAAATTAACTCTATTAATTTTCCTGGTCACTTCCATCTAGTCTAGCTTGCTTTGTCTCTCTGTTTTAGCCCCCTATCAGTAAAATGGAAATAGTAATTGCCTGTTAACATTTTAAAGTTTTTGGGTTGAAGGGTCTTGGTAATTGCAGCATTTCATCTGGTACTCAGCGTATATGTTCTGCAAAAGCCAGGTCTTGATTTTCTACACATGTGCAAAATTCTTGCCTGGTAGTGTTTTACGAGGACGGTACCCAGCTGCACATGACCACAGGAGACACGCAGCAATGGAGAATTAGGGCCTCATTGTGCATTTTAAACTTTCACTGAATATCTCCTTGGCTTTGGCTCTGTGTTTTTTTCAAAGACCAAGGGCCAAGATTTAAGAACTCTCTAACTTTGGTCATTTTAATGAACGGCTTCAATGGTGTTAATGGGAACTAGGGCACTTTCTTTATTAATGGAAATCAGGCCACTTAATTACCTCACAAAAATATACAGAACCTACTCTCAGGGTTTTCTGCACAACACGAATTATGAACTTTAATCTATTTTATAGGTATCTCTTTTAAAATCCATAGAGCTGTAGCAAGAATAAAATTATCCTATTATAGTGGAAATAGAGTACTTACTTGTAAAAATGAGCACATAAGCACAGCTTTCTCATTGAAACTTATTTCTGTGTAAATAAATTTTCACAGCGCTGAAGCACGGTTTCACTAGCTCATGCTGCTAGTAACTGTGGCAAGGCTAGATAAACACATCCTGTGTCGAAAATGGGGACCTTCTTGAAATATTTTTGTCAAAACTCGGTGGGTTTTGCACTAAATGAATTCCATCTTTGTTAGTTCCTTCTTCCTAGTCAGCTTTCTTCAGCATTTTCCTTTCTTTCTTGAATGTTTTCACTCCAAATGGGACTTCTTTTATGCTTATTTGTTGCCAGAAACTGGAGAATTGTCTTTATTTGAATTTTGTTGCTGGTTGTTCTTTTAAAATAAAAATGAAGATGCTTTCCAGAGAGTTAGGAAGGAACCCATTTTCAGGGAGTGCTAAGGAAGCAGCAGTGGCCTTAGCTGAGTTTTCTTTATGAGATTGTATCATCCTCAGGCTTCAAACCTGGCTGTTAATAATAAAGCACATCACCTAATGCTCTAAAAGTACTCCTGCATATAGACTAGTAAGTAGAATAAAAATAAGCAACCCCATATATTCTGGCTAGATCCATGATATTTTAATGAACTTCCTCAGTAACAGTAGTCATTGTTGCCACCTGGAAGTGACTGTGGAACTACAGATCCTTCAGAGCTAGCTAAATAAAAGGACACACTAAACATCTATTTGTCAGAAGAAGAAGTTATGATCTCTGGAAAAAGAAAATTATTAATGAAAACACCTTCCAAATCTCTGCAATAAAACATGTAGGGTCAAATTGAATACTCAACTGGTAAAATTTGTACCCAAATTAAGCAGACATAAATCCAGCCAAGAGCCGGAGTCTTCCACCACAGAAGAGTTTGGATCATGATCTTAGCAGAGGAGGTGAACTGGTTTTCCCCAGATGGAAAGTTTTAAATACTGCCATGAATGTGTGTCCACGAAGAGAACAGTTATTCTAAATTGCAGAAAGTTCCCTTTTGTCAATCACTTATTTTCTGAGGGAGAGAAATTGCCTCTGCCTTGCTTGTGCTCAGTCTTGTGTCTTATGGCTGCCTGTGCTTAAACAAGTATTTTTGTGATTCTTTAGTTAATATCACATTTGATCCTGCTGAGCTTAATCAGGAAAACCTGTGTTGACTGAATATGACTTTTGCTTCAATAAAGAAATGGAAGAGCTCTCTGTAAGAGCTGGGCCTAATTCCAGTTTTCTTCTCACTTCGAAAAGAAAAGGATACCGTCAAGGTATTTTTGATTTATGGTGATAAATATTTTTCTCTCTTTCAAAATATTATATTACTTTGGTGATATTTTAGCTTAACATCTTTATGATTAATTTTATTCTGTGTATCTTTTTTTGTTTATACACGATTGAAAATAAATACGTCATGTTACAGGAAAAAGAGATAAGACTTTCTCTTCAAGAGGGAAGCTCTGAGGGTCTGTCAGACTAATTATCAGTGACTTAAAAAGTGTTCACTGTTCTTTGTGGTGCAAGAGATGAAAAAATCTGTGCAGGCTGAAGGCTTTCCAAAACAATTTATTTTGCTTGGTAAGTTGTTTTCTTGTGTTTTATTTTTTATGGCAGATATTAACCAAAGAGCATTTACAATTACTGTGAGAGAGCACTTTGCTTTTGGTGCTTGCTGGTTCTACGTCGATGTTGGTGCTCACCTTTGCAAGGAGCAGAGGTTTCATTTTCAGACCCATGCTGTCCCTGTTTTGGGCTCCATCGCAGGACCTGAGGCGTCCGGCACCACTTCCTTGGGTCTGCGACCTTTCTGGGGCCGCAGCAAAGGAATTCCCACTGCCAGAACACCATGAGGTCCCTGGGTGTTTTTGTGCTGGTGTTAAGTATAAACACCATGATTTCTTCCCTTCAGCCCCCGCCTTAGTTGCTGTTGCGTTGTTTTTCACCATGCAATGTTTTTTTAACTGAAGATTTTAGCTTCCTTTTCTGATCCAAGTCTCAGGTCTCTGAGACGTTCTCTTCTGTCCATTTCTTTCAGGCCATCACTCCTGCTTGGAAAGCTGCCCTCCCTGGCCTTCTGCAAGCCCTGCCCCTTAGCTTCTTTCCTCGCTTCTGATTGACCCTTTGTTTTCTACTGCTCTTCATGAAGCATGCTCAAGTTTCCACCTTTGCTCCCTTCCTTTTTCCAAATCCATGCCTGGGAACAGCCTGAGGATGTCTTAGGGACCGGAGCTCACAGTGCTTTGATTTCTGGCAGCAACTTCTACCCAACCACAGAAGTGGTTTTTACATTGCGTCTTTTTTTGATAGGCTCTCCCTCTTCCTACGCCCTTCTCCTATCTTTGTCCTTTACACAGCCAGCGCAGAACTTCTCTTCTTCCTTCCTAAAGCTCTTGTCTCCTCTGCTTCCTCAGACGTGACTGAGGGCATCAGTTCTTCCAGGATTGGCGAGAACGGTTTATAATGCTGGTGCCTCCTCTACCCTCTCGTTTGCTTAGATATGAAGGTTGTCTCCAAGTGCAGCTATCAGGTCTTCCTACAAAAGCAGACGCTAATCTGACTTTTCTGCTAGGTAGACTAAATGTGGTTCAGGCTTCTGTCTGGCTTCCCAAGCACATCTCCTCTCTCTGCTTCTGGACTGTTAGAAAAGCTGTTCAATTCATCCTTCGGGTTAATAGCTCTGGCCACATCACTTCTGTCACTCCCTCTGGCTCGCTTATTCCTACTCTGCCTGAAATACTCTGCCTTCACCAGCTTGGCCCTTCCCCAACCCGCCCTCACCCCTACCTTTTCTCTTACCATATTCTCTTATCCCTTCTTCCACAAGTCTGGTCAAGCCAGACTTACCTGCCTTCCCCATCCTTGTGCACATAAAGAGTTTCTGAAGCATTTCGGTGGATTTTCCAGATGCGCTCAGGGTTAGTGGTGGTTGTGCAGGGCTGTGACAGTCATCTATGTCATCTCCTCAGACTCACCATACTGATTTTCCAGCCTCAGCAGATGTTCCCCAGAGCAGACTAGCTCCATTAGGTTCCAGCTCCATTATATTACAGTACCTCTGCGAGTATATCTTCTGTATTACATTTATATTGTTTCTGAGACTAAGTATAGGCACTGTAAATCCTGGGTGCCTCCAGGACTACTAGGTATGTCCGTGTTCCTAAGCAGCCAAGATGTTCCCCACACCTCCTGCTGGCTGGGAGCCCAGCACCAAGGTACTTCGATGCTTGTGATTTTTTGTGTGATGTGACATATCAGAGCAGCGGGTTTAGGTTCCCACAATCAGGGGGGATTTTTCTTCCCTGATAGGGGAATTCCAAGCCGGAGCTGCTGCCCGCTGGCTCTGTCAGGGAGGAGGGAGGCGAGAGGGATGAGCTCCAGAAACCTCCCCGCTGCTGCCCTTCTTCAGCTGCCGGTGGGAGGGGGGTCCGGGCAGGCACGTGGGGCTGCGGAGGGCGAAGGGAGGTAGGACACTTCCTTTGAGAGAGTAGGACATTTCCTCAGGCAGAGTCTCACCGGGCACACCTTCCTGCTCTAAGAGGGAGTCTGACAGTAAGGAAGAACACGGGAAAATCTTCTCGCTGGTGCTGAGTATGGAGAGGGGACTGTCACGCAGAGCAGGTGCCCTGCTGCAGGCAGCTGCCAAGTACCTGCTTACCTGAAACAGGTTAGTACCCACGCAATGGGTACCTGTCACACGTATGCCCTGCTTCCGAAGTCAGGTACCCTGTGGGGCTCAGGGCACAGTTTCATCTAGAGTGGGGCTTTTGCTGTGGTTTCAAAAAGGCCAGAGTCCGTGTGGTCCATGAGTCCATGGGTTCAACCGAAGTCCATCACTTGCGTTATTAACGAATGAGTATTTCATTTGTTCCATAAAGCAAAACATAAAATAGCACAAGTAATATGTATTTAGATTTTCAGGCGCACACTTCCAAGTAGAGTTTCTCCAGAAATCTTAACTTTCTGCTAATTAAAATAATCTCAGATAAACCCACTGCTATAAAGAGAGAAAGACAGCCAATGGACCACATGCAAAGAGGAAATGCCAGCAATGAATTATGATCTAGAGAGAAGTGCCTGAAGGAATTTTTGTTTGGCCCATTGATTTCTTCTGTGTTGATCTTAAATGGGGAATAAGCAGGCTACAGGAGGGACGCTAAAGCACGTAAGATTATTTAAAATTTAGAAGACGTGGCAATAGCAGTGAGGACATGGATATGACAGAAAGCAACCTGGAGTGCTCAGGAAACACAGGGTGAATCATGAGAAACGGGTGCGTTCCAGCCAATGGAGGGGCACAGAGTATTGCTAACATAGCAAGTCTATAAAGTGGCCACCGTAGCTCAGCTGGTCAAATGGCCATGCGTCTGTGGGGCAGGCCTGCACAGGTACCGGGAAGCAAATGCTCATGGCACAGCCAGTCATTGTCACGTCAGCGACAGGAGCAGGTCATTTAGCCTGCTCTGAAAGCTGAGGAAGAAAGAGGACATCACGGGTTGCCTTTCGTTGCATGTTTCATGTTGTTCTCACCTTCTACTTCAAGTCACAGGTTTTTGGTTTCAGAACATGCCTTGTACAAGGATCAGAGCCAAAACGGGAAGTATTTAGAGAGGATGATAACTCTGTGTAGGAAGAGAACAGAATTTCATTGCTACGGACAGTGACAGTACAAAGACCGTGTGTCCACACACCTTTGCCCACACACCTGCTCTTCACCTTGCCCTTCCTTGTGGGCGTAGAGAGCATTTGCTTTCACATCACCACCCTCTCCTTTTTCACGTGTGCCCACACAGGTTCAGACTCTTTAGTGGGGGAGAATTTAAGCCATTCAAAAACAATGGAGGAACCTGTTGAGTTAATTTTCAGTGTAGCCAGTTTTGCAGTCTTGGGTTGGCTGGACTTCTGATGTTTTGCTGGGGTTTCATGGTTGCTGGCAAAACAACTGGGGAAGTATTTCAGAGTCATCTAAGGGAGAAAAGAAAATATCCTAACAGGACACATTGCAGCAGATGACTAACTTTTAAAAATAAGTTTTGATATTTGCTCATATAACTCTACATCATATGCAAAATCGTAACAGATGAGAGCATGCAGCACTGACATCTCTTTTCCTACATCAGTAAGTACCTTGTTCAGTAAAGATATGTTCAACTATCTCTTGTAAAAGATATTATAAACATAAGAGCATAGGAAGACATAAACACTTGTTCTGAAATAATAGTGTAACTGATCTGCTGCTATTTTATACTTTAGTAGGTTTGTGCAGACTGTGCAATGCCTTATCCAAAGACCTCTGATGTTTTAGTAATAGGAGCTTTTTCATTGACTTCTATATTAGCACTACTGCATAGCCTAGTTATTAATCACTTCACAAATCATTAATTAATTAATTAGATGAATAACTAGTGCTTAAAAATCTGCATCTTGTTAATACACAATAAGTCAGCTTTTGAGTATGGTAGCAATTTATGTTGAAATATTTTCCTTGTATTTTTTAACAGTTTGAGCACTCTTCCTAGAGTCAAAATACCCAGACATAGTGGCTCCCACATAAAAAATAAAATTGTTCAAATGGCAAAGCTGCAAAACTCCAGTTCAAAGGGTGAAAGTTTTGCAAACTGTTCCAGTAATAATAAATGTAAATTTTGCTATGACCACTTGGTGTCATCTAGTCAGAGCTAGTTAGTTAGCTTCTTGTTCTAGACTTGGTTTTAGCATTAGAAAAATCACAGTTAACCTTGATTGTCTGAGACCTGGAGGACCAATACTAGCTCTTATTCTCTCCAGGAGAGCTCCTCAGAGACAGCATTGCAGAGTCACCAGAAGACTTTAACAACTGTATTCTCTCTTAGAAAATCTGTTTTAGGGGCAGACCTAGGCATGCAACTGAGACTTTTTGCCCTGATTGCAAAATTGTTTTGCTGCCAGCGCTGCTGGAGAGCAGACAAGGCGAGTACATCCTGCTTGCTGTACCCGAGACCAAGTGCAAGGGTCCAGCGTGTGACAGACAGCACTATTAGGTGACACGAGTGGAGCCCTCAGGAACTTCCGTGCAAATCTGGTGTCAGCTTGGGACAAGCTCTTCGCTCACTCTGCAGCATGAGCCCTCCACCTCTTTGCCAGTCTGCTAGCGAGAGGAAAATACTCAGCCCTCGACCGAGACAAACAACTCCAGGGCTCTGGGGGGAAGCACATTTTTCAAGAATTCCTTGTGAGGTGAAACACTTGGAATATATTTTTCTTTTTCTTTGTAAAGAGCCTCCTCTGTTCTGCTCTCCAGTTGGGCGACCCTGCAGTGAGTTACACCCAGCAAATGGGTAATTGCTTGGAACTTGGAACTGAGGCTTGGAAAATCTTTTTGTGTTTAAATCTGTACCTAATCAAATATCTACTCGCTCTGTGAGGAGCAAGAGCATCGAGCAGAGAGGGGGAATATTTCACATTGGCAGAAATGAAAGGCAATGTTTTGATTCAGACGCTTAAATTCAGTTTACCAGGAGACGGGTTTAGAGAGAGGATAGTTTTAAAAGGGTTTTAATTGCTTCATATATCACAGTTTGTTGTGTTTTAAATATTTGTGGTGATTACCTTTGCTGCTGACAGATGAAGGAATCCGATTGTGTTTGGTGCTGCCTACCACAAAAAGTGTAATACGGAGAGTATAATGGAACTGGGAAAAAACAGAGGTAGAATTAAGTGCAATTAGTAAAATGCGACAAATGAGTAGTTGGTTACTTATCAAAAAGAAAACGGTTGCACCTTGTCAGCACTGCGACAATCCAGTTATTCAAAAATCAGGGCATTGCCGATTGATGTTGACAAACTGGAGGGAATTCACATAAAATAACTCAAACGGCTGTTGGACTTTAAGGTCCTGGTTTATGGGAAAAATTAAAACAGCTAGATAAAGCCTGTCTGTCTAGGTACTTGCATAACAGTAATGAATGTGATATATTATGCTGCGTGGTGAAGGGCTCGGTGGAAGCCGAGGGATCCAGTAACCACTCACAACGTTGTAGGCTGTAAGCACGAGGAAACGAAAGAAGTGGGTAAGGATTGCTGAAGGAGCACAAGTGCTAAGATGAAAAGGAGGAAAGCTCATGCCAAACACTAGGAAATATTACCTCCTGTGAGAACTGTTAGGCTGTGGTCAGAAGTTATACAAAACCCCTCAGCTGAGTCATTTAAACTGAATTGTAAAAAACACTCTAGAAAATATGCTGTATTGGCACAAGGCGAGCCTAGATCGGGAACAACCAGCCTACTCCCTGGTTTCCTTTTTCCCAAGGGCCCTTTACTGCTAGTATGGTAGATATTAATTGACTTAGCAAGAAGCAGAACAGGGACGGCTGGAGGCAAAGACGGAAAATTCAGTACATGAGTTTTGTGCATCGTGGGAGCTCGGTGTGGCCACTCTTACGCGGATGCAGTAGCCCCACGGACATGGCACGTCGCACTGGCAGACAGGACCAAAATGAGCCTTGTCCCACTCTGAGCCATTATATCAGCTCAGATCTAATCTTCCCTGTATCGCTGATCAAAGGGGTCTGCGCTGAGAGGAACTGCAGAAGACATAATGGGGCAAACTGGGGAATCTGTGACAGCTGCTCCTATTGCATCCTTGTTCATGGCTGGTTGTGCCTGTGGAAGGGGATCAAGAGGCAGGAAGCTTGCAAAGACACATCACCTCTCTGTGCTGACGTGTTTCCACCTCTTTCTCCTACCACCACAGATTTCCCACATTTTAAGTTAAGAAGAAAAACAGTTGAACCTGTCACTCTGAACATTTTATGTTTCCTTCCTTTCTGGTATTGATAAAGGCAGGAGTTACAGGGACTGGGGGGGAAGCTCTATGGCAGTTAGAAACAGTCTGGAAAAAAGAAGAATTGCTCTCTTGGGAACCTCAGGAGAAAGCTACAAAGTGAAAAAAACTGTTCTCTGCTGCATGGAAAATGCTGAGTCTACCTATTCATCCTGCTGTGGTCACCACGAGGGCTTAGTGGTGCCCACCTGCACCCATCATGCACATCTGGCTACCGTTATTTGCTTCTCCGGGAGACTTATTCCCATGGCTTTACCCAATCATGGCCAGCACCATGTTTACCTGGCCAAAATTAATTTAAAACACAGTCTTTAGCATAAATACTCCCTTTATTGTGAGGGAATACTTGTGATTTTACAAAGTCTCAATTCTCAGTCCATATTTATTGGAGAGTCTTAGTTTTTATTACGTTTAGTAAGCCCACCTCAGAGTATACTGTGAAGGTGATGACCAGGGGTGCTCATTTCCCTCTAGCGCCTATAACTCCATCATAGCAAAATGACCCCAAAGGATTAAGGACCTCATGGACTTTAATGTGCTTTAGATTCACAGTACTCCTCCAAGCTGTAGAAATGTTTTATCAGGCAAAAAATATTATTCGTATTATGCAGATGAGCATGGGGTGGGCTGAGGAGTAGATTCACATCAGAACACTGAAGTTTTGACTCTCAGCATTGGCTGGCAAAACCCATGCCTTTGAGTTGTGCTCCGAAAGACATGCAGGCATGTCATGGGGAGAGTGAAGTACCTCTGAACAGCTGTGACACTCTGGGATGTGTAGTGGCATGTGAAGTAGTCATAAATTATGTTTACATGTTGCTTACCAGGCTAGTAGGACACACTATGGGTATGCGCAAGCCCCAGGCCTTTCTGGATCTCTAATACTGATGAAGGGCTGCTGTGGGACACAGCCTGAAGCTCTCCCCTGGAGGTAAACCCTGAAGCATCCCATGCTCAAGGTTCTCAGCGACACAGCCAGCCTGGTCTGAGGTGAGGGATGGAAAGACTGGACTTGTCCTGGAAAGAGAAGGGGAGAAGGAAAGGGCAAATCTGAGGCACGGAGCTGGGGGAGAACCCAGCCTGCTTCTCCTGCTCATGGGTGCATGTCTTGTGAAAGAAGGAGGGAGTACCCCACCAGCAGGAGCTGGTCATGCAAGGTCAAGCAGCAAAGCCAGTTTCTCAGGCCTGTGCTACCAGCAGAGCAGACCACAGGGTTGCTACCCGCAGCAGGCTATGGCTGTCCTCAGCTGCCTACGCCCAGTCCGAGCTCTGTGCTAAGCCAGCCCTTTGAAAACCAGCCAGGCTTATCTCTTTCTTTCAAAATCTACTTAGAGATGCAGTGCTTGCTCCGTCCATGCCTCAGAATTGATGGACGAGGGAGGGGATATTCACCTTTGCATCTGTCGAGGGCATGGACTTTTGGTATGACCATCAAAAAAAATGAATGAGTAGACCTGCTCTTTGCATGGACAGTACTCTGAAGAAGAGCCACTACCAGCCTCCAGGCAGCCTGATGTGGAGGAGGAAAGTTTCATGGTTTAGTGACACATGGCCTTGTGCCCAACCAGCACAACCATTCTTCTCTGTGTATTTAGAGAGTAATACTAGTAACTCTCAATTATAGTACTTAATACTTCTCAAGTATTTAGGTTTGTGGGCATTTTGACCTAGGGATCTCTTTTCTTGTGATATGTTACAGCAGGGGAGGCCAGACTCAGCTGGAGACTTTTTGCCTATATGTGTGTGAGTTGCAAGATGGCAGGATGCTCTGCAGAAGATGTCCTCTGGCAGAGCCTTTGGTCCCCATACCTGAATGTGTTAAGTGCTGGCTAAACTGCAAAGGACCATCCCTTCTCTCTCTGTCAGACTTACAGGCCGGGTAGCAAAAAGTGAACTTGGCAACTTTTAAACTTTAATGGGGTCTGTGGTCTGTTTATTTGATAATGTATTTTTAGCAGAATATGATAGGTATCCTTTTCTGGGAGAGAAATGCAGTAAAAACTCCAGTGAATAAATACAAGTTTTTGTTTTCAACACTCTCCTCCTGGACTCCCGCTGCCAACCGACTGCAAAACTCAAAGAGATTATTTTGGCGGTTCCAAAAATCTGTCACACAGATCTGAGTTTTTTTCCTTGTATTTGTCAATGTGTGACTAAGCACAAGTATTACAGGAAACATGGAAATGTTTGGGCTTTAAAGAATGGCTGTGGAAAAAGACCTCCTACTGATTAACAACTGCTGTTTAATAAAATAATTTTCGGATGTCCAAATTGCTGATTGTTCCAGTGAGGGTTACGTTCTGACCAGAAGGGATCCCACCAGTCCCATGTCATCAGCTTGGGCGCGCTGAGAAGAGGCTTTTCTGCAGCCATTTCCTGCTTCAAAACAATGGAGAATGAGAGATGCCCATCTTTGCTCCCTGTGGTGCAGGGATCTGTTTAGCACAATCTCCAGGGTGGAACCAAAACCAGGGGAGAAGGAGCTAGGAAAGGAGCTGGAGCATGAAGGAGAGTCCTTGTCTTGAAGGTGCAACCCACTGGTTGATTAGGAAGGCCCAGCTAGGATGGAAAAAGAGAAGAAATCTCACGCTTGCTGAAATGCTGAGGGTCAGTGTGGTGTACTGGGAGCTAGCTAGAAGGAGAGCTGGGGGAGCCAGGAACCCACATGAAGTTCCCCAGGAGCTTCTGTATTCTGCAGTTCTCCTTCCATGGCAGGGTCCCAGCCCAGCGCTGCTCTTCTGCTTTCCTCCACAGGGCTGGCACCTGGGCTGCCCGATGCACACCAAAGCTCATTGGCACTTGGGCTGTTCTGTTTTAATTGTGTCCATTCAAGTGCTCCCATGCACAAACTTTTCTCTTATGTCCGTTATGTTTTGAGCCTTTTTCTGCTGTGCTGTGAGGCTCGGGTCTAGTTTGGCTGTCTTGTGAGGCACTGGCAGAGTGCTGCCGGATGGTCTTTCACAGTTGACGTGCACGCCAAACTCTTCACCTTGAACCAGGGCCACGTTCGTGGCAGGTCCGACACACTCCTAGTAACAAGCGTTCCCTCTGCCAGTTTCTTGCTGGGCACAATACAACAGCTTCAGCTCCATGCAGTTATGTATTCTTAGTCTAAACGTAGCTGAAGGCAACAAATTGATGGGACTACCCTTTTTTTTTAAATTTTAGTTTAGAGGCAGCCAGCAGATGCCAGGAAGGGTTGCTTATTGACATTAATCATCACCCTGTTGATAGTGCTGGGCAGGCTGCTTTCATTGACCAGAACTGAATCCAGTAATCATGTCATGGAAAATATACATCACATTTATTTCAGTAGCATGTCTGAATTACAGTAATATGAGTTCAGTGACTACATTGGAAGCAGGAGCAGAGCCGTTGTCTGTTAGCACAGATGTGGCCCAGAGCTGTGCCCCACAATCTGCTGTGCTGAAGCAGGACAGTGAGGCTATGTCCAAAAAGTCATAAAATTATCCTCCAGGATTCTGCAGCCCAAACCCTATTCAGACAAATAAAGAGAAGTCCATGCACAGCGGCTGTAGAACTGTGTTTTCCATTGTTTTCTTCAAGTATAACTCTTCAACAGGGGGGATGGCCACAGTCCCTTCAAACAGCAGAAATACTCTAATAAGAACACATAAAAGAGACCATCCAAAAAGACAATAATTACAGAAGTGTCTCCTTTTACTCTATCTACAGAAAATGGTAGTTAAAACAACAGCTGAGAAAGTAAAGCAACAAAAAAATAAACATCTGAGATTTAGTTTGATCACTTTATGCCTGGGTAAAAGAACAAGTTAATCATCAAACAATATTTGTATATCGACTAATGTGTTAATGAATTCAATTTTTGTTAAATAGCATCAACATGTTAGATATTACATGGAAAAGAAATGAGGATGAGTAACTAGCCAAAGTAGTCATTTGAGCCTCTTTTTTCCATGGTGAATGCAAAGTCTCTGACCTCTGTTCAACAGAATGGTTGAGAGATGAGGCTTGGGACTATGTTAAATTACCATGAACAGCACAATTCAGGGGGAGCAGATGTGATTAGTTGTCCGAACTTGAATGTGAATATATTCCTGTGGATCTGTTCTCAACCCTTTCCCTGCAGCACGCAGCCTAACAGGTAAATATTGACTACAATTAAATTAAAATGTGGATTAAGATGCTGATTTGCAAAAATTAATATCTTGAGGATGAGGAGACCTCTTACCCCTTGGGCTCCATGAGTGTGCACATACTGTATCTGCTTCACTTTGTGCATTAACTGTATGTATTTGTGGTCATTATACTGGTTCACTGGCATAAAAACTCCAAAATGGCCAAAATATCACTTTTGGATCTTATAGACTAGTAGGATTGGGTACAGTATGCCAAATTTAACACATGTAGGTCTTGTTCAAACTTTTTATATAAAAATAAGGCCTTATTTTACATGGGAAAAATAAAACACAAAATGTCTCACAATGAGAGTTTTACAGTTGTTTCAGACATTGATGTAGTTTATTACTATAGGTTTGTGAAGCAATGCTGATATATTTCTAGGTGTTACCCACCCTCTTAAACTTTGCTGTTGCTGAGAAAGGAGATAGAATACGCTGAAAAGCAGAGGAATACACATGCAGTAAGATGAACAATGCACACATATGCATGTACTGAAAAGGTAAGTAGCCTTTAATTAGATCAATGCTCCCTTTCTTGCAGGAAAGGTGTGTTTTATTTAAATCATCAGGAGAGATCTGCAAGGGTTTCAAAGGAGAAATTGCTGAGGACGTTGGTGAGATGGAATAGAATACTCTGCCAGTCCAGGGCGTTTTCAAAGGGAGGTAGAGCTGAAGTAGAGACCAGAATTAGTTTATGTTCCTTGCTATTGCACTGGCTTAGTATGAAATTATTTAAATATAGCTTACTTAGTAGGGAAGACAGCCTCTTCATAGCGATGAGGAAACATCTAGAGATAGTTTGATGTTTGTAGCTGCCGTGCCTTCAGGAGGAGATCCATTTTTGGGGTTCTTAAAAATTCTTCATTTCTTTCATGTTTTCATCTTTCTTTTAAGCCATCGTGATAATGCATAATATTAAAAACTAGACAACACCCTGAATTTAACCTTTATATTTCAGTTCTCCAGTTATAGAAATATTGCAGCCTATAAGACAAAACAATTCTCAGAAGCTACAAACTTAAATTAACTGCTACCTCTTATCCAGATGTATACTACTTCAGATTTTGGAAACTATGGAAATGTTAATGGAGAATATCAGTTTTCAAACCTTTTTATTAGTAGCCAGAGAGAATTTTTAATTACATTTTTACTTATTCTCTAACTTGATTCGCATTGGATATCCTTAGAAAAACTGTCTGTGTGCAGATTAGGCACATCCTTCAGAGATTTGTTGCCTCAGAACCTCTCAGTCCAAGTTGAATGTGTCAAGGCATCATGTGATTTCCTTGCTGCAAACCTTTGATAATGAAATCAGGAACACAATAAAATTGGAACCCACCTTTCCATGACTTTATCCTCAACTCTCTTCTCCTTATAGATCTGTGCTTTAAAGCACTGGTGAGAAAATCCACAGTCCTTTTGCCTTTCCTGCATTCAACCGCTCCTAGAAAATGACTGTTAGGTCAGTAAGTTATGTCTCAAGAGGAAAAACTAAAAGAATTAAGCCATCAAGACTGAATTTCATTTTGTTGTACTTCCAGAAAGGGTTGAGTTACATTAATGATGGTTTCTTGTTCAAGTTTCATGTGCCAGAGTCGCAGGGACAAAGTGTGAAGGACTACCTGGTAAAAAAATGCTCACCTAACTAGCTGGGCTTTCAAGTTTTCCACTGTTAGTGCTCAATAAATGTGCAGAGTGGTTAAAAATCACCTCTTTCCATTTGGATGCTTGGCCCCAGCTATTTTTCTGAGTGCCAAAACTTTGCTAGGAAGAAAAGGAGACCCAAAAGAATGTGATGCTACTTTATGGAGGAGAAATCTTCTCTTCCTACCCTGGCATTAAATTCTTGAAGGTGAACAACGAGGGAGACGTGTCTAGAAATGCACAAAGAAGCTGGCTAATTAAGAGAGCTCCCACTGCCCCCCCTTCATGAAAGCTGCTATGCTTTTGAAACCCTGGAGATGGTTTCACTGTGAATTTGTGAGGTTAGGAATACAGCTGGGATGCTGAGACTGTGGGCTGGGTGGTATGTATAGAATGTGTTTGATCAGTTTCCCTGGTTGTATTAGAAAGAGATGGCATAAAACAAATGGGGTGGAAATAGGGAGAAAGGATGAGTAGCTCCCTCTGGGATAAGTCTGAACTCATTTAGATTGTGGGAAATCATTTTTTTGTGTTGAATGTATTTTTTTTCCTGGAGATTTCAGTGAGAAGATCTTTTTTTTTTTTTTTCTCCTACCCTTTATCAATGTCACAGAAAACATTTTTTGGGCCTTGAGGAACACAAGGCTCAGACCTTGCAGTTCATTCCTCCAGATGTTAGCATGGCATGCTACAGCCTAGCTTTCTGTATATTGACATGCAAATAGCTTGCCAATCTCACCTCGCCCATGGTATTTTGCACTATTATTATTATCCCCTGCTTCCCCCTACTATTCAACCCAGAAAAAATACTTTTCTTGCCTGAAACATCACCACTGAGGGGGTACTTGACCACTGATATCTCTGGGCAATTGAAGCGCGTTAGACAAACAGAACCTGGGTGATGCAGGACACGGTGCCTCTCTTTAAAAGCCACTGAAAATGCATAGTGAGCTTTCACTGCATGCCATTAAATCCACCAACATTAAGGTTGCCCAGGAGATTACAACGCATTGGCAAGGAGTTTCATATGTCCTTTCAGTCATATTCACAGGCAAAAGCTCCTTCTCTCCTCTTCTACTTCAGTAAGAAGAGTATGACCAAGTCCTTTACGCTGTCCTGAAATGAGTCAGAATCCTTGTGTCAGCTCTTCCCTGGTGAGCCCAACTCTGATCATCTGGTTCCTGTACCAGCGAGGAGGGATTTCCTCACTCGACAGGACCATGGATAAACTTGGCAGAAAGTAAAAGGCATTAATAATAACAGATGTTGTAATGTTTTTCTATGTTTACAAGACCCCAGTGTGCTCCATGTATCATTTGAAATTGTATTGAAATGATTGATTCGCATTTAATTCATATAAGATAAAATATTTGTAGAACAGGTCAAGGCTTTCTAAAGATGCAAATAAACAACTCAGAGTCTGTCTGAGAAATTCTGTGTTTGGACCTGACTCCACCCATTAAAAACTGGTACTCAGTTAAATGGAAAACTATAATTTTGTTTCAGTTTTCTGTCTTTTCTATTGTAAAGATGAGAGCTGCACTGAGATTCTACTGGGAAAGCAATATCAATTAATGAAAAGCAGGGCATTAGAATTAAATGGAAAACAATTTTAAAGTTTGTTTGAAAACTTTATGCAATTGTTTATGACTGACTAACCTTTTCTTCCAATGTCTCTTCCCTTTGGCTTTTATTCAGCAAGCTGCTTAAACCCATGGCTCGCTTTAAGCGGGCAGTGGATTAAAATCCTTGTTGAACTGGGGCAGGCAGAGTTACCTGTTAGTTCAGCTCAGAATGGTAAATATTTGCTCGTATTAGTGCTATGCAAAACTTAATCTTTAACCTTATTAAAACTTTGTGACATGAGCAAAGGACTTGGAGTCTTGCACAAGCCTCTTGAGGTGAAGTTCCACATGTGCATGAAGGTGCATGAAGGGCACCTTTATTCAGAAGCAACTATGGATCTGTAGATCCGTGATGATTCACTGAGCAATTTCTGGTGATCCTGAAAACCTGTGTCTCCTGGGGCAGCAGCAGGAGTACTAACACATTTGACAAAGGAAACGGACCAACTTTACTCTTTCTGCCAACTGGTGGACATCACATTCTTCCTCATGGTGTCAAGAAAGGGACTAGCAGTCAACGTCTGAATGTAAGTTCCTTCCTGCTTTCCCACACGATGGTTTGTAGTACAGGAGTGATGGGGCACTGGGGCAAGTTGCGTTCACAACAAGCAAAAGTTAGTTGAGTTTGCAGTTTTCATGAAGTGAATCAACATATTTCATCCTAAATTGCAACAGGAAGTTGAGACACGCTAAAATGATGCAGTTTGCAGATTCACTGAAAGAGCTGGCTAAACCAACCCAGAGCTCTTAACACATTATTTATCTGAATGTGACACAGAATGAAGCAAGGAGAAAAGGCAACAGACAGATTACTTACCAGTAATGTGCACTCTTTGAAATAGGCAGTCCCTATGTACAAGCAAGTACTCAGTGGATGTAAGTAGATACACCGGTTCATATCTGAGCCTCCCTCCATCTCCCCAGGCTTGCTAAATGCACGTGAGCACAGCGTCATCTTGATCACCATGTCCCCAGAGAAGCAGATTAAAAAGCCTTTGATGGAGAGGGAAATGAATGTAACGTACATTTATACCGTGCATTGTAAAACATTCCCATTGCTGTTGTTCCTGTCCTTGAGGCCGCAGATACCTTCACGCTGCGAGTCCCTCTAAGCTGTAATGCCATGCATTCACAGTTATCCATGAATGGCTTTCAAAAAATAGGACTTGGGCACCAGGTATGTGCTCAGATGTCATAGACATTACCAGTCCTCAGCAAAGCCACTGAGCTTGCTGGAGGCTATCGTTGAAGACGTTGCTGTAAGTGGTAACACAGGGCTGTGTAAGGGAGTTCAGCCACTACTTCTCCTCCTCTGCAAACAGACTGCCAGTAATTACCCCATTATGAAGCATTTCCATAACAAGTTAGGATGTTTATATGGACTCAGGGGGCTGCCCCAGCTGAGTACTGAGTGTTACATTCATGTCCCTCTGAGGATCCTGTAAAGGTGGGAGCAGGCTAATCAGCCTGTGGAGGAAACATCTAGCACCATTCCTACGTACACAAGCTGGTGTTCAAGAACAGCATGTAGGTGCATCGAGAGGGAGGACAAAACAGATTCCTTGGTTGTAAAAGATCAAAAAATCCACCCTCAACCCAAGAATCTGTCCAAAATGCAGGAGCACTCTATGGCACTGCCTGTCCTGCAGATTTGGGTTTGGTGAGCTATTCCTTCAAGAGGCAGAGCGTCCCATCACCTACCCTGTGAGAAGCTGGAGTGACTGCGGTCCCCTGTGTCACCCCTGGGGAGCCCTGGCACTGGCAGCACCACCTCTGTGCTGGGACAGTGAGTGCCACTCTTAGCAAAAGGCCAGGAAATTCAACCTAGTGAGCAATGAAAGCCCGTGCCCTGCAGTTCCTCTCAGGTGAACAGCCTCTTCCAGATGGGGAACAAATCTATGTGCCCCTTTTCAAGCACTCCTGCCCAAGAGGCAGAAATCTCTTCTCTCTCCTCTTTAGCAACTGGAAGGTTTAAAAAAGTGGTTTCCTGGAATCTAGCTCTAAGCAGATTCAAATTACTTCTCGTAGCGCAAGAAAGGCTGTTCTGGTTCTTCAGCGTATACCAAAGCCCCTCATTTTTTGTCCTCCCCATCCTGAACCCATTCTGCCACCATTTCCAAAGCTGCATTTTGTGTACATTGCTGAGAATTCTTGAGCTGGCTTTACATTAAAAAACAGTGAAGTCAGCTGGGTACTTAGGAATGTGGAAGCTGAGGAAAATTTGAGTCATAAGCATCTGTATTATTTGCGTGAGACTCTTTGTCTGACTTTGAAAGAAATACTCTGAAATTTTAGGTATGGAGTAATTTTGAAAGTGTTTGTCTTTTTTTTAACTCTTCACACGCTAGGTTGCATTTTTAAAGTTTAGTCCCTGTATCTCCCCAGATCCATGTGCTGGTTTGTCACCCACAGCTCATGGTTGCCTCCTTTACAAGAGACTGGGGTCTATGCGTAGGTGGTGCAGCAGCCTGAGGTGCGTTGATCCAAACCTTGGCTCCGGCAGCAATGCTGAGGTGAAGCTGTGTTGACAGATTTGGGGTCTGTTGTATTGCTGTTCTGAGCTTTGTGGGAATCTGAGACACAATTGTGGTATTTTGGAGTAAACATTTTAAAGAGAAGGAACAATTTTCAGTAAACTGTAGGGAGGGTGGGAGAGCAGCTATGCTGCTAGAAGAGGAAGCTGGAAATAAAGGCTTTTGTTTCTTCCTGCATGGAGAGGTCACTCAGTGTCTCTGAACTTCCAGTTACCTCCTATAAAAAATATTACAGCTGTTAATGTGAAGCATTGTGGTGCCCAAGTACAGAACCGGACAAGCTGAATGGCGGAGATGGTCTTTGTGGTTTTTTTTCTGGAGAATAAAATGGGTGCAAATTGTAAAGTCTTTTCTCTCCAATTTATAATTGCTGTAATAAAAAGGGCCAACATATAACAGCCACACAGAGAATAATACAGAGGGGGAAAGGAGTGGTAAGGTGGCCTTACATCTTAAGAAACAGAGCTCTTTAGGCTGGGCGCAGTATTGCATCAAGGCAGGATTAACCCCCCCTCCCTGCAGTAGCTCATTTTGAAGTGGTTTGAGGATCTCTGCAAGGTGTGACCTGCGCTGTGCCTTGGGGATGTGTGTTTCCCGTGGATGCGCATCTCCTTTCCCACCACAGGTCTGCAGCCAGGGGCACAACCGACCCAGCCACTCTGGCGCTTCCCCACAGATCCCTGGGTTAGAAAGATGACGGCCAAGGAAATATATGAACCCCTGGAACAACTCTGGCCGCCTGTTCCTGGTTGCCCTGTTTTTTCAAGGGACTGCTGGCGGCAGGCGTGGGTCTGTCTGTCCCCCAGATTGGGTGAGAACCCCACTTGTGGGGTTACAGGGTTGGGAAGGAGGCAGTGGGATGAAGCTGCCCATCCTGGGCAACCCATCTGAGTTACATTTGCTCTCAAGGGTATCCAGGGAATGGTGGGAAATGGAGGAGTTGACGTGTTTTCTGCACACCCAGTGTCTCTGCACAAACACACGCACCTCAGTCAGTCGTGCCTCTGGTAACTCCTCAGGGCTCCTCTCTCATTCTGCGGAAGAGAAGCTGGCACTGGCGTGGATTTGCAATATAATAATAGTGTCCTACTTGGAAAGCGGCACTTCGCATCGGCTTCCTGGCTTCCCAGTCTGTCCCGGCTGCATAAGTATCCTGTGGAAAAAAGTTCAATGTCAGGTTTGTATCAGAATAAATGTATACGAGGGTCTCAAGTTAACATCACACAGGGAACCTTATTTTTATACTTCCTAAATTTAAAGTGCCTGACTTCGCACCTTATCTATATTCATAGGGTTTTTTCTTCTTTTACGTTTTGTTATTGTTATGGGAAGCTCTGGCTGCCCATTAAGTACTATGAGCAGTCCCGAAGAAACCCACAGGTTATTGGGAAATATATTAATTTGTTCCAGAGCTCACTTTACTTATCACCATTGGTTTTGGAAGCCAGCAACTTTAAAGCAGAGTTTCAAATTGTTTCAGCATGTTAAAACCCACAGTGGTGTGTAAGTTCATCTGCGTATGCCATGCGTCTTAAACAGAGATGTGCATTTTATGTCAAACATTCAAAATGACCACTTAAGAACATGGATATTTATTTAAATTTTGGCTGCCCAGTAAGTGTTTGACTACATTTCCACTAAATAATAATGACATCAAGAGCTTTGTTAAATTAACCACAAGACCAGTATGTATTTCCTATGGCTTTCTCAGGGGACGTCCAGTACACTAATCCTGCCAAAAGGCAGCATGCTAAACTATTGCAGGGACTGAGTACGTGTGGAGCAAGACTGCAGCTGACAAATGACTGTCGGGCGCTGAAGTCCGGTGTAGACCTACGAAATTTAGGATTATTGCTACTATTCTGGAACGTGAAATGAATCCAGCATCAGTTTGATGTCAGCCCCCCTGGGGTGGACTGATCACCACGGATGCTCTGATGATGGCGGGAACTTCACGGCACATCTGCTTTCCTATCTCTTGTGTGCCGTTGGCTTTCACTACTGAAAACTGCTGCCCCAGGCCATGCACACAAGCAAACGTTGGCTGCTGTTTTGTGTGTAAGTCTGTCTTTGCTCAAAGACCCCACTAGAAATGACTGGTTCAGTTCCACTGTCTCTTGGTGAAAGGTTTCAGAGAGTTGATCTGCTGATAGAAATAATATCACGTGAGTTAGGTATAACACAAATAGCATACGCTTCAGTAAAGAGTTACAGTGAATTTCTTACATGTAAAACATAAAACACAGAGCTTAAAAATAATCTATGAATGGGAAAAAAGGGTGGATTTGTCACATTTTTGGCTGCAAACTGTTTAGTTAGCTCTGGTGCTGAATCAGCCAGGTGGTTACACTAGTGTCCAAATGGTGTCTGGCTCCAGGAGCTGCAGAAGCTGCGATGAACCCAGTGGAGGTCTGCGTAGAGCACGGTGTCTCCTCTGGCATGTATATCTCCCCCACTCCCCGGGCGCTGTTGGATGCTGCCACATCCTCACAGCTCTGCCCTGGGGGTTGTGGATGCAGAGCTGCTTCTGCTTTCTGGCAGAAACTGCCCTGCCCGTAAAATATGAAACACCGGAGATATCCTTGTGAGTAGTCATGCTTCATGCTCTGGAGACAAATACCTGCTGCTCCAGAAAAAGCAGAGGCAGCTGTGAGTATCTGGCAGTGATACTTCGCTGGGAGATGGAGGAGCAGAAAATGGACAAAATTCTGTACATTTGTTCAGACACTTGGACAAGGGAAAATGAGAGCTGAATGAAGGGAAAAGGGAGGGAAAACACGGTAGGCACAGAAAGGGCAACTTCAGTGGCTGAATGTTTCTGGCTTTCTTTCTCATCCACCTTGATCTGATCCTCTCCTATCATGCCTATTGTGTTGTACATTGCGTTGTACCTGCTTACTGTACCGCTTAAGTTCTCAGGGTTCACTTTTTGGCAAATTCTTTTATGGGCATATGTCTTTTATCTTGGTAATAACCGCTAGAGTTCAACTAAGTTTTATGGTATTACTTAAACCAAAACTGAAATGGCTATGTTTCCAATAAGTCATTCCTTTAGTGTATTTATCAGAGATAAATTGTGGTGAGTTCCTAGCTGACAAAATGGAATAGTCATGCCTTGCACTCAAGTAGCAGCATTTTAAAAGATGACTTTTGGCAGGGAAAGAAGGACGTCATCATAATGATGTTGCCAAGTGCATGTTTTTTTGATACGAGAGTGTTTCGGGTGTTATGCACTCCATGATAATGTGGTCATTTTAAAAAATAATGAAGGTCAGTCTTAAGGAAGTACCTCGTTTTATATGATGTTCAAATTGTGACTGATGCATTTGCATAAAAAGTCCTTGGCAAACCAGTTTGTGGTCATAGAGTGCGTGGATACCATCACAACTGATGCTGAAAAGGGTAATTACCACTGACAGTGGCAATAGCAACAACTTCTGGCTCCATAGGTGACTCTTGACAGGTCAAGAGATATCTACACCCCTTTCTTCCTTTTCCTACAACTTTGCACCCTCTCCTCCACCAAACGCATACCAGCTGATATATTTTCCTTCTGTACCTCCCATACCCTAAAAGGCAGTTGCTGTTGGATTGCCATTACCTAGCTGTCTGAGTTAATTGAGCATGCAAAAGTAGTAATTGTCTATGTAGAGTCACCTACTGTGATGGGAAGCATTTACATCAGGGATAATCAGCAGCTGCGGACATTCCCCTTGATAGAGTGATCGGTGCATCAATGAGGTGGGTGTAGCACAGGTTGGGAATCACAGCTGCAGGGTAAGGTTTTGACGTACATAAATCTGACTCCACACTCACTTGTCAAGCATCCAAATGAGTCAGTTGTGTGGCCCGCTGTAGAAACCATTCTGGTTATGTATTTATTATGACTCTCAGTGCATGGCAGCATTAGTAAACTCATCACTTTTTGTGGTATTGGAAATGTAAGAGAATAAATCTGTATGCCCAAGTGACTCCTTGTGGTATAATGTTCAGCGGTAGCAAGGTGTGCTCATTCCTGAGGTCTTATGAGGGGTGGCCAGGACAACTGCACTGTAATACAAGCTTATGATAAAGATATTTCAGGATATTTTTTTTTTTCACATTACCTGGATTAGACATGAAATATCAGTTCACTCAGAAAGTGAACAGTTTAGAAGTAACAGGAGCCCACATTTTTACTGACTAGTGACTGTTTCTGGTATTTGCCCACTAGATGGCTGCAATTGTTGAAGGTAAGTACCTTGGACACTTGGAAGGGGCTTCAGATGACAAAATCTACTTTCCGTTCTCTCCTGAACTGTTGTCCTCACTTTCATTACTTAGAGATCACGAAGATCTGAAAGGCAGCAGAGGGCTGGAATTCCTCAAATCAAAGGTGTGAAATCTAACTCGAAGGCGTAAAACCTATTTCATCTTTGGCAAGGAAGCATTTGCAGAAAGGGGTCCAGTTGTGGCCTAATGAATTGTTGTGTCAAACAAGAACTTATGAATGAAACTTGAAGGCTACAAGGAATAGAAAAAGGTCTTATCAAGAAATAAACCATTTCTTGGATCACAGAAAACGTAGGGACAAAGTGAAAATTTCCAGAGGTAAAGCGCTCAACTTAAAAAAGAAATTACAGCAAATAACAGCAGGTAAAGCAAGAAATGTAAAGGAAAAAAGAAAAAAGAAGTGCATCCTGTGCCATAGGGATATTATAGGGTTTAGAGATAGTGTAAGTATTGTGTAAATGCTAAACAAACACTTTGTCTCAGCTTTCAATAATGATGGTGCTGGCCATGAGGTAAAAAGTGGGAAAGTGAATGGACGTAGGTATGTGAGAATGAGTGTGGTGGAAATAAGACTCAGATAAGCTACTCAAATAAGATATAGTAGATTACACAAATATATAAGAGTCAATTCACTGGGTTAGACTGAAAATCCATCTCACCATGCTTCCCAGTTCAGGATTAGTGTCCAAGCCTCAATCAGTTTGTGTCCCAGAGACTTACCTACCCATAGTGAGCGTGCAGAGGGTTGTAGTTATTAACCTTCAGTTGCTTCCTCTTCCATTGACTCATTCATGCGCCCCCTCATCTGTTTTTAACTTTAGTCATCCACAACATCTCAGGACAAGAAATTCCAGAGTTTACCTGGAGCTTGACTGAAGAACAATCTCCTTGTGTTTGCTTTGAACGTGTGTCCTCCTGCTTTGATCGGAAGAGACAGCGAGGAGCACATGGCCTCCATGCCCTCTCCATGTACTCCAGTCAGCACACTGAACAATCTTTACCTGTGACACCAGTCAGAGAAGTGTAGTTCTAGCAGCAAGGATTTCTAGCACAGATTACTGCTGACATACAGAGTAATTAAGGAACAGGAGGTAAATATAAACCAGGACAAAACATTGCCTTGGTTGCATAAAGCATTCCATATCAACATAAAATTTCTCTTTGGGAAAAATAAGGTGTTTTCTAACTAAAGGAAATATAGTATGTCCAATATTTCTGTTCTCTATTGAAGTATTTGACACTGTACCACCTGAGAAACTGTCAGATTGGAGATTAATATGAGATACTTGAGTTGCACATAAAAGGCAAGGGACAACATGCTGTGCTGAAAAGAAACCTGTCAGGCTGCAAGGGGGTGCCTTGAGACCCTGTCTTGGCACTGGTGCCACTTAATATGTTTGTTTCATGAGCTTGGCATAGAAAACAGGAATAAGCTGATGAAAACTGCCAGTGATAAATAAAAAAACCCCACATCAATACAGATGAAGATCAGACCATCACGCAAAGATGACTTTGAATATTAATTTGAAGATGACTGCACCAGAAATGGGATAGAATTTGATAGGACAAATAGCAAACCATTGCATTTAGGAGGTGATTGGAACATCTGTTATAAACTGGGTCTCTGTAAGAGGTAATAGGGACTTAGAAACATCAGTATGTTTTGGGAGTGAAAAAGACTTATTTACCCTCACATGTTTTGTCAGGTCTGGCATCTTAGACGGAGGTAGAGAGGTACTATTTTGCAAGGTGCTTGTGATCTCGTATTTGAAATTTCATTTTCACTCTGTTTACCTCACTTCAAGAGAAACTAGTTTGGACCAGAGTAGATGCAGAAGTGGAAGAGGGGAGTGATCACGGAATCAAAGATCTGATTTGCAATAAGAAAAACGCGGAGGCTGGTGTGTTAGCTTGGGGGTGGGGGAGTGGGGGGATATGATTACTCCCTATAAACACGTGAGGGGAAAAGACAAGCTAACTAAAGCTAATTCAGAAAGAAACTAAATGCCAATGTAAGCACAAGAACAAACGGACATAAACCGACTGTGAGTAGGTAGAAAAAAACCCCAGTTTTTGGATGGAGTTAGATAAGTACACAAAACTTTGCTTCTATCAGTTCCTCTGGTGATAAGGGAGAGTCCAGGAAGATCTTCATTTTATCATTTTCTGTCACTGACTGATGAGCCATTTGCCTCTGGCCGCTCAGGAGTTTGTACTGGCAATGCATGCCCCAGCGAAGGGCACTGCCTACTTGGTGATACCTCTCATGGTACGGATTACGTGCCAACCTTGAGCAACTGCCAACAAAATGTACAAGAGCCTTGGCACATTCGCCTGTGGTTGGTTGCACCAGTTTCCAGAACACAGTGTCCTTCCCACTCTCTTTTGGAGAGCCCTGTCTCATGCTGCCTATTTTTAGCTCCCTTTTTGCCCACTCTCCGTGGCGGGGGGTTTGCCTGCAACCTCTTAAAATGCCTTTGGTGTTCTCCTTCCATTTCCTTCATTGCTTTTTTTTCACAGTCCTCTCTTTCCCTCGCTAATTGTAAAGCCTGCACAAGGCTGTCTTTGAGGTATTTCGAAAGGACACAACGCTCCCTAAACACAAGGTTTTCAAATGCCTTCCTCTTTTCTGTCCAGGGCCATGCTATCTGGTATGCCTACATTTTGTCAGATCAGCTCGGTTGTTTTCTGGTCCTCCTTATAAAGATTCTGAGAAAGCTGCATTGATCTTGTGTGCCTGTGGTGTAAGACACACCTAGGCAGAGCTGTGGTAATTGCTTGCAAAGTATCTCTGCCAGTGAGCCTAAATTTCAAGAGTTCACAGAGGTTTTTTTTTTTTTTGCATGTGATTGTAGGGCTGGCTTTGTGGTTCATTTTACATTACTGTTGAAGAGAGTGAAGCCTGAGTACAGAGTCCCCTCCCTTCCCTCACTGTTCTGGTTTGTTAGCTCATCAGACCTGGGATCTGTTGGAAAATGCTGCAGCTGCCTCCAGCAAATGAGTCTGGCTTTCCCTCCCTTGGGACCAAGAGCATGAGGGAGGGAGGGAGGGAGGGATGGAGCGAGGCACTATGTCTGTGTCTTGTTTCTTCCCCCACTGTCGGAGTGAGGAGTCTGGACGTGCCTCAGGGATGGAGGGTCCAGGGATGGACCTGGACCAGGGATCTGGTCCCACAACATAGCCTGCTGCTACCTAGGCTCCCACCTGTGAGTAGTATCAAGTCATCTTGAGGCAATTTATGTTTGTAAAGTTCATTTTAAGGGAAGAGCATCAGAAACATGGAGAAAACACCTGTTTTGCCCAAAGCTGTGGCAGGTCTGGTGACAGACTTTAGAAAACCTTATCCCCAGACCCAGAAACAAAGTCAGATAAGCAACGAGCTCATCAACAAGTTGAGATTTTTCCACATTTTTCCCTTTGTGTGACCAAGCATATAGTCTCCCCACTCTTCATTTATACCCATTGCATACCACAAGATGAAAACCCACTCATGGGTTACAGAAACAGAAAGACTTACTGTGATGAGAGAAGCATATGAAGAGATGCCCTGGATTACAGTGCTGTTTCTCATTACATCACATAGATTGACTAATGTGATGTTTCAGCAGTGGAGTGATGAAGGATATGTATGTAAAGCAATAGATGACAAGCATGTCCATGTCACTGTTATGTCACTCTTCTGTGACTTTCTTTGCACATTGCACTTTAAATGACAAAGTGACAAATGGTGACTCTGTACCAAATTATTTCATTTTCCATGCAAGATACACAAATATAAATTGAAGTGGTCTTGGGGAAGCTATCTCTTATTTTCTGCTTCTCTTGCAACAAAGGACCTGTCTTAAATGTCTGTGGAACATCTATTCCAAAACAAATACACCACAGTTAATGTTTGATTTGAAATCCATCACAGACATCTGAGACAAGAGCACATCCATCGTTTCTTTCTTACATTTTGTGCCAATTTGCTAAAAACCCTCCTAACGTTTTCTCTAATCCTCTCTTTCTTCTTCTTTTCTATCTCTGTTGAAGGGAGCATTCCAAGTACAAGATTTTTTTTCCCCAAGCTTCTGACTATGTCACAGCTTGCAGGGTACAGAGGGACACCTCGGGGTGTTTCAGTTTTATGGATCTTTATTAGGTAATTTTTGTGAAAATTGATAAAGGATGCTGGTGGCACAAATAAGAACAACACAAATAAGAAGTACGTGGACAGGGACTGGTTTAAGCTATCATTTGGTATCCCCAAAATGCATAGAGATCAGGGAAATATTTCTTGAACTATTTAAAGGAGTGTGGGGACATTTTGAACATATACCACTAATCTGTACTCAGCAGATGGCCCTGGGTCACAGTGACCATGCTAACATCAGAGTTATAAGGGATACCAAGGAGAAACTGTTAAGGAGGACTGTTCTGCTTAGACATAGCTGATGCTTTTTCCCCATAATGAGACGATTACCTTGAACAACCTTCCTGAAACTCTGTGTTGATACTTGATATTCTCCAAAATAGGGCAATGGCTGTTCTGAGATTGATTTCTTGGCCTCAACATCCTGCATGACTTCTCCCAGCGAAGTTCCCCCCAGTGACTCAGAGCGCTGGCTAGTGCAATACTGGGCTCATGGCAAGGAAAATACCACTCCCTTTTTGTGACTGAGTCCTTTTAGGCTCCCCTTAGTGCATCTCCTGGCAATGATTAGGAACATCTACTTATTTTTTTAAAGGCTACTCCCCCTCCCATAGACTCCAGTCCTGTGAAGTCCTTAGGAAACATACCAAGATCTGAAAAGCTATTGTTTGGTATTTCAAATCCTGGTCGCTTTATGTCCAGCTGGTGGGAAAAGAGGAGAGAGAGAGAGAAAGAAAATAGGAAGGCGGCGGCAGGGAATGGGGGGAGGGTTAGGAGTTTAGCGCAAAATGGATAGAACTAAGGATAAAGGGATCCAAAGGACGGAGAAAAGTGGGACAAAAGTATAGCAAGGTATGATTAGTCCTAGTCCTGCTGGAGGTTTCACTAGGGACTTTGTGCAACCAGGGGGAGGCTTTCTCCTATGAAATAGCCTCTAGGGAGAAGTAATTAAAAATACAGGCACCTCAATAATCAAGGCAAAGATTAAAAAAAAAAAAATCAAACAGAATACTGGCAAAAAAGAGAAAGAAAAATATCTAAGAAGTATCTGGAATATAAAGGCAGGAGAAAAAAAAAACAAACAAAAAGCAACTATTCTGTAAGTGGCTTCCTGCCAAGGACAGACGATTTTATCTCTCTGTGCCGCGGTTCTTCCCACTGCAGAATGGAGACATGGATGCTCTTCCAATTTTTCAGAAATATTTGAAGTCTAGGAGTTGTTTGGATTGCTATTAACAGCGGATAATGTAGAGTGAGAAAGGCTTGCTACAGAGATGGAGTCATCTTGGGAATATCAAAACAAAGACAACTTCATAATAGCCACCAATATGTAATAGTGCTACTGAGACTTAATGGGAGAAAACAAGGACATATTTAATGAAGAAGAAGAAAACATTAACAACAGATACTAAAAAGAATCAGCAATATTAATGTGCAAAGAGTTGACTTGACATGTTGTAACTTTAGTATTTTCCCCTCCTAAAGTTACAAAACTTTTTTTTTTTTTTTATTCTTTGAAGTTTAATGCAAACTTTTCTTTTGGTTTGAGTTTGCCCCTCCCTTTCCCGTCTCCAAGCTGCAGGTCATCAGATTTCCTTACCGTCTATGATGGAAAAGTCTTCAGAATAAAGCCTTATCTTTGGTTGTCTGGGCCAAACACACAGCGTATTTACAGAGTCTGATATCCCGCAGCAAACGCAATTATCATCTGTCTGATAATCTGATGCGGTGCTTCTGATAGATATGTATATATGTACAGGCTACATGGGAAGCTTTGTATGAGATTGTTTGGCACGTATTTGGGTCCTTTTCTTGGCTGAAATGAGTTTGTGAAATGGCTTACACTAGTAACAGCTGAAAATTATAATAATCTCTTTCATCTTTGACATCACTGAAAAACACATGGCTATTCTTTATTGCAAAATCCTGATGGTCTTTGTCAGTTGCTTGAAACTTTGGCTATGGACATATCTTCCTTACCGATCCCTGCAGTATCTAATTTCATCTCTATCTCATGTATAGTTACATTATGCAAACTGATGGATGATGCTTTATTTTTGTTCGGCACCACTATTCCTTAAACTTCACTTGAGACATGGCAAAGCATGGGCCATGCTCGGAAAAACAATGTAGAAGAAGTTTGGATGGGCTTCAGACCTCTCGTATTTCAAACAGTATTTGGCTGCAACAAAGACAAAGAATTGTGACCAAAGGATTGTATTTTCAATGCTTAGGAATCTAAAAAAGATATGATAGATAAGAAAAAGTATAAAAGCATAAGGTTATAGCTGCAGTTGTACGCGAGCAGCAAGGCATTGAAATACCCATTTTTTTTTGAGGAGTGCAGATCTGTTTCTCTGTCTCACAGATAAGTGTGTGAAGAACACTCAGTCGTAATTAAGGATGGAATCTCTTCTGAGCTCCACTCCTTTGGCTGCATGGGGAGACCTGCTGGTGGTTTAGTTTAATGAGGATAGCACCACAGAGTTTCTGTCTTCAAAATTCTGGGATTAAGAAATAAAGAATGCAAAAGCTATGAATACTAAGGAAGTGAACATTTTTCTTATTCCACTGATTTACAAAGCAAGGGTGGACCCTCTGTTGTCCAGAGCTGGCCTATGGAACTATCTCACTTGTATAACGTTTCGAAGTAAGAACTTGATGACAAGGGTTTCTGACGGTCTGCAGGCCGTCAGAGATCCGTGACTGCCTGGATTCAGGATCCACTCATTGGTCTAATATCAATTTTTACATATTGCTCCTGGAGAGAGGCAGTCAAGTGTCTTCTAGTGATGCCTTAAGCATGACTGTACAGCTGCAACATTTGGCTCATTCTTTCTCCCATTCTTCTTTTCCAGTGCTCCATATTAGTAGGGCTGAATGCAGGATGCTATACATTTCTAATGGGTAAAGAAAGAAGTTCCCCTTTTCTCTGGAAACTTGAGGAGTTGATGGAAGTTAAAGTGGTACTTCTTTCTACAGGCTGACAGCATCACTACCACATGCTTTTAAACATCACTGCTGCCATAATGGAGAAATTGGGTCATGCTCCATGTGCTATGTTGTGAAGGGCTGAGCAAACCTGTCTGCCTTTCAGAATGCTGGGTTCCCTCCACAGGTTTTAGTCCTGGCTTTGTGATCGTTGTGATCACTGTAATGGTACGGCTTACAACCAAGCCAGGAATGAAATGATTGCCAAGATGCACAGCATCAGATAATCATTTCAGGTTTGATTGAGACTTCAGCATCTGCCCTTAGATTGTGGTGTTCGGCATTGCCATAATGTTACTGTCAGTAAAGTACCTGCAACCCCATGGCCAGAAGCTTTAGGGAGGAAAAAGCGATCTACTCCCTCTATTGATAAAACGGGCAAAGTGCCGTCATGCAGAGCTTCATTTGCAAAAGAGAAATTTGGGAGGCAGTTTATCACAGTTGCGCTTGCACTTTGGGAGTTTGAGAGAAGTGTTGCCTTGTAGCAAAGACTTAATTTCCATGCTGTCAAGACTTTCTGCTCAAGGTTGCTGCAGAGGTCCCCCTTTCTGGGGTCTCTGTTGCAAAGGTCTGAATGCTAGTGTGAGTGAAGGTAGGGAGGACCTTGCAGTGGGAGGTGGCACACGGGACAGCAGTACCTTCCTCACCTCTTCTGTCCCTCAGGGAGGCTGGGACACTGTCTGAGTAAGGGAGCGATGCTCCCACAGTAGTCTGAGCAATCTGGACCCCTGAGGACTAGAGACAGACCTGCCAAGAGAAACCTGGGCTACTGCTCTGCATTAATGTGATCTGTGAGAGGTGGTGGAGCTGTGGGACAGCCTTCATCACTGGGGAAAAGGGAGTTAGAGAGAGACCTCTACCAAGGGCATTAGAAAGATGTGAAAGGCGTACTCTATTTACCTTATCCACCGTATTGCAGTGGTGGTTTGTGGTTTGTGTTTCTTTTGGTTCCACCCCCACCCCCCACCCTCACAAAGTTCAGGAATGCATTCCCCATCCTCTTCTAAAGACTTTGTTTCTATAGTCTCGATGTACTTGAATGTGAGGAGTAATGTGGGGAACAGTCCTAGGGAAGAAACACTGAATTTCACCATATTTCTGTACCAGTCGTGAATCAGTCCTGGTATTTATCACAAGACAACCCCACAGATGCTAACGTCTAAAAGACACACGGGACCCAGAGGGTGGCCAGCCGCAGCCTGGTGGCCGTGTGGCTGGGGGATGCTCAGGCAGCCCTTCCCCTTGGCAAGCTGTTCGGAGCGGCGCGTTCCCAGGACGCCTTCCCAGGGCTTATCTCAGGGACTGGCGACACCAGCCGCAGGGCAGCCTTTTGCCCTTCTAAATTATTGTCTTCTGTTGGGGTGAAACGTCACAAACGAGCTAAAGACCAGAAATGGAAAGAGATAGCATTTCAGAAAATACACTGATTCTGTTTTTTACTCTCCCTTCCTTCCCCCCACTCCCGGCAGCTCGGATGGGACCCACCGACTGCTTTCTGCTGCCTCCATGCAGCAAGAGTGCTCTCTGTGCCACAGCAAACTTTGTCTCTGTTAAATCAACCCTAGAGGCTTAAAATACACTTCTAAAGGCTCTTTTGTCTGACTGGCGCAGTGTCCTGTATCCCTGGTGCCGATCACATTATGTCAGTTTTACTTGCCACTTTTCAGCTATCTTTACAGCATTTTATTTTGAAGTCCTCTGCCGACAACCCAGTTGTACTGCTGCCTCCCTATCAGAACTGGGAAAATATATTTAAAAACCATTACTAATCTCTATTTAAACCCGTGAGTTTCTGCAGCACTTTCAGGAATCGGAGAAACTCATGAACGGGGAAGATCTAGTCATTTTAGAGAAGAACTTGCAGCTTTCACCAGAGATTCAAGTCAGCAGGAAGCGCAACTTGCTGGGTACAAACATGCATTATCTCTTGTAAGCACTGGATTTCTCCACCAAAGTGCAGGAGAGGATGTTGGGAGGGTTTGTCTGGAACGTAAAATTACAGAGTACTTCCCCAATGACGGCAAGGTGCTGAAGTGGAACTTCTCTAAAATTACATATAAGATATACATAAAATTATACACACGTATCTATATTTGCGCATATATTTATTTTTTAACTTGAGCACTTTCTGGGAAAGAAAAGAAAAGGAAAATCGCCGCTTCTGTTAAGAAAAATAGAAAAAGTTATCCTTCCAATTCTTTGATGTATAATGATATATAACGATGCTTCTTTAACGATGCCTTTAAGTTTACAAAAACTTTCTTGTTCCTATAATCACGTGAGAAAACTCTGGTGGCTCTGTGCCTAAGAGCTGCAGAAGTGAATGTTGTATTTCACTGCCCTCTCCCCTGTTCATTCTTGTATCTATTGTAATGATCTATCCTTTGATCTTCAAGGTGTCATACATTTAAAATATCTGCTGGAGGTATAGCCATAGGTCGGCGTGTACCATTTGAGGCTTTAACTGTAATCTATGCCCTGGTTTCTCCAGGGAATGTTTGACCTGACACTGCACTGAAATTATGAGAGCGAAATCCCTTCACAAAGGCAAGTGCTGAAGATTTATTACGTCTGTTTCACCTTGTGGGAAAATTATTTGGTTTACAGAAAATCTAAAAAATGATATTAAACCAGACAGCATCCTGGAAGCAGGTCAGTTCTGCTCCTGAGATGTTTTCTTCTTGCACCTTGCACACTGCACAGCAGCATGACTGGCCACAATATAACGCTATGAATGAAAGTACAAGAAACTAGACAGCACAGGCAAAAGGAGCAGAAAGGTAATTTAAGTTGGTGGACATGGCAGTGTTAGGTTTACGGTTGGACTCAGTGATCTTAAAGGTTTTTTCCAACCTAATTGATTCTATGATTTTATGATTCCAAGTTCCAAAGTTGGTGCTGGAAATAAGAGCATAACACAAAGCCAGACCCTGATTTAATCTATTCTCAGTGAAATTTTAACACAGCCCTGACAGTGTAAGTTGTCATTGTATGTCTCCTCTGTGAGACCACCAAGGACCCTACACAGCACAGTACTTCAGCTTATATTTGTATTTAGGTATTTCTGTAAAACTAGTAATTTCTATTTCATCCCCACTATCATTAAGGAAAACCCTAACATAAAGTTAGAGAGATGCTTGTGCATTCTGCCCCATTTGAGAGCTATGAATGCAAGAAAAGCTTGTGCTGTTCTCTGCAGATGGTATGCTGCAAACCTGGTAACCTGGTCCATCACACCGTGTCTGTGAGCAAGTCCTACATCCAGCCCAAACCATCTGAGCTACTGGTTGAAACACAAATTACAGCTCTGCATGTTGCCATCATTGCCATTCCTGTTATTGGTTTGGTTTTGCTTTCATGATTATTACTGAGGCAGGTAGAAGAGGAGAAAAAGATGTATGGGAGGGTGGAGCTGGAAACTCCTGCATAACCTAAAAAGCATCTGATCAGCCGTGTTTTGGCTCTCTGGAAGACAGGCAGAGTCAGTAAGGATAACACCATTTGCTTCAGTAAATGGCAGCATTGACGCCCCATCTGAGATAACTGATGCACTGTTTTTACTGCCCTCATGCCTTTGAGCCTAACACGGACCAGCACTCCCCATGCTAGGTGCTGCACAGGCACCGCACAAAAAAATTTTCAGAACATGCTGATTTCTCTCACGAGCTGAATTACCTTCTGCTGCTTGATGGCTGCCACGCAGGGGGCCTGCAGAACAGCTGAGCCTAGGAGACGTTGTCTTATTTAAGTAGCATTATTTGTGCTAATGCTGCATGCGTGTTAGTCAGCATATTCTTCTCCTCTCAATTCTTTGCTCATCACTACCTCTAAATGCAGAGGCTTGGGGAACATCCGCCTCACGGGAATAGAAACACCCAAGCTGGGTGGCCAGTTGTCTGCATCTCAGTGGCCAGTCCAGCTCAAACCACGACACTGGGTCGTCTGAGCCAGGGCCAGGTCTGAAGTATTTTAGTTACAGAGACCCTGAGAGCAGAGACCCCAACCCATGGAAGTCGACGGGTCCAGAACCAGCGCCCATGTGGTCATTCAGTACCAATAAGACATATGTGAAGAGAATTATTTTCACAATTCCAGTAACAATGTAATTCTGTAAATTAGGGCTTCCATATCTATTCAGAGGAGGCTGCATGGCATTGCCCTGCTCTTTGGAGAGCACACCATCCTGGGCACACCCTTGCGCTGGGTTTTGTGTGCTGTGCTCCGCTGCACGGCAGAGGGATGCTCCTCAGTCCTCACGGTGGGGGCTGTGGCAGGGGAACACAAAGGAACAGAAATCAAAGTCAGGCAGCCTGAGAAATTACAGTAATTGTGCTGAAAAGACATCAGGGATCAGGCAACCAGCTGATCTCAAACAGCCAAGGATCTGACTCTATATTTAAATTTATTTCGGTAATACATTATTCTAAATAGGATAAGTAGCAATGTGACTGTATGTTAAGACATAGGTGCTTGTCCAGAAGTATTTTATTTCAACCACATCTCTTTATAGGTAATTTTATACTTGGCTTTGAAACATTTGCACTGTTATCTGTTTTTCATTGTGTGTGGGACAGCTAAGTAAAGAGAGGTGGTTGAGTCTCCATCTCTGGAGACATTCAAAACCCGCCTGGACGCGTTCCTGTGCAACCTGCTCTAAGGTGACCCTGCTCTGGCAGGGGGGTTGGACTAGATGATCTCTAGAGGTCCCTTCCAACCCTATGATTCTATGATTCTATGATCCTAAAGACATACGCTTGTAAGGTAGGTGCAGAGGACTCCTATGCAGAGGCTGCTGGGGGATGAAAGAACATAAATTCCTGAGGAATCTGCGCTCCCACCAGCAAAACTCCCTGAGTGCCTGCAATTCTGCATGGCCCCTGGGTGTGTGGAGCCGTGTGCGGTCTTGCTGCCCGGTACACCCTGCAGGGCCTGCCCTGTGGGTGCTTCCCACAGCAGACGTACACAGGGGTCTGAACATCACGCACCCGACCTGCCGGAAGACATGGGGAAGGGTCAGGACCAGAGGAACAGTTGCTCGGAGGTGGCTTCAGTAGTTACCACATCAAAGGGCTAAGAAGAAGAGAACAACTATGTTGTCCCTGAAAGCTGTTGCTAAGGGTAGGTCTGAATAAGAGAATGCTTGCTGTATTAAAAAAGGTTTTTCCTATGACACCACTCTCATACCCTTCCCTGGCAGAAGCATCACCCTTTTCTCTCGTCTTGTATCAGCTCTCAGTGGCCTCACCCCATCCACTGCTGCGCCTGGGCTGCTTCTCACAGCAGCCAAACAGCAAGTGCGGTTTCTATAGCCAAAGCCCACGGCGGGGGTGAAATAGAGCTGGCTGCTGAATCCCTGTGGCTATTTGAGAGGAGGTTACAGCAGCAGCACTGCCCTCCCCACAGCTGGTCGCTGCTCTCTCTGCCCCTCACCTCTGACACGTGGCACTGCAGTGACAGAGGAGACTGCCCACCCCGGCACCAGGGAGTTCCCAGGTGCCAAAAGGGCTCCCTGCACGTCCAGCCACAGTTGCTATCCATTCACAAATTGCTTCTTGGTTAGAGCACGCGGGGAATATAATTTTTAGCCTCTTACTATAGATGTGATATAAAATACCAGGATGGACTGAGAAAACCCACCCCAGAGCAGCCTGTACCCAGTAGCCACGGTGCTCTCCAGGAAGATTTGAAATACAGAGACTGACAAATCTATGTTGACTGTAATCCTTTCCTCGTTATCTTGCAGTGACTCACAAATTTATTTGCTTCTTCATTTTTCTTATGTTAAAGACACCATGACTTCCCTACAGTCCCATAGCAACTCCTTTTTCTGAAGGTATAAGTGCAATTCAGCTTACATGACATGAGATGTTGGAGTGTTAGATGTCCAATTTGAAATTGTTATCAAGGTTTCCTCTGTAATTATGGGAGAAAGATGGGTGTCTCAAGAGAGTCATTTTAGGAACCATTTTGGGATGCGAGAATTACCTTCTGGAGAAGACACTTGTCTCTAATGACTGTGCAATGTGGGTTATTAATGATGCCTGACTTTCAGATGATCCACACTGGGTGGCATGACTGTCCATTCTGCATTTGCCCATCTGAGTCCTGTGAACCTCCAAGGTGGTTTCAGCCAGTTCTTTAAACAGCCCAAGATAAAATTAATCAGGAAACTTATTTGGGAAACAGGGCAACTCAACAACTAACTTTTCTAAATATTCCTCTTACATCAGAGCTGAGTTCTGATGTCGGTTGTGTTGATTCTGTGATTGCATGCCATCTTTGTATTGAAGGCTGACGCAAAGATTTAATATTTTGCCTGCGTCTGTGTGATCAAGTGGTGTCATTCCTTCTAAACTACATGGTGGTCCATCTCTTTTCCCATCCTCCTCTTACTACTAATATAATTGGAGTATGTTTCTTTGTTGCCCTTTATGTCTGTTGGTATGTGTATGCTGTAGAATTACAATTTCAGCCACGCAGTAATCTATTTTGGATGATTACTGCATGGCTGCCTTGTAAATTCTGACAAGTCGAATGTTTTAAGAACACAGACTGGGATTAATTCACATCATAGACTAATCTGCTGCAAATGTTGTTTTAAAAAGTCTTTTGTATTACTCCTCAAAGAGGGCATCAAGCAATGGAAGAAGACAAACAACTGAGACAAAACTGTGAAGAAAAGAGGTTCTTCTTAACTTTAAATGGTGTTAACTGATTTTTGGGTTTGGTTTTTTTTTTCCGTATTTCTAGACTGAGAATGTTTAGAGTATATATTCCAGAAAAATTTCTGTTGTGATCATGCAAGCAGGTTGTTTTGAGCTGAAGATCTAAGACACATGGGTTTTTTTGACTGTAATATGGTGGTAGTTAACAAAGGGGATTTAACGGAAGAGCATGAATGTCCTGGTACAGGATCTACTGTAAATATAGCAAAGCTTGCTATTTGTAAATATAGCCTTGTTATATCCTAGCCATGTAGGAAAGTGCTATAATGTCAAAAATACTTCCCTGGCTAATAGAGCTGTCTCTGGAGGTTTTACCCTACTACATCAGCTAAAGCATTGCAGCCTGTGTGTGCGGGGGGGGGGCAGCCCGTGCCCTGAGCCCTGGCAGTATCCCAGGCATTCCCGAGAACCCCTCACCTGCCTTGGGCAGCGTTTCTGCCCAGCTGCTGCCTGTGCTGCTGAAAGCAGACGAGACAGATGCTATGTGTAAGGCAAAGCACGCAGCCGTGAAACACATCGTGCTATCAATTTTTAAGCACTGTTGAAGAAGTGATGGCAGAGAGTGGTTTTTAGAAATAAACGCAGAGCGTTAAGCGCCCTAAGTGGAAGGCAACAACAGCAGCAAAAAACAGGGACAGAACTTTGTCTGACAATTCCTAAACTGCTTGGCAGCCTTTTCCACAGCCAGGCTGTGACACTTTTGCAAGCTAAACATGGCTTTGGGATAGGACACCTTGCAGGAAAACTAAATGCCGTACAAGAAATAAGGCTCTGCCGGTTGTTCATCAAGGGAGAGGGCATTCTTCCCCAGGAGTAAGGAAAGAATCTGTGTCCCGGCATGAAGCAAAGGGCTCCAGACCTCCATGCTCATTGTCAGAGCTCCAGTAAGATTTTTTGTAATAGTTTGTGTCTCCTCTAAATTTCAAGCTGAGAAATTATGTTCTGGTTGTCTGTTTTCCTACAGTGGTTTTATTTGGGCATGATATACTCATTGTCTGGAGCTGCTGCAGTGTCGCTGTTTGTTCTCATAGCACACAAAATGTTCCACCTTAGAAGCAGCCGCTTTTCAAGGATAAATAGTGGAAGCATATGCAGCACATAAAGTACTTTAAGATTCCACACAATGAAACGTCCTACATTTTGAAGAATTGTGTTCTTGTTCTTTTAGGCCTCAAACAGGAAATATTTAAGCACATTTTCAATTAAGTTGCATTGAAGTTAGTATAATTGAAGTCCATATTTTTAGCATGTGTTTCTAATTAAACACATCTATAAATGCTTTCCTGATCAGAGGTCTTCAAGCCTGCGAAAGCACAGAAGCCGAAGCGTCCATTTTTTGGCTACTCTGGGTGCTTATTTGAGTATATGTGTTTGAAAGCAATCACCGTATTCCCTCCTTTCTCAGTGTCTGAACTGGGAGCTGCAGTTGTACCTATAAAGTCCCAGCTATGGGACTATGGGTTGCTTAAAGCAGTACTGGAAGGTACGGTGCTTATACGTTACACAGAAAACAGTCAATCGCACATATAAAAACCATAACTAAAGAAGCACTGAGGTTGAAGGTGGCCTAGAGATCCAGTTTCACAAATGAATTTACCCTTCGTGACATGCTGCTTTGAAAGGATACACCATGCTCCTGTCCTCTTCAGGACAAAGACAGAGAGCCTGGTTTAAGCCATCATGAGGTTCCTGTGGCTGGAAAAAGAGAAAAAAAATAAAAAATCACAGGAAAGCATTGATTTGGGCTGAGAAATGGGAATCATGTTTTCGCAGTGCAAAACATAGGTGCTTAAGCTAACCATTCCAGGTTACACTAGAAGGGAACAGAGCAGTGCGCTCACGTGTTAGGCACTGGTTTCAGCAGTCCATTCGCTGGAGTATTGGGACTCCATTGTAGCCCTGCTGCATGAAGGACATATTTGGACTTTTACAACTTGAGGTCACTGAAAGAAAAATGTAATAAAGAACTGGATCCATCAAGATATATACTACAAAGTATCTGGCTGTTTGTGTACAAATATGTGTAAGTGCAAGCTGCATACCTTTATGATGAAAATTAATTGCCTTTTATTATTTTCTGCATTATGTCCAGTAAGGAACATGAGACTTTTTTTAACCTTTCTTCCTACGTTTGCAGTTAAAAACATAAATGAACAGGTTTACTTCATCATCTATAGGTAATGACAGCAGCAATCCTTTTTCAAAAAGAAAGGCAGAATCTGGTTGTGATTTTGTGAAAATAACCTGACAGTCATTTGCTGACTTCTTTTACTGTGCTCACCGTGTCATTTTTTGAAGAGATCATCAACTTGAAAAAAAAAAACAAAAAACCAAGAACAGAAGGAGATTTCTGCATCTTTCTCCATCTCCCTTTTTTGAGAAAAATTTTCTCGTGTGTTTTTAATTCTGAGCTCTAAGTGGGTGGAGGATTAATGGTACGCTACGTTTCTACCTTTTCTTTTCAGAGGCCATGAATGCTGCTATCTGTGTCTTCCTGCTGTCTTTGATGAGCGCGTGCTGCAGCTGAGGGCTGGCTGCTGCCGAGCCCCTGCCAGCTGGGTACAAGGCTTGGACTCATGGATCTTGACAGCTCCATTGTTCCCCAGGAATGAAGCTGTCATGGGAAGCCGTTGTCCTCTAGGCTTGGCCCACAGGTAACTTTGATAGGTTTTATGGAGGATTTTGACACAGAGGAGGCTGTTGAAGGATGTGCCTGTAAAGCATCAAAGAACAGACTGTAAAATGTGATAATAGCACTACAGAGGGCACTCAGGCAAATGTTTGCACAATGATTGAGAAAATCAAACACTAACTCACTGATTTCGACTCCAAAACAGGATACAATTCTCGTCACCGTTAGTACTGGAGTATGAGTGCACTGCAGGATCCCAATGCGTTTTGGCTTCTGGTCACTGAGAGCACCACACTACCTCTGCGAAAGCCCTTGTGCTGGCTTCTTGGGGTGGTGGCAGCCTCAGCTTATATATCTACCCTGGTTCCAGGCACACCCCTGCCAGAGCTCCAACTTGTCCCTCTGCATGCTTTCCCGTAACAGGGCTCAGATAACAAACACTCCCTCACTGGCACTTGGCACTTCCTTGTGCCACCCTTTAGCACATTTCACCTTCCATCCTCAATTCCCTGGAGACTGGTTCTGTGCTTTTAACCTCCCATTTTCTTTGCTACCAGCTGTAGACTTCAGCTCTTCTTCCTTTTTTCCATGGCTCCAGATAGCCAAGCTAAAGCATCTTGTAGATAGCTAACCATAAACAAACTCTTGGGAATACTCCAGTGTTCGTGATCTTGTTTGCAGCAGGAGGAACATATTTGTTATGCCTCTATTTCAGAGAAGCTTTTTCAGCTTCCAGTGATTATTACATGGCCTTAAGCCTTGTAGGAGTTATTTAATATTATATTTTCCTTGCTAACACATGCCACAATGCTGTACATATTATTTAAAGCTTTTCTGCTAAAAAGCCATTGTTCATGAATTAGTTTGATAAGACTTGTATAAATGCAGAGTTGTGACTTTGCGTGTGAACTATTTAGCCTTTTTCATAAGAAATAATTCCTAGTGTTAAAGGCTCCCCCCCCCCAATACAATTTTTTCAGTAGTTTCTCACCAGGAAAGATGTCCCAAAGAATATCATCTTGTTGGCTAAGGTCTTCTCAAGTATTTGTAATTTTTGAACATATGAAGTGATAAATCCTTGACAAGCAGAGATACCATTGTTCATTTTTGCCCTCTTCCTCCTCCCCCAAAAGCTTGTGACATTGGTCCCCTTCTGTGAGCCCCAGATTATCTACTGAAAGGTATAAATGCGCTTCATATGGTTTTACATGTCTAAGAGAAGATATTTACAGACCTAGCACTAAATGGTTAGATCCCCCATATCTGATATGTCGGGGTGCCATCTGGGTCTTAGAAGTCTCCTTTGACAAGGATGGATGGAGCCCTTTCTCCTGGCCAGAGATGATCAGGTTTTCTTATCTGCTATGAAAACATTTACAGTAATTTTATCTTTACTATGATCTTTATTGTTTATTTGACCTGAAAAGAGACCCCTGTACACCTCAGTCTCTTGAGATATGTACCTTAGACATGTTTTATAGTGCCTATATTAATGCAAGTCTTCTAGCAACTTTCACAGCTCCACCATGTGCTTTGGTGTTTGGTAGGTAACATCAGGGTGAAATGAGTCTGCTCCCAAAGGGGGATGAGCCAAAAGCCAAGGGGGATGCCAGTTCAGGTCATGGTCTCACCCGTGGGTGTTGTCCCACGGAGTCTGATCACGATGAGCAGATTTGGGGGCTGTAACAGCATCTATCAACAGCCCCTGACACAGCAAACAACAAATAAGGGCCAGGGACCATCCAGGTGCTGTTGTGAGAGGCAAGAAGAGATGGGGCAAGGCTACAGCATGGGTCCAAAGTCCAGGGCCAGAGACAGGACTAGAGACAAGCTACAGTGCACATCCAGGAGACAGGCTATCTATAGCATAGGTCCAGTCCATCCAGGTGGTAGGGCTGAAGACCAGCATTGCTATGGCACCACTGGGGCAGAAGCTGACTGCCCCAGGCTGAGCCGAAATGGGGTCCTGAGCTGTGGGCAGGGTAGGGGTACCCCAGGGGAGTTTGTTGGGGACAGTAAGGCCTGCAGGTGCCCTCAGCACCATGACAGATAAGGGGACTGCTGACACTACTGCCAATGACATTACTTGTGGTTTTGTTTTACTTAGTAGCTGGGTTTTCTAGGAAATAAGACTGCCAACGTACCTCTCAATGTGGTATGCGTTTGTTCATATTTACATCTCTCAATACCTTTCAAACCAGTTGGCCAATTTCGGCTAGAGTTGGTAGGGATCACCAAGGTATTAATGATATTCCTGCAAGCTTCATGAAATCACACAAGCCTATTTTATCACCCTACCTGAGAGAAACACTGTTAAGGGAGCGCAACCCTAGTAGACACCTGAGAATCCTCTGGAGAACAGAGCTTTCCAAAGAAGAAACTTTACTCCCCTCTGGACATCGGCTTTGAAACACAAGTCTGTGGGAAACCACGCGTCCTTTGAGCTGGCACCCGGAGTGACGCATTTGGCGGGCACTTCAGTTTTCCCCCCTTGCACCTCGTTTGGCAGAAGCTGACTGTGAGCAGCCGGCGGGTCTGGTCAGCCCACATTGTTCTTGCTTTTCCCTGGAACATAAAGGTGCATTCATTAAAGTTAGTACTTTTTGTGCATTTACTTGTAAGGAAAGGAATAGTGGCAGCAATAGCAACAGGTTTTACCGAGGTGAGGGGAAGAGGAAGCAATCTCCACAGGCAACGCAGGACTCCCAAGGAGCAGCTACAGACCTTCACGTTCAAATTGATATTTGGCAAGGAAAGCAGCCCTTACCCTTTTCTGAACCAGGCACAAAATACTCTGTCCCCTCACCACAGGAGCGTAAATAACATTATTGACAGTTTTTTAAAAAATCTATGAGGGCTCATGGCTGTATGTGCAGAAAGACACACAAGCAATAGCAGTGTGCAGGGTACAGAAGGAGTGAAAAAGCAATGCTGCCTTCTTTTCTGTGGGCTCCCAGGAGGCTGGGTTTGTATCATGGAGAAGAACAATCCATTCAGTGTCCAGCTGCAATCTCAAATAACCATCTCATTTTTCTTTTCCAGTAACGGGGCCAGTTTTGTGTGAAGAAGTAGACATGGATGTCCAGAGACAGCAGAACTGTTAAACCCATGTGTAAGTGCAATTGCAGTTGGCAAAAAATTAGAAGGAGGCTTCTTGAAGTAGGAGGATACTTGGATATAGAAGTTGTAGCCTGAAGGTGTTTCCAGGGACAACTCTCTACCTCCTTCCCATTGGAATCATTGTGTTTTGTTGAACATGTCTCATAGTGGACAAACATGAGGTTTGATGAGCGCAGGAAAATATTTACCAAGTATACCCAAAAAGCCCATGATTGATATGGTACAGTTTGGCTTGTCCTCAAAATGAGATTTTATGCACTCTACCATCAGCTTACAATTGAGATGATTTATGCCTGTGAGGACATCTCCTCTATAGTTTTTAATACCTAATAATAGGCTAAAAAATCATTGCTAGCCCTGGTACAGTGTCCTTCTCTACTCCTTGTCACTCAACTGCTGAGCTTTGGGAAGCCTGCCAAGTCCCTGACAGCAGCTTCTTCTTGTGGGAGCAGAACTGCGTGGCACGATTTGATCCAGGAGAAGAGACAGGGTTTTCAAATTCTATTCTGATGTCAGCAACGGAAACCTTCAAAGCGGGGGAATACTCCCCAGCTGTGAGCTGGGTTGCTCAGGAGGTACCACTCCTGTCGCTCCGTCAGGCTGATCAGGCTAGGAAAGAGCTCTTTTTCTAGGCTGGGTGCACTGAAGAGGCGCCAGGGCCTCCCACCCACAATCCTCATTAAAGAAAAATAGCAACAGCACAAAGCCCAAGGATTGTTTACTTATTTGTAGTATCTCAGCAACGGCTACTCTCTATCATCTGTTTTTGCTTTGGTGATTTCTTTTTTTTTGTGAAGAAGAAATGCCACATGCTGCCACACAAGTAGCTAACCTCCTGCTGCCGGTCAGAGGCTGCCCAATATGCCCAGGCGCGATGGAGCATGGGCTCTGCTCCCCAGCTGTTGGACCTGGCTTAGAAGGAAGGGGCACAGACCAGGACTTTGCAATTGTTCTCTTTCCCCCAATAAATCAAGCCTTCGCCCAAAGTAGTTCAAGCTTGTGACACCAGGTCAAGCAGGACAACTAATTTTGGCTGATGCAAAAACTAACAAACAAATAAAGTTCTGGAAATGCCCAACTGGTTCATTTCAACATTTTCAGAAGGAAACATTGAATTTTGGAAGGCTTGATTCATGAGGCGACTTAGTGGCTTTCAAAACACAGAGCAGAAAGAGCTGGTTGCACATCCCTCTCCCATAACCCATTCTTATATTTTGGTGTCTACAGCACTTGTCTGAGTGGGTAATTAATTACTTTAGTTACTTTATATAAATTGGGATGAAGCTTCAGTTAGAAATATTGGGAGTGTTCCACTACAGAGCACCTTTTCTGAGTGTTGAGACAAGCTCTCAAGAAGCAAAGGACCCAAATGAGAGTCTCTTGTTCTCTGCAGTAGAGACACAAGGAGGAGTATTGAATTTTGTGTCTCCTCAGTAAACACTGCAACAAATTAACTTTCCTGGTTAAGGATGTGCGATCAGGGCACAACATGTTCTCAAGGTTTTTAAAGTCACTTGGTAAATCTCGCCTTTAATTTCTGAATTTCTTTATGTTAAAGATTTCCAAAATCAAATCATGATTCAGGAAAAAAATCAATTGAAGTAGTTCTGAGTCAAATGTTGAATTTAAAAAAAAATTTTTATGAAGCTGTACTGTAGAGGGGAGGTTTAGATTAGATATTAGGAAGAAGTTTTTTACTATGAGGGTGGTGAGACACCGGAACAGGCTGCATAGTGAAGTTGTGGATGCCCCATCCCTGGAAGTGTTCAAGGCCAGGCTGGATGGGGCTTTGAGCAGCCTGGTCTAGTGGGAGGTGTCCCATGGCAGGGGGGTGGAAGTAGATGATCTTTAAGTTCCCTTCCAACCCCAACTATTCTATGATTCTATGACTCTATGAAATTAGCAGAGGCAAGGGCTAGCACTGTATGAAGAGTCAGCTAGTGAGACAGCAGGTTCTTTGAGATGGGAATCATGTTATTGCTTTTCTGTCTGGGACAGATGACACCTCAGTGGTGTAGAGCTCTAGGTGGGTATTAGGCAACTCTTTTGCAGTCTAATAGTTGTAAAACCTTAGTGAGTTGTGAAAGACGTTTCTGGCCTATGGACCAAGCAGTACTCCTGCCTGTAATGGAGAGTCTACCAAAGCTTGGTAGAGGAAACTGAAGGCATCAAAAGGAGGCAGCAGACCACTATCTCATGCTAGGTAAAGTTATGTGGAGAGGATGGTAGTACAGAGAGATAAAGCTATGCTTGGATCAGCTGTTGTTAAAAGATAAAAAGGGGAAGTCATATGTGGATATCCATCTATCTGCTTTTTTTGGGGGGGCTACCATACATGTTCTCAGTGACATTTTTGTCCCTGTGGCAGGCACTGCATAGACATAGAGAGAGAGGCAATCCTGGCCTGAGGACCTCTTAGCTATGACACACAGTCATCCCATTCATGTAAGATTTCTTGGCCCACCCAGCATTTCAGTTAGTCTCTAGCTGAGACAGGGACTGAGCCTAAAATACCTGAACATCAGTGCTCTAACCATGTGGCCATGTGTCAGGAACAGTCAGAGGAATATCAGAAGAGCAAGAATGACTGAATTGAGTCCCAGTCACTCCACACGTGATTTCTATCCCAGCCACCAGGGCAGGGAGGATTACTCTTTTCCCTCCCACTCAGCCTGCTTACAGGCTCCTTCATCCTTTGCACATGCTTCCTTTGGTTAAGGGACTGCCCTGATTCAGCCAGAGGACAAGCCCTGCATGTACTGGCTTAATTGAAGATGGTGAGGAGCACAACAGGAGTTGTTCCTAAGTACTGGAAACAATACTTATAAAATCACTTCATAGTAGTTGAATGCAACTTGCTGGAATATAAACAGCTTTGAAGACCAGTGGCTACTCAAAAACCACTCTGAACAAAGAAGTGCTTATGCTCTTCCACTTTCATGTCTACCTGTACTTCTGATCCTGCAGCAAAAGGGAGCTTTTAAGAGAAAACAAAGGTGTCAATGCTTTCCATATGGACATATGTGAGTGCCTCCTGCAACTGAAGGAGAGAACATGAATTTATGTGATAATTTTGCAATGGTTGAGAACACTGGGAGCTCAATTTTCAATCATCAGTTCTAAAGGCCCACTTTAAGGATCATCATGGCTGAAAATGATTCAGCAACACATATAACCCCCTGGTTATACAGATATGCAAGCTAAGTACACAGTCTTAGGTGGCCTTTGGGGCTGAAAATCCTCAGGTTGTTCATGCCCTCCCTAACACACTAACAGGCTGGAAATGATGCTGAACGTTCCCCACTTTTCTGCATTTTCCAAGCAAACTTAAAAAACAAAACAAAACAAAAACTTTTGGTGCCCTTGCAGCCCCAAGTGCTGAACTTGTCTTTTTGAAATGCTATGTCAACAGCTCTTCACTAGCAAGCCCATTATTTTTATTGGCTTTGGCTCTCTGGCTAGTGCTGACAGGTTAATTTACAGTACCAGTGAGAGTCACCTTTACTCACTATACCAGAAAGAACAACCTGCTCCGTACTTGAATGCCACACTCTTGAGAGCAGGAATGTTGGAGAGCGAGCGGGTGAGCGCTGCCTCGCAGCCTCGCACAGCCGCTCGGGGACTCGCACAGAAGAATGCTCTTTTGGTGAAATAATTTTTGCCAGCGTATACGACTCAAGCAGGAATGGTTGCAATTATTTCTTACCGTGCTTCTTAGAGAGGACATATGGGAAGATTAGCCTCAAGAATGTCACTCTTGGACATGGTCTTCCCATGAGGATTACGCCACAGGTTTTTTTCTTTTATTTTCTTTTTTCCTTTTTTCTTTTTCCCTCTTTTCAATACATCAAAGTTCATTGTGAAAAATTTCCCTTGGTAACATGTGTACAGATAGTGCTAAGCAGATCCCAGAAAATACATTTTGTGGGATGTACTTAAAGGTCTTGTTCCATTTTTCCTCTCCTCTCCTCTCCTCTCCTCTCCTCTTTTCTCAACAGAAGGAAGGAAAAACCTCTAAGGAATTTCTAAGGAAAATCTTTTGACCGTTGTTAAGAAGCCTNACGATGTCCCTAAGTGCCAGTTGTCCAGATCATTGATAAAGATATTAAACAGAACTGGACCCAATACTCAGCCCTGGGTAACACCACTCATGACTGGCCACCAACTGGATTTAACTCCATTCACCACAACTCTTTGGGCCTGGCCATCCAGCCAGTTTTTATCCAGCAAAGAGTAGCCCATCCAAGCCATGAGCATCTAGTTTCTCCAGGAAAATGCTGTGGGAAGGGGCGTCAAGAGCTTTACTAAAGTCTAGGTAGACAATATCCACAACATTTCACTCGTCCACTAAGTGGGTCACCTTGTCATAGAAGGAGATTAAGTTAGTCAAGCAGGACCTATCTTTCATGAACCCATGCTGACTGGGCCTGATCACCTGGTTGTCCTGTACATGCTGTGTGGTGGCACTCAGGATGGTCTACTCCATAACCTTCCCAGGCACCGAGATCAGACTGACAGGCCTGTAATTCCCTGGATCCTCCTTCCATCCCTTCTTGGAGATGGGCTTCACATTTGCTAACCTCCGGTCAATTGGGACCTGCCCGGTTAGCCAGGACTGCTGATAGATGATGGAAAGTGGCTTAGCGAGCACTTCCAGCAGCTCCTTCAGCACCCTTGGGTGGATCCCATCAGGCACCATAGACTTGTGCATGCCTAAGTGGTGGAGCAGGTCTCTAACCATTTCCCCTTGGATTATGGGGGCTTCATTCTGCTCCCTGTCCCTGTCTTTCAGGTCAGGGGACTGGGTACCCTGAGAACAAGTGGTCTTACTATTAAAGACTGAGGCAAAGAAGGCATTAAGTACCTCAGCGTTTTCCTCATCCTTTGGTAAAAGCTTTTTGAAAAACTTTGGGATCTTCTGCTGTACAAATTTCACATCTTTGTGTTTAAAACTGCTCTGTCACCCATCTGTTCTCATCAGCCAGCTCTTTGAAAGTCTTTATGGCACCTGTCCATCCTGCTGGCTCAGCTGTAGCTCACAATCTCAGAAATAGTCAGAAGTTCCCACCAGCTTGGAGAGCCACAGAGCAAATCAGAGAGAAAGCAGATGGGAGGAAGGAGTATAAAATCATTCAGAGATAAATTAGATTAGAAAAAGTGAATCTTAGTTTTCTCTGTTTTCACACATGGATTTCTATGCATGCATGTATGAATATATGCAGAGTCACAAAGGAGTGCCACCGAAACATGTCGCTTCTCAGTCATTGAAACAATGATGTCTACAATACACTTGTTCAGAATATATGTATTTAGTTTACAGAAAAAGATTGTTTTGGTGATTAGCATGCCAGGTAAGGCTTGAGGGAACCATATTCAGCTAACATGATATAACACTTATTTCCTCTTTTAGTTGGTACTGTATAAATGTGAGATCTCCTGGGGTAATTGTAAGGATAAATATATTGAGAAAGTATTGAAATACTAAAGCAATGGTGAGCAGGAAAAAGCTATATGCAGCCAACTTCCTTTTCCTATTATTTGACATGTATGCTGCTGTTTTCAAAGCATCTATTGAAAATTGGGACTTCATTTTGTCTAGAGGTGAGAGTAAACACAGCAAAACAGAGTTTATCAAAATAAGTACTACAAAATTTAGCTACTTCTCTTTGCTGTGTCTGAAAAACAGGTATCAGATTTTCTCCATATCATTACTCTACTATTAGTAAGCCCTATATAAATCGTATGGTAGCCCCTACCCGCAGTATCTTTCAGCATCGTGTAGCTTGCCAGTAGCTTGCCAGTTATACCTGAAAAATTAAAGAACAGCTCATAGAATTGCTTTTCTTTCCGTGTTGAAGGTAGCTCATGATTTCAAATTTCAAAACATCATTGGCTTTTGCACAATCTCTATAGGCTTTGTAGAAGGACTGTGAATCAGGTGAGATCCTTGTGTTAGCTAAGGATCTTCAGTGCCTCAGTTGTATGGGGATGAATGGAGAAGAGCTGGTTGCAAGAAAGTTTCAAGAACCTCCTCCTTGAAAATCAGGCTGCTTTAATTTATTTTAACAGCTGCACTGGCAAACTGAGGGCCACTTTAAGCCATGTCACTTTCATAAGTGATATGTGGGAAATAAGATTTAGGAGGAAATGGCAAAACTTTAGTGTTGTGTGGTAGTGTCACAAAGGCGGGAAGGCTGGGAGTCGTGTCATGTTATGTATAAAAGCTGCCACAGAGCCTACCTGGGCTTGTGAAGGTAGAGGGCTCCTCTGCTGCCCTATATTACTGCTGCAGCTCTGGCTGGGGGTGTCTCCGATTCTGCAGCCAGTGGACAGAGAGGTTCCCACAGTCTCCTTCACACTGGTGTAACTCAATCACTGTGTGATAGCAACAGACAAAGGCAGAGACAGAGACACTGAATCAGGAAACCTCTTCGCCTTTCAAACACAGTCTCTCTTCTACGCCATCTCTCTTGCTCGCAGCACAGGCGGAAGAATGCCAGAGATAATGGAGTTAAACACACCAGCGTGCCAGCACGGAAAGATGCTCCCCTGCTGTTAAGGCGATCTATACTGAGGGCAAAGGCAATAGCAGATCTGTCTTATGCAAGGCACTAGCCATAATAGTTTCAGGATGAACAGCCTTTCCAGCAATTGCTCTACATCTGTGGTCCACAACCCACCATGGCAAAGAGTGTAATAAAAATAGACAAGCATTGTCTGCTCTCAGACCGACAGCGAGACAAGCAAGATCTGCTGCCATCCCCACTGTCATTGCAGTTTCCATGTCTGAGGCTGGTGGAGATCATAGGAGGGACAGCAGATGTGGTCCAAGCAGAGCAGCCCATTGGGACATTCCTGGGCTGCCATCAAACCAGTAACCCCCCCTCCATGGACAGCTGTGACAGGGTGACCAGTTCGATGGCAGCCCAGGCAAGTCCCGATAGCTCCTCCAGCAGTAGCATGCCTCTCCGGCCTTGCAGAGAGGGCTCCGGCCTGGTCAAGTCCTCCTGGCGCTGCCAGCCATGTTTGCAAGGGCTTTGGCAGCTGCCTTGCAATGGGAATGTGCTGATGGTGGGAGACTCCCATTTGAGCAAAGTGCGTTGGGCCCAAACGTTTTTGTCTCTGATCTCACGACCAGGCTTGGGTGGGAGGCTAGAGACATTTACCATCCCGTCATTCTGATACACATTCAAATGTGCTCAAAGTCAGATGAGAAGACTATGACAGAGCTGAAAATTAAATCCCGATCTCCCCATATTCAAGGCTATATCCCCCTTATGCCATTATCCAGGAGAGAAGAGAAATAGGTTGGGTAGTGCTAGACTTAAATAGTTAAATTATTTCCATGAGCTGAAAAATGAACTTCATAGCCAAGTCCCTAGTTTAGCAATCTGTAACATCTGTGACAGATTTTTGAAGTGAACATCTCTGCCCTGGTGGCTTCCAAGCAGCAGAAATGTTACACATTTTCCCTTGCACTTCAGATTCATCATCTTTTGGGACCCGCAAAAGCATCCCTGGTTCACAACATGCTGGCATCCGTAGCTGTTGCCCAGGGAAGAAAGAAAAAACTGATCAAATTCCCCTGCTTAGAATATGGCTGGGGCTCTTTCACAGCAGCAGTTTCATCTACAGCCAAGGTGAGACCCATAGTTTTGCTACAGGAGCATGTTGGAAAATACTCTGGCAGTCTTATATTACCTGCTCGGGAGTCTCTCGTTCCCTCATTCAACAAACCCAATGAGCCAAAAGAAAGTTTTCTATCAGCCAGAGACCTGTTGTCACTCACTTCCCTCCTCAGTAATGCCACGGTGCATGTCAAGAACTCCCTGATTCCAGTTACAGTAATCCTTTCAGTATTCCTGCTTTTATTGCTGGTGGAAAAGTGCTTGCTCTTGTCTCTTGCAGCACCTCTGTGACACGCCTGTTGTGCCTCAGACAGCAAGACAGGGAGTCACAGTTCTGCTTGCTAGTTTATTTAAGTTTTAAATCTTCATTCCTTTGCCGAAAACATCCATTCAGATATGAAATTATTGCCTTCAGATATTTATTCCCTTTATTAAACCTCGTATTTGTTCCACAATGACATGGTGATTTCGGTGGGAGCTTCAGATAAAGGAGAGCAGCATGACCAAAGGCATAATAGCCTTCGTTTAGATAAGCACTCCAGCTGGTGTAGCAGGTCTAACTAAACTGCAGCAGAAAAGCATAAGAGCAGAAAGTTTCAGCGAGTGCGAGCAGTTGGGAAAGACTGCAAGGATCTCACCTCTTGACCAAATTGATGTTGCCACCTTTTGTCCATCCGATCAGTCCCACATTGCTCCCCATCCCTGTTTGCTGCTGTTCCCGCTGTGCTGGAGGCACAAGCCCTGGCTTCAGGGGGCCGGGGTCTGAGCTTCCCTGCTCTCTGAGCTTCTCTTTGCCACCTGGCAGGGTCAGAAGAAGACAGCACACCAGTTACTATGAATTATGCCTACACATAATTGACTGAGAGATTCAAATGTCAATGGCAATACATGTCCTCCTCTCAGATGTTGTTACAATCCTTAAAAAAGCCCGCGATCTTCTTTATTATAATAAGAATGTAAAAAAACTCCAAATCCCGTATTTTTACAAGAGGCCATTATTTGTCTCAGTCATATATCTTATGTGTCTTTACTCTTAACACAATTATTTTAAGGGATATTTTGGTTATAAGGAACACAAAGGAAAAACTGAAATGTATGACTTACACTCTTCAAAAGTAGTTATAAATAACTATACTTATTGTTTTGTTCCCTTAAAAGCTGTGGATCATGGCAACACAGCTGTTTTTGCTCTGGCTAGCAAGCCTTGGCTTTGGACTAATGTTACGAGGGAAAGATTTCAAGCCTGTTACGAACAGCTTTTGAGTAGTGACACAACCTTTTATCTGCCTGCTGCGGTCCACTGGGAGACTGCAAAGGTGGAGATTTATTTGTGCATTAAAACACACCTACTCTCTTTGTTACAGGTAATCCATGGCATATTTTCCCTTGACTCTACCAGTCACACATAGGAGAGGACAAATTCGATAAGCAGAACCAGGATTCTCCTGTAACCTTTTAAAAAACCTCTGCCCTGTACTGCAGGCACTCAGTAACTCGTGTGGACTTGCTGCCTGTCAAAGGCATTCATAAGGCATGAAACATCAACTTAGCTTTTCAGTAGATCAGTGTTACTTAATGAAGAATATTTAATTATTTAATGCAAAAATTCTCTTCAACTGATACTTTCCCGTTAGACACCAGACCATGAATTTGTTGGTAAGAGTGATCCTCACAAGGCTGGAGGAGGCTGCTGAGCAAGCGTCCAGGCTTCATCTGGCATCTGGCTTTGTTATGGAGCAGAGACAATGGCCGACTTCCCCAAAGCATTTGCTGGGCACTAAATGAAATTCAAAGTTCACGGACAGAACTAATAGGTTTAATCAACAGAATTCAGTAATCTGGCAGTTTAAGAGTTATAAGCTAGGCAAAACTCAAGGTTTCATAGAAGCAGTGGTTGCTGTACCTGTAGGACAGTGCAGGGACTGAAGGTGCTGGAAGCAGGGACTATTGCTTTTTTCTATGGGGTTCTGCATGCAGAGCCTCGTGGGGTCAGGCACGCAGCCAGGAATAGCCTCCCGTGGTTGGTGAGCACACAGGTGAAGCAGGAGAAGGATGCTGTAATTAAAAAGCTAAAGCCAGGAGTGTGGCGCTGAAGTGTTGCAGTTGACACTTGGAGCTCAGCTGGTAAAAAGAATAAGTTAGTGAATGAGGTTAAACAGTGACCAGCGCTCATAAACACTTTTGTGCCAGATATAATGGTGAAAATGTAAAAGATGCTACCTTGAGATTCATTCTAGAATTATTAAAATATCTCTTTTTTTTTTTTTTTAGGAACATGGCAGTTCTCATACTGGACCAGTATGTGGCTCACCCTGTTCAATATGCTACCTTCGAAACTGGTCAGCACAAGGCATTCAGTGACAAAACCTTGCCTTACGCAGGCAGGCAGATTTGTGTTCCTCCCCAGCAGGTTTCTTCCTTACTACCAGTATTTAGAGCCATCTGAAACCTGAAGCAACAGGTTTAATGTCCCCTTTGGATTTTTTTCAGCATTATCTTTTATAATTCCCTATATTTTTATTCTTCACGTAGCTGTCCAATCTCTTTCTTAAATCTTAACTCTTCAGAAGCACTAACAATTTGAGTTTTCTGTCTACAAGACACATCGAACAGATATTTTTACTGAGGCCCTCTAGAAGGTACCTGAGTCTTCTTTCTGGTGGTTACAATAACTGGAGCATTTCTTGGATGCTTGGTAAGAATTACAACTTCCTGTGCCTTTCCCGTCTCACTACTTTACAATTATCCCAAGGAAACATCAAACCCACTGATTTAAGAAGAGGGAATTTTGGAGAGCTCTGTTAATCTTGCCACATTGAAAAATAACTCTTTATGGATCCTAGCTTTTTCCTCACTCTACTGTTTTTGATTTGTCGCTGGATTTTGTGTAGTACCAGGAGAATAACCATATGCATAATTGTTCTGTTTGATTCTATCTTTCAGCTAAAATTACTTCAGTTCTGGAGTATTATTCACCTGTCAATTCAGACTGAGGGAGATCCATGTGGTTGTCTGACATGCAAAGTTCATTGCTCAATGTCTTGGCACCCGGTTACTGCAATTGATTTAAATGTTGGACGTTTCCTCTTCTGATCCCCTCCTACTTACGCTTCTGAAAGGGTCTGTGTTTCTAAAACAATGGCGATAGGAAGCGTATCACGGTACTCACAAAAGGGAGTCCTACAATTAGAATTCGTCTAGACAAAATGCAGCAAAGAAAAGAGTTGGAGCATATCACAACTTTAATTGCACCATCCTGGAGCCATCAGGAGCAAAGATGGGCCTGACCGGACCTATTACTGATAAAGGCAGCCCAAATGAAAATGCGAACGTGTAATGAGTTTTGCCTTCCAGAAGAATGTGGTGCACGCATACCAAACAGTAATAAAGGAGATTGGGGAAGAGCTTAGGAATTATTTTTAATGTGTAGCCAGCTACGCGCTGAATTATATTACCTGGGGAAACTGAGGAATCTCCATCATTTGAGATCTTAAAGAGGAGATTCCATAAACATGCCTGGAATACTTTAGATATAACTGGCCCTTCCTTGGCATCAAGTCAGGAAACCTCTTCAAGCCCTATAATCTATCTTTCATTTAAAGGTCTGCGCATGATTCTCTTGCGATGCCACAACTGCAAATGGGTCTGTTGCCCCTCTTGCTACTTGTTCGAAAACTGTGTATTTTGAAACAAATCTTTTCTGTTACTGGTATGACAAGAAACTCTTACAGTGGTTGTGCCGTTTCCTAACATGGACCCTGTATTTTTCCACATGCAAAACATATTGCTATAAAATTATTTCTGTGTGCAACAGGTTGTGATAACACCTATTTTGTGATTTTTTTTGTTTCTCCATTAATCTCTGACACTGAACCAGCCCCATCCCTTTGAGAGGTCGGTTACTGCTCTCTATTCTCCAGAAAACTTGGCTTACTTTGAACACCAGTATACTTGGCCTTTGAAAATTGGCTTGCAGTTAGCAGACAGAAGCAGGGTCAGAATTAGTTCAAAATAAATTAATAGTCAGAAGTTCTAACTTGCTAAGCTGCATGCAATCCACCCTTCAAAGGATATTCACCAATTGCTGTAATTGCTCTCTTCAAGGGCTTCCAAAAAATCCTTGGACATGCTAATTAATGCTGGTTTAGATATATGTTAAGGTATTTGACCTGAGAGTTTAATTCTACAGTTTAATTCCATAACGATTGTAAATGGTAGGACTGCTGCATATTTAAAAGAACATTAGTGTGAATTTAGCTAGCTGTTGGCAGTTTAACAATGACTAACAGATATTAAATAAGCATGAAATTCTAGTGGTGAATGACACTTTTATAGGGGCAAGGGCTGGAAGCTGAAGGCAGGAGAAAATACTGCAACCATCCATGGTGACCTTTCTTTTCCCCTGGATTTTTCAGAGTCTTTGCACAACTTTCCCAGCACTGGGGCAAGTCTGGGTTGGTGGAAGGGCCTTGTTCTTGCAGGCTCGGATGGCACATCATGAACTTGGTGGGATTTGAACTCCTTGATATGCTGAAGTCATCAACACATCCCTTGCTGATGTCAGTGGCACCAGGATTTCCCCAGAGATCTGAATTCTACAGTCACTTCAAGTTAATTGTTTCTTCCAGTATTTACAGTGTCATGGCAGAGGTGTGTGAATTCTACCCCTTCCCCCACGAGATTTTTCTTCTTTTTTTTAAGCAGATGTCAAAAGAAATCAATTGCCTAGACAAAAAAAAAGAAAACAAGTTGATCCTTTTATTGTTACTGTTCAAAAACATCTCTTTGTTTTAGGAACAAAAAGGGTGGCAAGTGACTTCTTTTTCCCCCACCCTTCCCCCGCCACCCTCAGTGGCTGTATGAATTTCTGCTACTAAGGGACAAACATCATTGATTTGACCGACTTATTCAAAACAGGTCATGAAGCTACATCTTGTTGTGTCAATTCTCATCATATACTGATGTGACAGGTTTTATGAATAAAATATGGGCAGTTGGTGTCTGGGAGGATGCCACATCTTAGCTACTCCAAACCCTCTGTCCTTGAAGAGCAAAGCTTTGAAAAATTAGGACCATGTTTCAATCCAAGCTGTACAACATGCTTTTCAATGAAGTGTAATATATTGTTTTTAGCTGAATAACTTTCTTCTCCTCTTCTCCCCTCCCCCCGTCCCTCCCCTACTTAGGAAAAAAAAAAAAAAAAACCATGGCATCTTAAACTAAAGCACACTTCAGTCGGTCTCCCTGTGTGTGCTCCATGCCAGCAGCCACAGCATTTCTTTCATCTTGGCTTCAAAGTGGTGCTGAGAGGGGGAGGGGGACATCTAATGAAAGAAGAGAAAACAAACAAACAAACAAACAAACACAAAATGGGGGAGGAAATGAAAAATAGCAGTCTACCTCTCAAATCAGAGTGTCGCCTGCGGGCATGCTCTGCAGTGGATGTTGCACTCAGCTTCAGCCCCTTGTATATTTTTTTTCTTATTGCCACTTCCCATGCTGGGAAGATTCTTGTCATCCCTCACATATTTTATCCGCAGAAAAGGCTGCCCTGCCCTGTGCTTGGTGATTGAGGCTGTGCCCCTGGTGTGCCACACTATCAGTGGTTCCCAAGGCTGCCTAGCCTGGGAAAAGCTGCATGGAAACGGTCCAAAATCAGCATTACATGCATTATTGTTCTTACTCTCTCTGATTAGAGTGCACACAATGAAAACAACAGCAACAGCCTCGTTTTCTAGCCCTCCTCCCAACACAAGGCTGTTCTTAGACTGTTTTTCTTTCTCGGAGTCTTCATAGAAATTAACTGCTTCTGTGCTGGTAGGTCCCCGGCATCCCAGCTGCTTCTCCGGGAGAAGCCCAAAGACCTTAGTCTGACTGGGAGTAACATTTTCGAAAGTGCCTAGTTGACTTGCGAACTGAAATCCTTTTTTTGAAAAAATAGGTCTAGATGCAGGCTGCTTTGTGTACTATGGGAAACGCACCACTCAGATGCCATGGTAATATCCATGGCACAATAAGCCCAGTAAAACAAAACAGAATAGGCTAAAGATATTTAGGCATTTATCCCTTGAATGCTTATGCATTGTCTTAAATGCTGGATGCGACACACACAATGTCCTAGCAGCAGGTCACAGCACCTGGGTCTCCTCAAGCCCATCTACCATCACTTTTTGGCTTACTTCCTGCTCAAAGGGATCTTGCTGTCCTGGCTGAAAAGCACCAGAATGGATGGGGGACACCAACTCCCAAACAGCCCCCTACCCTAGTGGTTACGCAGTCATTTGGCAGGCAATAGTTTAAATTGCCTTAGGTCATTAAGTCTGGATGTTCCACATCCTGGGGTAGGAAGTTTGGGACGGGATAGAGCTCAGCGTCGTTGCTCCCTCTGAAGAAATGTTATCCAGCGCTCATCCCAAGCACATGGAGATGCCTCTTTGGAGGCACTGAGTAAGGGGTTTCAGACTGATTCCTCTTTTCTGCGTTTCATATTCCTTGAAATATATTAGGTGGCAATGTCCAAGAAAGGAGGAAATGCATTTTCTTCACACTTAACAGATTGGATCATGTCCCAAAGTGCCAAGTACATGCACCTTGAATGTGCTAGAAGGTGAACTCATAAGGCTTCAGAAGAGAACAGCAGATAGCCCTAGGTGCTAAATGTGAGAGAAGGCAAATGACAGGAAGGACTGAATGTGTTTTTACACATGAAAATAAAATAAAGTACATTTTTTGTTTGGTTGTAATAGATGCTACGCTTTCTCATTTTTTTAAAAACAAATACACGTGTCTGTCTTCAGGACACTATTGGGAACACATGTAGGAATAGACGTATACTGTAGGTGATGTTTTGTTTTAGGATCTGTTTCTGTTTTTTTTTCCTATTTCCCAGCTGTATTGCAGAAAGGCATCCCTGATGCCGTATTCCCATCTTCACAGAAAGAGGTATAGATGCATTGGATTCCTCCACATCCAAGGACCCTCAAGAGCCCCAAGCATCGCTTACTCCCAGTGACCCAGAATCTGCAGAGGTACTTGGAGGGTTAATGGTAGATTTTCTTTAATTGCCACCCAGCCGATGAAAGACAGATGTTTACTTTTAAACCACTTTCAGACCAGAGTAAGAAGCACTTTGAAATTTGAATTTCTGTGACATGAAGAAAAAGCAACAGCCCTCTAGTCAGTGCTAGGTCTACTCATCTTCAGAGATATTAAACTGAACCACGGAAAACAAAAATGTAAAGTTGCATAGTTCTGTTCTGTCACTTGTTTCAGTGTCACAGTGGTTAAATCTGCAAGTTTTTTCTAACTTTTGCCAGATCAGCCTGAAATTTCAGAATCTATTCAACAATGTTTTTTTCTGCCTTGTGCATCACTTGTGGTAAAAAGTGTGAGAAGAAAGTCGCTTCGCTATTTTTCTAAGACTGTATGGCACAATGCAGGAAAAGATTTCATTTATCTGTCAAGAGCTTTAGTGGCATCACATTCCTCAGAAAAATAAGGTCGTCTCTTTTTGTGCTAACAAAGTCCTTATGGTTCAAAGGTAAAGCTGGGCAAAATTCTGCTCTTGTCTTAACTGACTAGTGTATCTTTGTGGAGGATTGACCCTTTGGTTATCTCTTATGTCATAAATCTTTTAACTCTTGGGGGCTACATAAAGGAAAAAAGTGAACAGAGGGCTGTAAGAAATAATTTTCATCAGCTTTTATGAACTTTTCCATGTTTTAGAAACAACTTGTGTTTAGTATGTGAACTTAAATACATCTGGGATGGGACTTCTGTATCAAAAACATTTCCTCTAATAAAAACCTGGAAACTGGCTGTCATTACTCTTGCTTCTCTTTCTTCCCAAATCAAATAGTTGTGCCAGCTGCTTGTTTTGTTTAGCAGTCTCAGTCAGAGAGATATCGCGGCTAATCACGGTATCATTTTCTAATGTTCACTGGAAGGAAATCTCAAATTGTTCTTGAGAACTTAAATATTAGGCTTATTATAAACCTGATTAAGCAGGGGCACCATTTCTTGAAGGCAGGATGAATACAACTCCTAGGGAACAGTTAAAAAGAAAACTATCTAAATGTTGTTGAACCACTCTGTCCACAGATTATCGCAGGGGACTGGTCTTCCTGAATGTGTGAATTTTCTCTGCTCTCATGAGTTTATTTGCCTATCAATTTCTTTGTAATTAGTTTATAAAAGTTCAAAATTTAAAGGAAACTGGCAAAACCTAGCTCTGCACTCTTTCCTAATATGCCCAGCATGAACCGAAACACTTGTTTTCACCTGTGCGCTGGGCAAGGACGTAGAAGTCCTGTTGTGCCCTGCACGGGGCCTGTGACCCCATGTTCATGTCTACATTGCCGTATGCCAAACAGGAGTGTCCACTGGGGGGATGATGTCTAGGAATTGAGAAGAGTGAAGCCCAACCTCATGTGAAGTGCTGTAATTGCCAGCTTGGACAAGCCATTAACCTCACCGAAAGCTGGAGGGAGACAGGCCCTAAAGTAATTTTGAAAAATAGGTGCATTAAAAAATGCCACCTTAAACCTACCTAGACGGAAGCTATTTCTACATCTACATGAGATTCACATAGGACATAACCGCTGCACTCGGGGTTGTTTTTTGTGATGAGTAACCATCATGGACAAATGTCTGACTGAAGAAACATGGTCCTGACCTTCCCCATGCTGCAGAGCCACCCTTCATCGGGGCTCCTTCTCCTGGCCCCAGGGGGAGTGCAGCTACCTGACCCTTCCCTGGGCTTATTTGTCATAACTTTTTTAATTCCACGACAGCTGAGGCATTCCTCGTCATCGCTCTGCTCGAGTACAACAAGATGGGATAAATCCTGGCAGTAAACAGGCTAGAAGGCAGTTTTCTTTCTTTCCTGATATTTTATTTATGGGGAAGAGACCACGTGAATAATTGAAGATGCCTGTTTGCACCCACTGCAATCTGTGAGTGGTTTGAAATGTAAACATGTCAGCTCACAACTGGAGCTTGAGAAACACATGTGTCGCAGAGCCGTGGGACGGTTTGTGCGTCTGTCACACTTACCTTCCCAGCAGCCCCCTCCTCCTCTCATGCCTGCACGGGCACCCCAGGCGCCGGGCGTTACTCTCCTGTATGACGCTGGTGCAAGTTTCCATGGAAAAACTGATGCGGAGGAGAATGGAAACACGCACATGACATGAGGTGGACTTATGGTGCATTTTAGACAGTAAAAAAGCAAATGGTATTTCAGCCTGGTTTTGGTTGTCGGTTGTTTTCTTTTTCTTGTGTGACATACAAATTGAGATCAGCTGAAGCTCCAATAGTGGCGCACTTAAAGAAACTGAAATGCTGTGCAGAAATACATGACAGAAACAGCAAACAAAAGGCCAACGGGGAGAAAGAAAGAGATGGAGAGGCCTGGAGCATTGGAGGGGGATGTTGGACAATCCTGCTTGCACAGATAACAGGGTAACAGGAGATGGAAATATTGCTTAATAAGATGCTATAAAACCCAGAAATAACACAAAAATCCAGCATTCTCTAAGAAGTGGCAAGGTCTCCAAAATCTTCTAAATCTGATCTTACTACGTGCAGGTCAGACACTGAATGGATCAGGTCCTCAACACAGTTCTTGATCTGGCGTGATTTCTGAACACAAGTGTAACTACGGTGGTGAAGGTGTAGTCCAATCCAATCAATGTACTGGCTTAAAAATGAAAAATTTGGGAAAATGTCAGGAGAAGCATTTTCCGTAGCCATGATGGTGAATTAAAGTAGCAAATGGATACATCAGACCCTAGAAGAGTTATGCAGGGGACTGTTCTGAATGGGCAGAGGAAATTTTGGAGACGTCTCTGGGACAGACAGAAATATTCAAAGACAGTCAACATTGCTTTGTTCTCTTTGTACAGAAGTGGCATAAGTGAATAGGATTTTGTAGAAATTGCAGTTAAAGCCTACTGTGTTGAATCAAACTGGAAACGTATCCTACCAATGGTTTCAAAATCATACATTTATTTTTAAAAATGATGCAGTGAGCGAGCAACAGCACTACGTCAAGAATAAAGCTGATGCAGAAAAAGAGGTCTGGTGTGGACTTCTCACCAACTTTGCACTGGTGTCACATTGTTGGCTACGGTGGGCCCAGCCCTGATTAATTGCCCTTGTCAGTCAGATCCTGGGAAAGAGTCTTGAAGGCAGACTGATACTCCAAGGGCATGTCAGATGTGAGGTTATTTGATTAGGGTCTTAGCTGAGAGCAGATCTATAATGTTTTGAGCTGCTGGGCTGTGCAGTGACAGCGAGTGTTAAGAATTGCCATGTGCACAGACTCTGCCTCCTGTTTCTCCGTGCAACTAAAGGCCGCCCTCCGAAATGTGTGCATAGCTCCTGTCAAAATCAGTGGGAATTATGTGAAAGTATTGGAGGACGATGAGATCATGGTGCACTTTAGTTTTCATCAGTTGTGAGAATTGTCTCACTGCATTGTTCATTTTCTAAGGGCTGGTTTCTGCAACTTAAAGCTTTTATATGAATGATAATAATGTCAAAGATATTTTTCTTGATCTTTCCTGAATTAGGTCATGCATCACTTGTATCTAAATTTAGTCCAGGTACAACTGCTCTAATATTTTCTCTTATTTCATATTCATCTCTCTTCTGTCTGCTGGCTCGATTTCAGACAAAGAAAGTCAATATTTTCTCTGCAAGTTTTTTCATTTTGCTGGTCTATGATATCATAGCAAATGTCAGCTGATCTTATGTAATATAGAGTTGAAGACAGACTGTTATCCTTCCTTTTACAAATAAACATATCTAAATAACATACGTTCATGGTCAAATTAAGTATTTTTAGAGCTATTAAAGCATTTAAAACAGTTCTCTGCCGACGAGAAAGTCTGCCTCTTTCCCGGTGGTCTCTTGTTTCTCCTCCACTTGCATTTGATCTCTGTAACGCTGACCGTTTTGCTGGTAACAAAGTCATCATTCACTCATTACTTAGCAAGTCTGAGCACATTTTATGGTTGATAGCTGGATTTCCAGCATGATCCAAAATTAGCCTCTTTCTGCTTGTTCTCGCTTGGCCTGTAGGGCCGAGCCAGCACAAAACTCAACGTGTGGCAGGAAGCAGCAAACGATAGCCGCTGTGTTTCCTTACACCAAAGGGGCTAAGTCCTCCGCTGTTTCGAATGCAGATAAGTCTGTTGTCAGCAGATGAAAATCTGGTCCAACAACATCTACAACCCCAACATTTCTTCAGCCTGTGATTTGGGCAGGAGCTGGATATCTGTTTGGTTTACAATGGCAAAGTGGCCTTAAAAGGTCCGTGATAGACAGGCATAATTGTTTCTTGCCTGCGCAGGCAGTGGGAATTAGTGCCTGCATAGGAGGATTGGCGTTTGCACTGCGTGGCTGTTTTCCTTGGTAGGACACAGTTGGGGGGAGAGAGAGCAAGGGGACAGGAGCTGCTGACCATCATCACGCTGATATTATTCTCTCCCAGCACAGTAGATTAGCTGGTGCTGCTGGCAAAAGGGCAACACGAATGTATTTTAAAATCTCCTCCCCTGCGTAGTCAAAAGGAAAGGGATAGGACACGAAACCTGCCGAATAAAGAGCAGAGAAGTGCATCGACCCGTTCAACTTCCCCTTCAACCACCCGCGCTACAGCTGGCTCCCAGGGCCCGCCTAGGTCATGTTATGACTCCTTTATTAGTGTTTAAGGTCAGCGGGAGACATGCAAGTGCATCCTATATCAGGAAGTGTAGTGTGTCTCAAGAGTGAAATATTTGGCTGTTGGCGGGAGCCGTGTCCGCGACTCGGAAATCCCGGGAAGCGTGTGAAGGGCGGGCAGGCTCCGGGCGCCGCGCTGCCTCCCAGCAGATAGAGCCGCCGGGAAGCGGAGCGGCTTTTTCCTGCCATTCTCTGCACGGGACTGCCTTCCTCCCAGACTTTCCTACCGACAGCCCCTTTGCCGCTCCGTCCAAGCCGGCCGCCGGCTGCAATTCAAAAGGAAAGGCCTCCACTAAGGCAGGTACCCAGCACAGAAATATGCCGCCCTCTGATCCGGTGTTGTTGCTCCTGCAGGAAGAGTGATTAGGAGCACGTAAGGCGGGCGGGGAGGCGGTGGGTGCCAGCCTGCAGCCCTGCTGGAGCAGGCGGCAGATTTATCAGTGCATTTATGGGCACCGGGCCGTAGGGAGACGTGTCGAGCGTGCGCAACCCCCAGCCCAGCGCCTGCTGGCACCTTCCCCCCTGGAGGGGGAGAAAAACAAGAGGTGCAGTGCTGGGGCTCGTCTTCCGACAGACGTCTTCCCAAGGCTGGAGGCCTTTCTGGAGCCGTGGGTCTGGCAGCCAAGATTAGATCAGAAGTGCCAACGTCCTTGAGAGGCACTGGATGGCAGATAGTTTCGCAGCTTGCTTAGCTGTACCCACGTCCACTCCGTCCCGCTTTTGCTCTGACCTTAATGTCACTCGGGCATAACCCATCCCCAGAGTACATCCATTTTTTTATTGAGTGCTTGACAAGAGCAAAACGGAGCTGCTGTTGGCAAAATTTGATGTAAAAAGGGAGGCGGAAACAGCATAGTTCTTCCTTATCTACGTGATAAAGTTCAAAATATTTATGTTGTATCAGTACATGCAAGGATAATATACCCTTCTCTTTTTTTTGTCCTCATGTAAAAGAGATAGAGGGAGACAAGGGTGTGTAAACACCAACAAAAATTTAAACATTGAAATGTCTGTCAGCTATTTTAGCGCTAGTCTTGCTGCGGGGTGGAGGATCCTCTCAAAAACCCATCCAACTGCACAGTAAAAAAGTGAATGCTTCCCCTTACAGCAGGAAGAGGCTATCAAGAAATCATCATCTCAATTTGACAAATTACGATTACAATATCGCCAGGATCCCCTGAATGTTAAGCACAAATAGATGGAGAGAGTACACTCCTGGTAGCACTGACGCCTACTGTAGTTACATAGTTATTCCCACCAAAGATCCCTGTTTTCAGGCACTGACAACTTTGTTTTTCCAAATTTCCCTCAGCCAAATAGTGTTTGTGTATTTGTGTGTGTTTTTACATGTGTATATGTGTGCATACACAGCAAATACATATTTTACTGTTTGTTTTTTTTTAGGTTCAATGAAACGGAGAGTCAGCCAAAAAGTAGGAGAAAGCAGCATAGAAAGCATTGAGGCTGATTCAAGTTTGCAAGGTCTCCGTTCAGAGACATTTTTCATTTCCCCAAAAAGTATTTGACTTTTAAAAGAGATATTTTTATTGAAATTTCATTAAAAATCACACTTGAAACACAATTTAAAAGGAAACAAACCAATAACCATCTTAAAAAGAAGGCTTAGTAAGGAAAAAATTTGGCAAATTATTTAAGTGTTAATAATACTTAGATTAAATGTCGGGGCTTAAAGAAAAAACTCCAATAACATCACCAATGTGTGGCTAATAGTCATCTTCTAAAAATGCCAGGTTTTTTATGACACATTTTTGTGTGTTTTGGTCAGCAGCAGATTAATTTCCTTTTTTTTTTAGCACAATGAAAGGAGGGGAAAAGTCACATTTTATAAACGCTCAAGCCTCTGAGTTAAGGGTGTAGTTTTAACTTCCTGGCTCTGAGTACATTTTCACACAACCGGAGACATTCTATTAATACAGTTCATGTAGGCAAAAGGCGGTGTACGTACATACAAGAAAAAGCTTTTGCTGGGGCGTTAGCTTTCCCTGAAGTATTTTATCCTATCTAGAAAAAAAGTAAAAATAAATCCACTGATAGGCTGTGCTTATGGCACATACTTGTGTGTGGTAGCAATTAAGTGCCAGCCTTACACTCCTCTGTCCTATGGGACATCCATCTGCCACCATGGGGCACCTCCGGGCAGCCTCTTTGCTCTGGGTAGCTGACACGGGCACGCACAACGTGCCCCCTAAGCACCTTGGGCAGTCAGCTCACAGATGGAGATTTGCTTGCGTGCTGATTTTGGCAGCCAGATCAGATTAGTGGGCCTAACTTTATGCCAGCTGGTTTTGACAGGGTCATTTATTACATTGTATTTAATTATTTATGGTTGCACTGCAATAAAAAAAAAATCTGTGCCTCATACTGCTGCCTTTAGAAGACCATCTACGATTAACATTATTGATAGCACACAGAAGGTCAGCTGGAGACATTTTGGAAATGTTAATGTCAACAGGTTTCATGTGTGGTTTTCTCTGCTACTTCCTCATCTCTCCCTAGAAGGATGTCTCGCCCGCCCTGGTGAAGGTAGCAGCAATACGTGAGGAGACGATGGTGACGGGCTGAGCGTTTTCTCCTTTCCTCTTCCAGAGAAGGAGGCCGTTCTCCAGCGTAGACCACGCAAGCCTTCGCAGGCCCGGAGAAGCTGCGAAGGGTTGTGTGCAATCTGTTTTTCTCACACAGATCTGAGATCAACAGCGTGACAAACCTGGCTGTGTCAGACACACACGGCAGCCTCAGAGCATTAATAAGCATTTTTCTTAGCTGTCACTGCAAGACAAGTCTCTGCTCTGTGAATCTGTTGGAAGATATTTACTGCTTGGTTAAAAAAAAAAAAAAGCAACTGTTGGACAGATGAAATTAATTAAAGGTTTCACTTTGCTAAGTAAAATTTCATATTTCCCTCCATGTAGGCTATTATAGGTTGCATGATGACTAACCTAAACATCATCACACGATATGTTGTCATCTTTCATAAATAATATACGGGTTGCTGTAATCCTGCATAAACCCAATTTTGGATGTCGAGAAATATTATGCAAGTGTCCAACATGAAAAGAATCATGTTTCTTATTCCACCACTCTGGCCAAATACCATGTTGTCTTTACTGGAAAACTGGTGTTCATCAAACGAGTTTGAAGCTGAGAGTGGGAGAGGGTGGGACATTGCATTCTTGAGAAATGACATTATAAGTAATACGGTACTGCTTTGCCTTTGTGCTGTTAGTAAATTTGGGATATTATAGAGCAAACAGGGAGAGCACGCCATACTGTGCTTACGCTCCGTTTTTTCTTCGAACACATAAACTACATAAGGTGATCTGTGCTCAGTGGGGCTCCCCATTCCCTTCTGCTTCACTCTCTTAAGCTGAAAGCTCTAGATCAAGAAATATCAAACTTTCTCAATCTTTTAGCCCATAATCAGAAAGAAAAAGGGAGGGGGAGGAAAGAAAATCCAGCATGGCTTTACTTTTATTTCTCTAAAAAACCAGATGGTATAGAGGAAGGAGTGAACTAAAGGAGAGGACAAGAGGTTGATTTGGAGAGGCTGTGTCACAGAAGCGTTGAGGTATAGGCAGCTTTTCTGCATGTTAGTGGCTTTTGGAGGATAAAGGTCTTCATATCATAAGCACTGAAGGACTACTTTAAAGATGCCATTTTTAATCTGAGACTCTCGTCTTTCTTTACATAATGTTTCACCAATTGAAATAGGGGTAGGCTTTTTTTTTTAAAAGAAACCCAACACATAGGATCAGGCCTTTTCCCTTCAACTGGTGTAACAGACAGTATTGTAATGCATGCATACTGTTCAGGATGTGAAAAATAACTTTTGCTAAGCAGGCTGGGAGGTCTGCAGTACCAGCCCCTGGTGCACCGTGCCTGCTTCGGGGGTTTTGATGAATGCATCAGTCTCACACAGAGGTGCTGCTGATGTGTGCTCTCGTACGCAGGAACTGGGTGGAAGCTGTTTAGCTGAAAGATGCTAATGACCTCTTTTACCAAAGGAAACAAAAGGCAAAACAGCAAGTGTATTATTAATTTCTTAAACGTATGTCTTGTTTTATTAATTTCTTATATGGCTTTCCAGGGCTCTCTGGAAACTGGAATGTTGTCAGAAATCCTGGAAATTATCAAAATGTAACAATAAATACTAACAACCAAGCTTTTGTTTTAGAAGTTAAAATCCCTTTCTTGTGGGAGCTTTTTCTGAACAGCCCAGCAAGACGTGGAAGCTTGCAACTGTAAAAAATGTGACTTGGCTGCAACAAGTCCAAAGGTTATGCAAGGCTTTTCTCTCCTTCCCATGTTTTTCCTCTCACCCCTTAGCTCTCTTCTCCCCAGTTTCCATTCCACCTTCCTTCCCTCCCTCCCCTGTTTTTCCCACCAGCGCACAAATTTTGGGAAGGAGGGAGATAGACTATTCTGTCCCCTGCCTTTGTAGGCACAGAGGACAGCAATGAGAAGGAGCTTCTCTTGGCTCAGCAGGAGTCTGTAACACACTGTTGTCCTGCTGCAACATCAACACCTCAAAACCTGGTAGATCATGGGATGACACAGAAACAACTGTTAAGCATTACTGTAATGAAGAGAGAAAAAGGGAAAAAAAGTTTTTCTCCTTCCTCTCTACTTCACAGTGAGTAGGGGAACCAAGTAGGTTAGTTGGAGATAGGAACTTGGTAAAGGAAAATCAAAGTGCTCTCCACCTGGTGCTGGCTGGCAAAGGATGCACTCTTGTCCTGCCAAGGGACAGACATGTGCATGGCACGATGCTGGCCCCCAGCCACAACTTTTTTCTTGATAGCTGTGTAAATATTGTTGGCATTTGAGATAGGTTTGAGTGAGCTCAAGAAGCTTTAAGACCAGAGTATAGAGCTTTTGTGTTTCTCTGTAGGGGAAAGTCCTAGTCAGGTTCCAGCAACACTGAGCAGAAGAGAGCAGAGAGGGACGTGTTTGAGAGGGATCGCTAAAAGAGCTTGGAAGTGGGTAGGGCATTTGCCTGCAAACTTTCTTCTATCTTTCTAAACATGCAATATAGAGATATTAATGAGAGGACATAGGCTGTGGTTTCTATTCCCTGAGAAGCACAAGGTAGACTACTCCTATTCATGTAAGTACTTGTTAGGTTCATGTAAACCACTGAAAACCTAAATCTTGACAAATAAATATCTCATAATGAACACTTCACCAAAACATGTTCCTTGTGAATCTCAAGTTCAGGCCAGCTTTCCTACGCTGATAGAGCCTACCATTCAAAAAGATCTTGGAGTCCTTTGCTAAACCTAAAACCTGATATCTAAACTTTCACTGAAAAGTCCTTTCTGTGGAGTCGTGTCCCGGTCAGGCCCAAGCCTGTACTGGCGTGGGGGATTATTCCATCCCAGATGTAAGACTTTGCACTTACTTGTGTTTAACTTCATTTGGTTCCTGTCAGCCCATTATCCAGATCATTAATGGTGATCTTCAACTGTAAAAGCCAGCTGGTCACCAGCTTGACTTTTGCACCCCTGATCACAACTTTGACCCTGGCAGCCTGGACAATTTTTCACCCACCTTATTGTCCACTTATACAGCCCATATCTCACCAGTTCAGTGATAAGGAATCTATGGCAGACTGTGTCAAAGACCTAGCTAAAGTCAAGTTACAGGACATTCACTGCCCTCCTCTTGTCCACAGGGTGTCATCACAGAAAGCAGTGAGACTGGCCAGGCATAATTTGCCCTTGTCAAACCCGTGTTTGCTGCTCCCAACCCCCTTCTTGTCCTTCATGTGTTTGGAAACAGTTTCTAAAACAATCTGTTCCATCACCTTCCCAAGGGCTGGGGTGAGGCTGACCAGCCTGCAATTCCTTGTATCCTTCTTCTTGCCCTTCTTGAGGATGGGTGTGGCGTTGCCTTTTTCCAGTCCTGAGGAGCCTCCCCCAGGTGCTGTGACCTTTTGGAAATTATGTAGACTGCCCTCACAATGACATCAACCAGCTTCTCCAGCACCCTTGGATGCATCCCAGCTGGTCACAAGGTCTTGTGCACACCAAAGTGGTTAAGTGAGCCCTAACTCTGTGCTTGTCTGTGCCAGTCAGCAGACTCAGGGACCTGTGAGGCCTGGGGACAAGTGAAAACTGAGGCAAAGCAGGCACAGAGGTGCACCTTTCCCTTGCCACTAGGTTCCCGACCCCACTGAGCAACAGTCCCACACTCTCCTTAGCCTTCATCTTGCTGTCAATGAACTTACAGAGGAAACCTTTCCTGTTGTTCTCCACCCCCCTTGCTAGCTTCAACTCCAGCTGAGCTTTGGCTTTCCTTACTCCATCCCTACATGCCCCGGCAATGTCTCTGTGTCCTCCCAATTGGCCTGTCTCTGCTCCTGTCTCTGTGCCCTTCTTTTTTGTGCTCAGGCTCAGTCAGGATCACCATATTCATCCACGATGGCCTTCTGTCATACTTACTCAACTCTTTGCACATTGGCTCAGACCATTCTTGTGCTCTGAGGAGCCTGCCCTTGATGATGTGAACACCATTCAGCTGGGCATGAAGCTCCAGCATTGCACCTTCACCAGTGCTGAGTGCGTTTCCCCAGCAGCCACGGCACCTGTGGGCACCCTCATCTCTCTATGCTGATTTTCCATAGCATTTCAAAGCCAGTGGAAGGTTTGGGGGCATTTTTTGAGGTCTAAAGTGAGCTTTACCCAGGAAAAGTTTAATGCTTTATCTTATAAAGCCTCTGACACAGCAGAACAGTTTACATGAAGAGAAAAAATATTGTTTGTGAGACAAAAATACATTTCTTTGGGATAAAACCAGAAAGTCTATGAAACTTCCACAAAATCTAAAGGCCATTGTACATGTCACCATTTTTTTGGCCTCAAATGTATTTCTGTTCTGCCCTCTCTTACACACACCACAGTACGTATGTTAAAGAGATACCTTCTCTCACCTTCCCAAAGCCATTCAAAAAAGACACTTCCTTGTAGATTCTTGTCCCTTCAGGGAGAAGATGAGAAAACAAGCAGCCCAAGATAACTGATGTGCACTCACCACATTAAATGCTCTATTCCAAGGTGTAGGTATTGCAATAAACAGTGTGCCATAAGAATCTGCATGCAACAGAATAAAACATCATGCTCTACCTTTATGTTTTTCACTGTCCCAGTGCACTACATGGGGTATCCTAGCAGTGCTTTCTCAAAGAAGCCAGATTCGGGCACACTGGAGCACATGTGTCTTTCATCTTAAATTCTAAAGTAAGTTCCTATAATTTGTCCTTTTGAAGAGAGCCTTAAGAAAACATGAGGGTAAAGCATGGAAAGTCTTAAAAGTCTTTGTAGGAGGGTACATAAAATGCATCAGGGAAGACCCTCAAAGCTACTAACAAGACAACGTGTTTACAGTTGGGTAGATTTTCAGTGAAGGTTTCCACAACTTGTTGTCTTCAAAGTAAACTTGGTGCTAGAAAGCTCTATTGTTTTGCATTACCCAAAATACGATGCATGATTCCAGAGCCAGCATTAGGACTAAAAAATTAGGACAAATGACTGGGGTGCCCAAACAGGGCAAGGTATGAAGCTAAGTTAGGAAGCACTGCAAGTCATCCAGTGTTGGATGGGGTGAGAGAAGGAACCACCCCAGGGCCGGCCTGATGCTCATCCTGGCTCAGCAGGAACGTGGTAGTAGGCGTCAGTCCAGTAAGACCCATTGTAAAGGAGCATATGTGATAAACAGCCAAAAAACCCAGCAGATCTGTAAACTGGAAACATGGAGGATTTGTGTAGATATAGGTGCAGACAGCAAAGCCTGCTCCAACGCAGGAAGGGTAGTTCATGTAGAGCATGTGACGCATTGTTGACTGGGACTAGGAGAACCTCCCGCTTGTTAAAACTGTGCTTTACTTTCCACATGTGGTCTGTGGTCTCAATGGACAAAAACTGCATCTGTGAAGATACGTACCTTGCCACTGCATGCCAGAAACCCTCGTATAATGCTGGATAAAAAACTGTATGCCAACACAGAAATACAGGAGTATAAAAATATTTAAGGGTACAGCTATTTTGTATACATATAAGGCAAACCTGTGAAGGAAACAGGTACTATCTGAGAATAAATAACAAATTTTAAGCCCGGGAGTATTTTCTTTTTTAATCTCATATGATTGTAAACGTACTGATTTTTATTTAATTCCTGATACATAGGCTTTAGAGTAAATTTTGTAGTGAAAATCTAATCTAAACATCAAAAGTAGAAGGACATAACCACTTTCGACCACTACTAGTGAACAGAAACAGTTTAAATGTATACAGACCAATAGGTAAAATGTTCTGGTCTAGCTTACAAACTTTCTTTTTTTTCAGTCTACAATAGCACTGAATAAAACTATTTTGGCTGCAGTGTGCTCCTGAAGTCCCTCCCAGCTACCCCTGTGGAGATCCCAGAACCAGGGACTTTGGGGCACTTTTACAATACTCTTGGGTCACTGTGGCGTACCAGTAGCAGAACAAGGTCTACTCATGTCAGCTTTCACATCCTGGCTGGCACAGAACAGTTTTGAGCAAAAAATTTCCAAAAGGCTTTCTAATATATTACCCGTGTTTTGTGTGGTAAAATTTATGCAATAAAATTCGTGCTTTCCTGGGAAATAATAAATATATTTTGGAATAAGAAATATATTAAGGAAATCCGGGATTCCTTCATAATAATAGATATTTCAAAGGAAGAGAATATGGAGCCTCGAATATATCACCTGTTTTTTGGAAAACTTCATTAGATGTTTGGGGTTAATAGTTAATACTATTAATTCTTGCAAGTTGAGCATTGTTTCATGATAGGATATCAAGAAAGACAACTGCAGAACAAAGGAGATGTCAGACCTTCAAACAGTTTGGACTCAGTTTCTCAGGGTCCCAAGTTGGTAGCAGGGCAATGAATTTAGTATTCCCACTAATAAGAAAGGCTGCTATCTCGCTACTTGACAATCTGTCCATTACCATGATAGACAGTCTGTCACTAGAGTTGCCAGAGGTGAGGGACATCCTGGTGAAAGAGATGAAATTTTGATGTTAATCACAAACAGTAAATTCCCATCTTAAAAATAATTTAAAACAGAAACCTACAGGAAGCTAAAATGAATAGTACAGAACTAGGTATCAAACTTCACAAAGTAATTTGTTTGCTTGCTCTGTGGTCATTATAAATATGGTTTAAAATCCATTTTATTTACTTTTACAGTGGATGTTTGCAGCTTCTACAGTTGGTAAATTTGTAAACAACACGGCACAGCTACTTAATTAAGATTATAGATGTGGTTTTGACTGCTTTATATTTGGGATAAATTCTTCTGCTTTTCAAGTCATAGAGGCAGAGAAACCAGTTTTGGTCTAAGTTTTTGTTTGTTTTGTTTTGTTTTGTTTAGGGGACGTTGTTTTCTCCAAAGTGCCTGTATAGAGGTTTGCATGAACAAGACTGCAACAGAGATTTTTTAGAGAGACTCTGGAAAAAAGTAAGTAGAGCAATATATAAATTGCATTACAAATATTGGTTATTCTGCAGAGGACTTATGTCTCTGATACCATCACTGAAGCAGATAATGAGGAGCTTTATGCAAAAATACAGTCAAATGCTCACTTTTCTTTTGCATCTGTTTATGCTAATTAACTTTAGTGAAATGTTTCTTTAAAATACTGGGGGTATCCTGCAGGAGAGAATTGGTTCCAGAAAGCACCACGTTATACGGTTAGCTCTTTCTAACTTATTGACCATAGAAAATATCTGTGACCATTTGTATTTTGCATTTCCATGCAAACTTAAAATTCAATGCAGAGATAAAGCTCGAAGCTTCCTGGGATATAAAACCTGTTGCATATTATGCCAAAAGTAATAACAGTGGAAGTAAGTAAATCAGTACATCCTCTGAGGCGGACGCAGATTTAGTGCAAAAAAAAGCCACACCATGATCCTATCAGAATTTGTTCTCCTCCCTGGAGCCAATAACAGGGCAGCCATGAACAAATACTTTTCAAATTTCTGTCATTCAATTTATGGTGGACGGCTTTGAAGTATTACCTCCAGTGTCACAAAATGAGAGAAACTGTCTCTGTGAGAGAGATAAAAGAGATACATCATCTGGCAAAGACGTAAAAGTAGTACTCGAGGGTCTACAGGGCCCTAATCTTTTCCCCTCTAAGGCAAACTAATTTAGGAAATATACTATCAGGCTTCCAGCAGATCATATGAACTCTTTAGGGCACATTTGGGTAGTAGATCAGGAACGTCAGTTGTGTAAAATTGATTAACAGAGTTGTGCAATCAGAAACATAGAGAAAGCTTATGGTGAAGGTCCTGCAAAAGTAACTTGCTATTAACCCATTTGAAAATGCCATACTAGCATATAAATAATTTGGAAAGCATCTATTTTTGTTGAGAGACTGACTCTTACACTTCAAAAACTGATGTCTCTGGTAAACTCCAGCAAAGAGGGCTCAGAGTTATCCTGCTAGAGTTTAACTTTCCTGTTATTCCCCAGCTGCACAGCAGCAGTGCAGGATGACTGGGACTGTATTGCCAATCAGTTCTGCTCCTGTCTAGATTTAGGGACAGGATGCTGAAGGCTCCTCTGAATGTGAGATTCAGTAATATGTTACTGGCCTAAGTCACCAAAAATATAAGACACAGAAGGAAAAATCTGCAAAAGAAATCAGGGCAGTGGTGAAACACAGATTATCAACAGCTTAGTAAATGTTCTGGGCAATATGCCGTGGACCATCTCAGAGGAGCTCTTACTGTAGGATGCTAAAGTTGCTGTATCGTGTGGTATGAGTCATGTAATATGTCTCTGCATTTGAACAATATTTTGTAAATTAAACACTGAACAGATGAAGCCCTATAATATAACTACCAAGGTCTGCGAACACAGATTCCATCACAAAATGGCACATACTGCTGTGGTGGCTGTCATCTCCTGCTTGAACATGTCAGGGGCACTGCGGGAGCAGACAAAATACCTTGCATAGACTGAGCTGGATTGCTGAGGAGGTTAAGAGCAAACATAGGGGCATGATGCTTTGCAGAAACTTGGTGCTTCCCTAAGCTACAGGCTCCGGCTTCTGATGTAATTTAGAGCAGCCCAAGAGTCAATCTGAGCCAACCGGAACGATAACATAAAGGTCATTGTGTTGGCTGAGTGTTGGCCAAAGCTGTCTACACTCTAGGCAAAAACTCATTTACTGCTAACATGCAGTTTCCAACCCTCCCAGCTCACCCTCCACCTCTTCTTTCCCATGAAAAAAGGCAACTGAGGCACCTGTGTGGTTTGTACTCATCACAGAGAAATCTTCACTTCCTCTTTGTTTCTTTATTCCCACCTCCTCTTAGTTAAGGGTTAGTTTCTTTGTCTGTTCTCCATAACTTCACTCACTGTGACCTTGCATCATTGCAGCTAGGGGAGCTTTGTATTTTGCTAGGAGTGGAATTGCCTCAAGGTAATATATTGGTAACTGGTATTTCCTTCCAGGAGTGGGATTCAGACTTTGACTGTTGCTTGGTTATATGAAACCACTGATGATGAGTGAAGTCAGCCCAGTTTCTAATTTTCTGCTGGATTTCATTCATATTTCAAAGAGGTTTAAGAACAATAGGTATTATGTTGTCTGCTGCCAGACATACTGCCAAATTGTCTGACTCCTCTACAGCTTGTGCCTTTGAAAGAAAACATTTTTCTCAACTGATAAGCACTTCTGATATGGGAAACAGCACTGAATATAAAATTAGGGAGTTTCTTCATTTACATAAAGGTAAGGAATGTGTTGTCATTTTGACATGCAGATTGAATACTTTGCTATATTTTCTTTTCCTAAATCGAAATGAAGCATTGTTCCCCCAAGGAACGCCACTACTTTGGTCATTCTGTGCAACAGGTACCTCTCATTTGCCTGTGGTCCAGTTTAAAACCACATGATGACTTCTGAAATATCTACGCAGTAGATAAAGATTTATAGGATGATTATACATTCCTGAGATAACAGGGGCAGGGGAATATAAGTAAACATAGACATATGGAAAAGAGTCTTATTTGACAGCTGTACTGAACATTAACGTAGTGAGAAATCAGGTGACAAAAGGTGACAGAGAACTAATAATTTTCCCTATGGGGACAAAAAATGTGTCTCATAAATCCCTCCAGAAGGAAGATGGCTACACAGTAGACTTTAAGATGATAAACTTTACTTATAAATATTTTTACACAATGGGAAATAAATTCACATGTAACACACAGCAAATTTCTGTTATTAAACTGAAAACAATGTTTGACATTGAAGTTAGTAAATAATTTGAAAAGTAGCCTAATAGAAAGTGGTATAAAATGTTACAGCGTCTACTTGTAGGTTGGTGAATTTTTTACACTGATAATAATAGGAAACAAGAAAAGAATTTGTTGTTGCCTCTTATATTCTTAGGTTTGTATTTTTTCTGTAGAAGCAGAAAATAAGAAAAATATCTCCTAGATATTTGATTAGAGGCCATATAGTCCCTGGAGTCTCAGTGGAAAGCATTCACAGATAGACTGCATGTAATTGCTGCATCATTTGAGCAGACCTAACAAAATAATCTAAAAAAAAAAAAAAGAACAGCTTCTTACTTTCAAATGGAAGAGGAGCATAGACTAGAAGGACACATGAGGAGCAATGTGGCTGGCTCTACTCATTGTCATCTGCACTTCACCATATATCTTGTAAATTGTGGGTTATAGCCGTTGCTATCTGAGCAGTACTAGAGAAATGGAAGTGAGAAAGACAATGTAATGATTTACAATTGCTCTAAAGAATAGAACTATAGGCATGAAGTTTATATGTTACCGGACACAAAAGGAATGTGAAATATTAAGTGTTTCCTGCAATAGGCCATTTTAGGAACAAACATTACAAGCATAATAAATTCAAAGGCTTCCAGAGACAAACTTGTTAAAATGTTTGTTTTAGCAAGGAATCAAAGTCAAACCACTAAGAACACAGAAATCCAAGTCTCCTCACGTTGCAGCGAGTGGCTACACAGCATGCTCCAGATTTGGGGTCAAGATTTCACAGCAGTGATTTAGGAGTCCAAGTCCCATGAGCATTCCCTGTGGCCACTCTTAGGTTGGAAGTGACTTCCCTTCTTTCAGGGATGGCAGGACAGATGATGTGGCTGCTCTTTGGCTGCTGCCAGTCAAGTTAACCTGAATTGGTTTAGGCTGCGAGGCGGATGGCAGCTGAGGCAGGCTGGGGGCAGAGGTGGGGACATCCTGGGGGCAATAACCTCTCAGGGGTTATCGTCCTACGAATCCCCAGAGCTGCTGAAGGGACATCCTGAAATGGGCAAGCAGGCAACAGAAAATCCTAAACATCTTTGAGAAGCGAGAGGAATAACTTTGACAGAAATGTTAGACAAATTTTAATTCTCTGTGTGTGTATTTTGTTTCCTTTTTTTTTAAGAAGAGATTTGTGATTACTCAGATGTGATCGGAGAAGGCTGGAGAATTTACATCTAGATATTTATTTCATAGTAAGCCATGATAATATTAATGTATTAGAGTTAGATACAATTTGGTATCTATTACTTCACTCCCTTTGGGTAGATCGTGCAGTTCTTCAGGAAATGTCACCATTGAAGCTGAGGGTTACACCTACACCAGTAAATAAAATGGACCAGGGGCTGATCTCTGCCCTTGGAAGTATGTGGCACGGCACAGCTTGTGTCTGTACAGCCAAAGCCTTCCTTACTGCCTCATGGGAAGAGTCCCTGCCCGTGCTGTCCCCGGGTTGTCCCTGGCGCTAGCAGATGACCACCTCCATGGGCACTGATGTTCAGTGCCTCCCAGGGTGCTCCTGCTGCTGGTCCAGAGAGCACAGGTCCCACCTACCAGCCTCCTGCTCTGTCTTCAGTGACCTGGGGAGCTCCGTCGTGTCTACGGGCAGGCGACCAAGGGGAACCCCTCATGAGGATCTTCTTCTCTCTAAGGCCCCTTGGTAGGAAGGGGAGACAGAAGGGCACCCTGTGAGGGTAAGGCAGGTTAGTGGCTCTGAGCCTCTGTCTCTGGGAGCTGTACAACCACACCAGATGGCAGTCAAATTGCTAAAGCTAGCTGGGGAGATGGAAGTTTTCCTAAGTACCCCTCCTCTTCCTCTTAAACAAGTCAGAAATATTCTCATTTGTATAAAATGGGTTGAAGTGAATTGTTTTTGGGAAGCAGCTTTGACTAGACCTTGACACAGTGTGTATTTTTTTTTAATCCGAAATAAGTTTTTGTGGTGGAATAGTGCCACCATTCACACCAAGTGAGGCTTTAGGATTGAATTTGATAACGTTAAAGAACAGTGATGAATTAGCTAGCTCTGTGTTGGGTTGCAAATGAACATCAGATACTGTACAACAGTTTCCTCTTTGTTTGGTCTGAGCAGTATCCTTACACAAATCTTGGGGCTTGAATCAGGATTTTCCACTCCCCGGCCTATGTTGGGCAAATGAATGTTCATTTAATAGAGGGTGTATTGCATTGTATTTTTGTATACCTGTGGACATATTTGGCAAATAGAACTCAGAAGGCTTTAACTTCAATTAGATAGTACTGCTGTGAATAACCTTTTCGGCTTTTGCTTCATACAGTTACAGTTCTCACTTTCTAAGGGCTGAAGGAGAGTGTACGTGGGGGTGCAAAGGCCGGGAAAAACAATGTTACCAAGCCTGTTTGTAAAGAAAATGCACGTAACAACACTTGGAGTACTTAAGAGCAATTTATGTAGCCATCTAGATAAAGTTACAGGAGTTACTGTTATGCTAAGTGCTTAATACTGTGTCAGTCCTGCTTATCTCATTTCACTTACTTGACAGACAGTTCTTGTACCAGACCAGTTCGTGCTTGTGTGAAATAAGCAGTGAGAATAATGCACAATCGGTCTTATTTTAATGTTTTTACCACCTGGAGCCAGAAATGGGCTTTCAGTCCAAGGAACAAGGAAGCTCCTTTCATAACTTCCTAACGAGCTCACGCTCCCTCTGTTTGACATCATGCTGCGCACAGCGCGTCTTTCAACAGACGTCGAGACCCGATGGATGAGTACCTGCTCTTCCCTTAAAGCTAGGGAGCTATTTCACTGCACAGAAGTGCAAGGAGAAATGAGGAGAGAACTCACTTTGCCAGTAGTTTGATCCAGTACCTACTGGAGTCCTGTTCTCTGCTAGTATTGATAGCAAATTTTAAACACTGAAAAAAACCACCCATAACTTACTGTGGGGGCTAATATAAGCAACTGTCCTTGTGTACTATTAATGGTGTATCAGTAGGGGTGGATGAGTAGCAGAAGGACCGGCATGGCAGTAAATGCTCTGTAAAACTAATACAACCTGCAATTCAGAAAACTTTCCTTGATTATACCAAAGCTAAAAAACACAACTGGATGAATCTAAAAGTGCTACGCTCAGAACATTGCTTGCATGCTTTTTATCCCTGGGACAGGGTGACTGGAAATGGTAGCTTTCGGAAGTAAACTGATGTGCTTACTTTCAAATTTTCCTTTGTCCCAAAGTAAATACAAATTCAGAGATTGTGAAATGGGATAATAATACAAAATATATACAAAATTGAAAACGATGATTAAGAATCTAAGATAATGTCAGTGAGGAAAGTTTTCCCCATTTTGCCTACAGGTCTTGTGAATTTTCCTTTTGCACTTTGGTGCTTTCTTCCAGAAGACATTTGAAACATTTCATTCATACGGAATACTGGGGAAAGAAATATCATATAACTTATATTAAACTATGTTGCATTTAATCATAGAAAAGAATATAATCTGATGGTGAGCATGTAGGAGTTTAATCATTCTTTTTATGCAAGTTATAGTTAAATTATCAACCCCCCAAAACAATTGACAATCAAGGATTAAAATGAATCACAGTCACAGCTACAATAGTTAATTGTTAAGTTAATCATCCTGTAAGGTTTAATCCTCTGTCATTCTCTTGCTACTAATTGTTATCAGAGTGTCTTTCTCACTCTTCATTGAATGATATCATTATTTTCTTGATAAAAAAAAAAACCCACTGTGGTCACACAACACGGAACACCAATCCAAAATGAACTCACATCATCAGCATAATGTGCTAAAAAACATTGACAACCAGCAGGATTTACACCAGGCCTTGTGTTATCTTTCTGTGCTGCTCTAACTTTGTGCTGGTTCAGCTATTTTCATTCCTCTAAATGTCAGAATAAAACTAGCAGAAAGAAGCCTAAAACTGGCATAGAGTCTGTAGTGTGTTCTCTGGTTAATCTGACAGAGATATGTCTGTGTGATGATGCTTGGGCTTCACGGGTGATCTGACAGGGCTCCGATCCCTGAGAGACGCAGAGCGGAAAATGCAGAAACTTTGAAGTTGGGATAAAGTAGAAAATCTTCATGGGCCAAACCAAATCATTGGGCTGGAGCCCTGGTCAAACATGCAAAATGCCTTGGTCAGAATCTGGACATCGTTACATCAACCTGTCCTAGCAGAAATAAAAGAAACGAGTAGCTGACACCTAGTGCTGGCACTTAAGAATAAGATGAATCAGAAAGAAATTCCTCTGATTAGCCCTAATCACTGTGCACCCCCAGTTCTTCTGAAAGTTTCAACTTGATTTGAAATAGTTTTGAGAGAAACTCTTCTTTTAGCAGAGAAGGGGCAATTCCTTGCCTCCAGCAACTTTCAGTAATTTTATATATTACTTTATTGAAGTTCCCTTCAAAGAGGGTACTTATAGGGATCAGACGGTCTCTGTTAGAAGTACTCTTGAATGCATTCTGTAAGAATAGAAAAAACTCAGGTAGCAACTTAGCAACAATTTTTTTTTTTTTCAAAGGTGAAAAATGTATTCAAATACTTTTTATCAGGTCTCAGGAGTGTCTTCTATGGCCCTTAGTAGTCAGATAAAAGGGTCTGTGTGATGTTTACACAGCCTCCCACAGAGTAATTGCCATAGCAGCTCATATAAAAGCAACAGTAGAAAGGTGTAAAAGTCATTTGCTAGGAAGAAATAGGAAGCAATCAGCAACACTTTAAACAAATTATTGCCATGAAATCACTCTCTCAGCTTGAGATAAGCACTCAGGGTCTGTTAAAGCTATAACAGCCCTGTGGCTTCTCCTCCCAAGGTATTTTTCTGCTATATTTTTATTCATAAAATGAGGGATTCAGCGGAGTTATGCTTTAAGCTGGTGCTGAATATACTCGTCCTCAGGCTACGGCTGGTACCCGCCCCATGTGTGTGAATATGTGTATGTCTGCGTGTACATTTGAATATGTCAGCGCATATGTGAATGCGTGCGTGTGCAAGACTTTTCAAACATGTTATTAAAAGCAATGTCCTTTTTCAACGAAGCAGAATTCTGCGCAGGTTAAGCTGGTTAGAAGTAGCTGTTTGCAGAAGAGCCATCTGCAAGATGTCTGTGGTAGGTAGCAGAGCTCTGAGCTGCCCCAAGAGGGAAGCGCTTGGCACAGGTGAGCTGGGAAAGGAATGTCCTTTTGGGGGGAAACCTAAAGGACGGGAGGATTTTTTGGGCTGCCTGTGAAGCCGGGCCAGCTCTGTGGCCACCCTGGCTCTCTGGGAGGGACATTTGCTCTCCTGGCGCCCTGCCTTTGGAGGGAGAAAGTATCGCCCCTGTGAATCCCCTTCCCTGCCCTTGGCCAGAGGCCACATCCACGCCAAACACTTGGCTGCTTGTTCCAGCTCCAGGTTACCACAACCAAAGGGTACTTGAACTGTGTATCCAGTTTGTTGTTATGGGAAACTCAGAAGTGCCGGCTTCAGAAATACTGTGATTCTGTCATAGCCCTGGGTCTGCAGGGTTTCTGGCTATTATTTCCACTAAGTGTCTTTTTTATTAAACCTCCTCTCTTTTGGGACCAGATGGCTGTGGGCGTACAAAATGAGTATGAGACCAATCACTTTTGCCTTTTACTCAAAATTCACGTCTGCCCATTCCCCCTGATGTCACTGGTAGGATTAGGAGTGCAGGTGGGGACTAAGCGGATGAGCTCTTGAGAAGGAAATTCTCATTTTGTAAATCTTCTTTCTGAGAGAAACTTGGCTCTCTAGAGATGCGGGGCTCTAGGGTTATGATTCAAAGGGAAAAACCGGAATAGCAATGGGATGTGTAATACACTGTGTGTGTATGCACAGACTCAAGTTAGCAGGAAGGGAATCGGGGATGAGGTAGGATGGTCCTCAAATACGCGGCAGGGGCAGTGGCTGGGAGGGATGGGAGGTTCCAGGGCTACCTCTGATGTGAGAAAAAGGTTCTTGGCACTTGCAAACCATGTCCAAGCAAGGCCCGGGAGCAGACAAGGAGGCAGCCACCGGCGCTGCTCCCAGGAGCCTGCCGGCAGCCAAATGACAGCTGTGGGCCAGTGCTTAAGCCTTTTCCCTGGCCTTGCTGCATTTACTGGAGCTAACATACCCAGAGCAATACCAGCATACACAAAGCTGAAGCTGATTTGGGAGAAGAGAGATGTCTGCTGTGAATGAGGGGAAAAACTCCCAGTGTTCCCAGTGGGGTCTCTGACAGACAGAGGCACTGCAGGTGATCCTTAAAACAACAAGAACAAACTGGTAACGGAAAGCAGAGATGCTGAAAGTTCCCACTACAGTCTTAAGATGGAAAAGAGCCAAGAAATCCCCAGCTGCCTGTTTTCAGGTATCTTTTTTTTTTTTATTTAGGTGGACACACGCGGCTGCAGGCATAGCCCCTTCCAAACACAGGCGCTGCCTCTGTCAAATGGAAGAGATTTGTAGGCGTCACAGAGTCAGGGCTCATAGACTTTCAGCAGTGTTGCTATAAAAAGCTGTGGTAAGCTCTAGTTATTATTTTTTCCCTTTCTGACCAGCCCAGCACCACATGAGTTGCAGCACTCGTCCACTTTCTTGGAGGTAAATTGACTCAGAGGGGAGGATGAAAGAAGGATGCTGCCAGCCTTTGCTGCTACATTGCCACTAGCCTGGGGACCTTCTTAGTCGTACTGGAAGGTACAGCTGTTATTTTTGTTGCTATAATGCTCATTCCTTTTCTTACCTACAGGAGCTTAAAAATTACTGAATGTATACACTTGTGTCAAAGTATGAGACACCAGTCAGTCTCATTTTTAATTTTGAAACACCATTGAAGTTGAATCCATTTTACATTTTGTCACCAGTCACTGGTTGTGTTCTGCATATTCCTTCAAGCTACTGTGTTTTCCTTGCTAAGGATTTGACTTTTGTTAATATTAAATGGAGATGCATCTGGAGCACAAAAATCAGATCCATCTCTGGATTCAAACTCCGGCAGAATTTGTGCACAGTGCAAGACAGAGTTTGTTCAGGCTCATGTCTGCATGGAAAATATTCAACCCTGTCTCAAGGTCTGTTTACGTGTTTTTTGATTTCAATATTACACGAACCAACTGCTATTTAATTAGCGAGGCATTGTAGAAATTCTTCTTATGGGTGTAATTTGCTTTGATCTCTTGCCTGAGGAAGGAATTTAGCAATGGAACCACTGTTCCTTCCTAATACGAGCACACATAATTGTAGTTGCTTTGTCCTGGCTGTGGACTAGATTATTTCTCTACTGCTTTTAAAATATTGCTTCTTCCTCTCAAATAAATTCTTCCCATCAGGAGCTAGCCACACATCTCTCGCTTCTTTGCTAGTCTGTGCCGGTTTAGCCTTCATGCTGCCTCAACCTTTTTTATTAGACCCTTTTGACTAGGAAAGTGATTAGCGAACATCTTTTGGAAGCTGGATTCATAACCACATGGGTTGCTTCAGATCTTTATTTTACAGCTTTTTACATACGTGTGGAGAACAAACAACATCCAACAATTCTTACCTATGCAGGCAGCAAACTCGAAAGAGTAGCACATGTGTAGTTATTTACTTGTTATAATGGCATTGTCACATTGGGGATCTCTGGGGCACCTATCCCGTTGACCTCTTTGGTCTTAGGCGGCCTGAACCCTGCACATCATGCTCTTTAATTGTATTTACTCTGGCAGGAAGGAGTCTGCCTGGACACGCTGTCAAGCAGAGAGCAGGAGGTGAGTCTGGCCCCTTTCCTTCAGGAGAAACAGCTGGGCCAGAGTCAGGCTGGGAGGAGAGGTCAGCAGGTCACCTTGGGGTCAGGGATGCTAAAATCTGAGTTTGAGTAAAGTCGTGGTTTCCACAGAAACAGCAAATGTTCCCTCCCACTTTTTCATCTCACTCTTTCATCTCTCCCAGCTCCTCCCCGCATTCTTGCCATCTGATGTATTGGGGCCAGCTAGCTCAGATTCATCTTTCAGCAGCAACCGGAGGAGCTGCTGACACCCTCACTGTGTGTGCCTTTTGCAAGCCCAGCAGCTAAAATACTCTCCTCCGCTGGAGGCAAATCTGTAGCTAGCTATGACTGTAGACCAGGCTACAGCATAATGTGGCCCCCAGAAGTGAAGGTTGAACCAGCAGCTGAAAGGGCAGAGCAGGCTCTGACCCTTTAGCAAGGTGAGGACACAGCCAGGCCTGGTTGCATAAACTGGGAGGGAGTGGAAGGCAAAGGGAAATGCTACAACAGGCAGAGAGAGGAGCGCAAGTCACCCCTTTCCCTGCCCACAGTCTCTGCTGAAGGGATGTGCATGGGAAAATGAGTCTTGCACCCATTTATGGTATAAATTGTGAGGGATGCGGAGAGAACTGTGCGTGTTGACTTGTAGTGATTCCATCCGTGACCTTCTGACTGATGTTTTTACCACTGTAGATTATCACAGACTTTTTTCCCTCACTTTCTGACAGTCTGGACTGACAGCTTCAGTAGCTTTCTCTAAACGAAAGCTATCGCACAGCAAAGCATGCCAGGCAATCAGCATTCAGTCAATGCCGCCACAGCTTCCTCTTTCCTCACCCCCTCCCATGCTGACTGCCTCTGAAGTCTAGCATCCCCTCTTGCTTTTAGGAAGAGCAGTCTAACAGACGGAAGAGAGCTGACGAAACAGAAGAAAGCTCCTCACATGGTGACGTCTCTCAGCGTACTCTGTGACTCACATTCTCACCTGTAAGATGGGGGTGATACTTCCTTGCTAAATGCAGTGACTGTGGGAATGTGACTATGTCAAGCAACCAGAAAGACAGCTGGATAGCATGTCTGAGGGAAAACCAAAGCTGAGCTTGCCTTCCTGGCAAATGAAAAGGTGAAGCCTTGATTTAACAGAGCAGAGAAAAGCATGAATCATAGAATCGTCTGGGTTGGAAGGGACCTTTAAGGTCATCGAGCCCAACCATTAACCTAAAATTGCCAAGTCTACCACTAAACCATGTCCCTAAGCACCACATCTACCCATCTTTTGAATACCTCCAGGATTGGTGATTCCACCACTTTCCTGGGCAGCCTGTTCCAATGCCTGACAACCCTTTCACTGAAGAAATTTTTCCTAATATCCATCCTAAACCTCCCCATATACCTAAACGAGCAGGCAGCTCTGAGAAAGAGGGTAAAACCCGCTTGTTGGTGGGCATTTATAAGCAGTGCTTTTGCAGTGCCCTGCTGTCATATGTTTCTGTGTCCTTTTTAGCTCCTCCTTACCGAACTCAGACTTCAGCCAGACCCTCCTGACGTCTGGGCAGAGACTTCACTCTGCTCATCACACAAGGAGCTACGCAAGCTGCCCGACTCATCTCTCAAAGCTGTATAACATTTTCTACAGCTCCAGCATCTTCATTCTGCAAGCAAGTATATTTTACAATGTCCATATGGGTTTTGGTATGGTTATTATTATGGGCTGGACCTCCTGATGGGAAGGCACTGTATGAGCATGGGGCAGAAGTTACAAACTATCTGTGCCGCAGCTGCTTATTTGTGCAACTGAAATAAAACGACAGGCAGCACCCTTCACTGAGACGGCGATGTATTTTGGCCCCCAGGCTGCCAGCAAAGGCACAGGGTCGTGCAGGGGGTGAGGATGTGGTGAAGGACAGTGTGGGGGTGAAATAAGAGTGTGCTGATGGCAGCTATCTTCGTCTGCCAGCGCCTGCCACACAAACCTGCCCAGAGTTAGATGAGGGCAAGCGCTTCTCATGAAGGGAAGTAGGAGAGTAAAAGAAGGTATGGAGGTAGAATATGGATAGCCTTTAAAATTCCCCAGGCTTGAGGACAGACATAAAAAAGACACATTTCCCAACATTAGGAACCAAAGGGGGAAGGATTTTTTTTTCCTCTCTGTCCCTTTGTTGCCCTCTTCCTTCCTACGACCTCTTCCTTGACACAGTGAGTCATGATCCTGTGGCAGAGGGATGGAAAACTTCGAGCCATAGATCCTCTCTGTCACAACCACTCTCCCGACTCAAATTCCTGCTGATCTCAATCACCATCTCAGCTCCGCGCAGCACTCGCCTCAGCTGCTTGCAAAGCAGCACTAACCACCTGGCTGCCTCCAGACATGCATTTTTGGGACACCCAAACCAACAATTTACACTGTGGTAAAACCTCAGTCTCATCATGGTTCCTCCAGAGCTATAGAAGTGAGGTAATAGGTAGAGCCCACATTTTGATCTTTCCCAGACTATGGATCTTCTTCTGTTCATTATAATCACCCAGGGATTTATTAGGCAATTGCCAGCCTGATAAAGGCCAGACTTTAAAATGGCTATTCAGCCACCTCAGAAAAGAGCAACAGGAGACTGCCACGACGGTGCTGCTGCCTCTGCTTGGCTGGTGTCCCTAGCAAGGTCTGCCTGGCCCCAGGCTGCTCTTCAGATTACTCACTAACTTCAGCGGCAGACGGCTGTCTCACCACTCATTGCAGAGTTGTGTTGTACCAGACCTATTCTGAACTCGGGGAACTAGAGCAAACAGGGCTTAAGATCCGGTTTAGACCAAATCCTCCTTCATAATCTTAGGATCCTCAAGGCTTCTTAGGATCCCTTGGACGTCTGGGGTATGCGGTAGTGACTGCTGCTTTTGCATGGCATTTTAGCTGTCATCCTCAGTCAGGATTTCAACAATTAGCTAGTAGGCTGGGGAATAATTACTAGCCACCTTGGCATCCAGAGGCAGAACAAATCCAGGCTGTATGTGATAGGTATTGAGGCTGGAGCGAAGTGTGGCACCTGGTTAAGAAGGAGATGATTGTCAGTTTTTGCCTTGCACTAGGAAAATTTGCACTTTCCCTTGCGTTTGCACACCAAGTTTTTGTATCAACGCATTCAATATTGCATACAAATAATGCATTACAAATAATAAATACTTAAAAATACATAATGATAACACATTAAATCCTGTTTAGATTGGATATTAGGAAGAAATTCTTTACTCTGAGGGTGGTGAGGCACTGGAACAGGTTGCCCAGGGAAGCTGTGGATGCCCCATCCCTGGAAGTGTTCAAGGCCAGGCTGGATGGGGCTTTGAGCAGCCTGGGCTAGTGGGAGGTGTCCCTGCCCATGGCAGAGGGGTTGGAACTAGATGATCTTTAAGGTCCCTTCCAACCCAAACCATTCTATGATTCTATGATTCTATGATGTAGGGTCTTCACACTTGATAAAACAGTTTTTGAAAAACTTGAGGATACTTTAGTTATTTCATAAGCCATGACTAATGTTAAGAATGACTCTCCTTTCCCAAAACAGCATTGACTCATACGTTTTCTAAGCTACAGAGCTAGTAACACCAGTAAGAGCTCTGCTCTTGCCTCTCCTTGGATCTGGAGGAAGGTGGATGTAAGGGGTGACACTGCCTGTCCTGAAATCAATGGAAAAAATGGTACTAGTTTCTGTGGTAACAAAACAGTCCAAAAGGTGCTTTTTAATGAAAGAGTAGATGGCAGACATCTTGAGAGTTATACTTAATGTAACTTCTGTATTTATACTGCAAATTAAGCCAAATTAATTTATACTGCAAATTAAGCCATGTGGTCATGCATAACAGATCATGTATTGGCGTCTGTGTTTCCTGTGACAAATCAGTACTTTCCATAGCAGCAGATTTTTTTTGCCACTACTTTTAACAAGAGTGTTTTATAGATGTGAAAGCACTCTTGAGCGAACTGGAGTGTTTGACCAAAGAACTCCTCCAGAATCCCAGACTCCCTTCTCTTTTCTGTTGAGCTAAATGCCCCGTAATCATAGTCATCCGTAGGGTGGTACACAGAAAACACACCTAATCCCAAGATTAGGAATATGGCTACATGTATCTGTCTTTTTAAAAGAGAATACAGATTTAGGAGCAAGGTTGCATTTGCTTTAAGCTGTGTATTTCATATATGGACTATACAAAACAATAATTTCGGTTATAAGCAAATATACGAACATTTACTTGAAGTTTAGAGGGGGTTTCAAATTTAAGTCTATTCATTCTATTATATACATTAGGCTTCAAAGCTTTCACTCATTAATGTATGCAAGGAAAAAGGTGAAATCTGAAATAACCCAGATGAATCAAAAATGCCATTTAAATTCACTGTCCTGTTCTTTATTAAAGACAAGCTTTTTAATATAATCAGCAGCTTGTGAAGATACAAATGCAGACCACAGTAGTTCTGATTTGGGAGGAGATTTACTGCAGCATCACATCTATCCCACAGCACAGAGAATGCTCTGATGCCCAACCTGATCTTAGGCATCAACAGCAATTTCTCCCTTGGCATTTGCTCTTTGCTGAAAAAGCATCTCCCCCTCTTGCGGCGACATTTCATCCCAGGTTTTCCCTTTCCACTCTCAGGTTGTGTAATAAGTCACAGCAAGGGCATCTAATAATCTCTAGAATGTGACAACATTTGGTTCAGATTCCCTTATCAGCATCACCTTTCCTTCTGCCTCTGCCTCATCCTTAAAGAAGACCAGGCGGTGGGCCTTAGAGATCAGTCACACGTCCACTGCTTCTTCAAACACTTCACGTGGGAAACCGTTCAGAGGCATGATTGCTGAGCTGCAGACCTGGAAAATAACTGTCATCGAGACCTTCACATCTGTCAAAGGAATTTCAGCCCAGTGACACAGCTTTGCCCCTACTGTTTTTTAAACAACTTCAGCAAGCCCTTGCATCCTTTATGACTTAAAACTACTACTGTGGGGCATTACTTTGGGAGGAGCTCTACTTCAGAAAAATGTTTTAGCCAAGAATTAGTTACACACCTTCAAAATGAAAGAAGCTCTTTATTGTATCATGTGTTGTAATTAAGACGAAACTGTATGCTTTGTTTCCTTTGTTCCTGTCGATTTGTGGGAAACCCCATGCTCCTGCAGCCCCAGGAAAGCTGATCGCATCTGGCTCTGAGCTGGTGGGGCTGCGTCAAGTGTGGGGCAGCCTCCCTCCTGCCTCGCTGCCCCATGGCCCCTGGCCAGCTCTGCCCCTGCTCCTGAGGGTGCTAAGCACTCCCTGGACTGCGACGGCTGCTCTGCAGATGTTGGTTCACCAAAGGGAGTCCCAGCCCTTTGCCGCAGGACTAACGTGAGCCACGGGAGCTGGGTCAGGCAGGGAGGTAGCCCTTAATGCAGCCATAGTAGGGGAGTCAGAGTGGCTCTGATCCTAAATACATCACCTTAGCTTGCGCTTGACTCTAACCAGGTGATGAGAACCTACTGAGTTTGGTAGGACTGAAGGTTGGCTTGCATTGATGTGTTCTGATAGATGATAACACTTGGGTATGTTATCACAAATTTTGTTGATTAAGGACCTGATTGTTCTGGGATGTGGCCCACTGTGGAAACATGAAATGCTGTTGTACAAGTGTGCCAACGACATCAAGCTGTGTGGTACAGTTGACACGCTGGAGGGAGGGACGCCATCCAGAGGGACCTGGACAAGTTTAAGAGGTGGCCTGTGCAAACCCCATGAAGTTCAACCAGGCCAAGTGCAGGGTTCTACTCATGGGTCAGTGCAATCCCAAGCACAAATGCAGGCTGGGCAGAGAATGGCTTGAGAGCAGCCCTGAGGAGAAGGACTTGGGGGTGTTGGTGGATGAGAAGCTCAACAATGTGCGCTCGCAGCCCAGAAAGCCAACCGCATCCTGGGCTGCATCAAAAGAAGCATGGCCAGCAGGTCAAAAGAGATGATTCTGCCCCTCTATTCCGGTCTGGTGAGATGCCACCTGGAGTGCTGCATCCATCTCTGGAGTCCCCAACATAAGAAGGACATGGACCTGTTGGAGCACGTCCAGAGGAAGGCTACAAAGATGATCAGAGGGCTGGACCACCTCTCCTATGAGGACAGGCTGAGAGAGTTGGGATTCTTCAGCCTGGAGAAGATAAGGCTCCGGGGAGACCTTACTGTGGCCTTCCAGTACCTAAAGGAGGCCTGCAGGAAAGATGGTGAGGGACTCTTTATCAGGGCATGGAGTGATAGGACGAGGGGTAACGGTTTTAAACTGAAAGAGGGTAGATTTAGATTAGATATTAGGAAGAAATTCATTACTGTAAGGGTGGTGAGGCACTGGAACATGTTCCCCAGAGTAGTTGTGGATGCCTCATCCTTGGAAGTGTTCAAGGCCAGGCTGGATGGGGCTTTGAGTAACCTGGTCTAGTGGGAGGTGTCCCTGCCCATGGCAGGGGGGTTGGAACTAGATGATCTTTAAGGTTCCTTCCAACTCTAACCATTCTATGATTCTATGAGTCTATGATATACCTGCATTAAAAAATACAAAACCTGTTGTAAATCTGACCACTACTGCATCTCTTTAAACCTTACAAGATGTCAACTGCTTCCTTCCTGAGTGTTTTTTTACATGCAGTGGAGCTAGAATGTAGTGGCATGTAGTGCCTTATAGATCATAGTTTGGTTATTTGGAAATTCGTGTGCAAAATTTTTTAGTACATAAACTGTGCTAGTGTGTGAGCGTGTTTTGTGAATCCTACATAAATCTCAGTTTAAAAGCCCTGTTTTGAGGGTTGTGTGTATGTATTCTAAAACTGTGGGGAAAAAAATGCAAATTATATATTTTGAATACATTTAAATGCATCAGTGTTAGTCTGCTGCTACCACTGTCTGTGGAAGGTAGAAAACATTTTGTGATCTTACACAATTTGCACTTAAAGTCTGTTGAATCTTTTCATCAGATGATCTCCTTTTTTTGGTTTGGTTGAATACAAAATCACATCCAAATATTGAAAGTGATGTGTTTTGAAAGCAAATGCTATCTTGCCTCTTCTTCCCTTGCTGCTGGCAATAACAACCTTAAAAAGACACTTGCTATATTAATCGTTGTATACTACTTAATGAGTAACACTTTGAATTCACATAGTTACCTTTTCCTGGAGATCACACAGAACTTGAAATAATTACCCACCAGCAAGAACTGAAACTATTAACATGTCTCTTTGCCTAATTTACATATGATTTCACTGGCACACTAAATCTTGCTGCGGTATTTTTGCCTCCATTTAGACCAGAACTGTACCCAGGGTCAGCTGGAGAGGGTCAACTCCATCAGCCTCCCCCTGTGGCGCCCTCGCAAGAGGGGTTGGCTCTGAATGTGATTATAGCTCTTCAAGCAGCCAATGCATACAGGAAGGATATAAAAAAAATGTATTTTCTCCTTTATTTCCTCCTTTTGTTCTTTCCTTTCTTTCTTCCCTTTCTCTATTTTCCCTTCTTTTCATGCTCATGTACCTTCCTTCCTTCCTTCCTTCCTTCCTTCTTTCTTTTCAGACAAAGTATATTCCTTCCTTTCCCCTAAAAAAATGCAGGGATGTGTCATATTTGACACTGCAAGACAGCCAAAGGCATACTGTCTCAGCCTGCCATACATTTAATCTGAAAGTTTCATATTATATCTATTAACTGTATATCCTCAACGACTCATCAAGTAGTCCTTTACGGTCTTTGCAGTGAGAAATATTTTTTTCTGGGTGGATCATCCTATGCTGGTGGTGTTATGGTCAGACCATGGTAAGGAATGCAAAGATTTGGTTGTACGTGGAGGAAAACTCATGCATTTAGCACAACAGAAGCGTATTAGGGGAAGATGATCCTTGTAATGGAAGAAAAAGTCAGTGGCTCATAGTCGACTCAGCCTGTCAGTCACCAGCTGTGGCTACAGGGTTATCAGTCTCTATGTTTCTGTTGAAGATGAGGAGATACTAGCTTATTTCCAAGAGACCTTTAATTGGCTTTAGTCAAGTAACACGGAGCGCTGATAAGTTATCAACCCTTTCTAATCAGACTCCAGTTCAGTTGTCCAACATCGCAGCTAGACCCATTTGGGCAGTGGTCATATGCCTGTAGCTGGAAGTAGCCGCTGGCGCAGGCAGAAGTTTTGTTTAAAAATAGGTCAGTGAGCAGTTAAAAATCTGTCCCCCACAAAAAAACATTCATGTTTTCACATCAGAGGAAAGAAAATACACTCCCAAAGGGGACGTGCTTTGTTTGTGTACATGGCAATGCAGCAACCTTTCTAATTATCACCTAGTCAAAGAGGATGTTTTCTGTTGTGCACGTATGGCTGCATGTTACTCATTCCTGGCTGCCTTCTCACCCCTGTAATTTCAGTGCTCATCTGTAACGCTGGAATGCGTGCCCAAAGAAGAAAGCCCATGAAAAACAGATTTGTAAGAAAAAAGAAAGCAAAACCCCTCCACCCTGAAACCTAGAGCAACACCCCCGCTTATACAGTTACAGGACACTTCAAAAAGGTGGGTGTAGTAAAAAATTAAAAGCATGCTTTTTCTTCGTGTTTAGGAAGCGGTAGCTCAAGTAGCAGCAGGTATCTCACTTTTTCTGCTTTGGGTTTCTCCACACCAGAATTGCAGTCTATTCCCAAACGCACCAGCATGCACACCAAGCAGATAGATAGTTTTATTTTCAACACAGGTGCATCCCATCTCCTTTGTACAATACTGTGACCACAGACAGAAGGTGTCTCTTGCAGGGGCGCTGTCATTAGTAATAGAGTATTCTCATTAATTTCCTCTTTTTCCCTCCATTTTTTCCTCTTTTAAACAAAACACTTCCCAAACAGTGAATATATTTAATCATTAGTTGAACAACATATTTGTTGGTGCAAAAATAGGTATCTCTCACAGATATTTGTAGCGTAAGTTATTCAAAACCTCATTGTTTCTTCATTTCCCTGCAGATGTATAAGGGGCTCCTCTCTCTTTGCATACTTCTGAATTCAGCTTTTGCCAGGCACTTTCAGGAAAGAAAAACTGCCTTGTACGCATTGTGTTTTAAAATAAAGATGTCATGTTTAAAAGCACGGAGTCATTGAAATCTGAGATCATCTATTTCTGGTTTTCATTAACATAAGCTGCACATAGTTGCTCACCATGACACATTACAAAGTCCCAGTCCGCCCATCACTCAGAAACCATCTCAGCCTGAAAATCAGTGGTTAAAGCATGCTGCAGCTCCTGGCCCATGCGTATACCTGATTTTCCTCAGCATGGGAACCACCGAGCTCAGGGAGGCGGGGGGCAGGTCTCCGGGGCTCAGCATCCCAAGTACCTACCTACTCCCTCGTGCCTGCCTGACCTGAGGAAAGGGGATGGTGCACCAGCACACATGTAGCCCCAGCATCTGAGCACTTCGGTCATTCAGGGAACTTAAGTGACTTGCGTTTTCAGATGGACAATTTGAGACACCTGGAAATGAAGGCTAAGACTCATGAAGGGCAATCAAATTCAGAGGCCACCTAAAGACTTTTCTGGATTTTTCCCAGCCTCCCACAAAAACCTCTTGTGCTTTGGTGGAGTGGTCTGAGACCTACACTGCCTTAGCTTCTAACTCATGCCCATATCAGTGACTTGCTTTTCTTCCCACCTGTTTAGGAGATAATATTAGAGCCGCAGGTCCATCCCATCCCCAGCTGGTCTGGAGTGGCTCATTCCTGAGCATTTGCTCCTCTTTTCCCCAGGCTTGTTCGCAACGTGTCAGTGATGGTGATAAAAGTCGGCTGAACTGAAGGCAATGTAAACAGACAAGTACTGTCTTCATGCTGTCTCTCTGAAGTGCCTCCTAGAAAGTCTGGAAAAAGGATGTGAATAGTTTATTAAGGACGGTATATTAAGGACATAACTACCTTGTTGGTAGCCTCTACTGGAGACTACAAGGTCGCTCATTCCTTCCACGACCACAAATCATCTGAGCGTCTCTTGTCTATGAAATGGGACATGGCTTAATTAAACACAAATCATAGCCCAGTTATCCGACAGCGAAGCTTCGGCTGCTGTTTGCTGGGGCCGAGCTCCGTCCCCACCGGAGGAAGGAGCCACTGGGAGCCCCGGGAAGCTGGGCTGCCCCTCTCGGCCCAGGATGCTCAGGCTCCTATTGGATGGGTTCCTTTAAATCTACAGCCTTACTTTCAATTTATTCTTGAGAAACAGCAGGCCCTGCAGAAAGAAAAAAAAAAAAAGAAAAAAAAAAGAAAAGAAAGAAAAGAAAGCTTTCAATTCAAAGCGCATAGTTGTGAAAAAGCCATGCTCTGAACCGGGGTGAGGGAAAGCAGCTCAAGGCATATATTCTACCCCGGCCTGTACTTAATTATGTGTTTTGAATTGAAAACAAACATTTTTAAAATGGCTACTGAGACGCACTTCTCGAATGAATCCAAGATGGTGGCAGATGTTACGGCTTCTGTGATAAATGATTTCAAAGGCGCCGAGGCCCGTCGCTTTTTTAAAGTGACAGCACTTGGGTCTCTACAGCCGCTTTCCAGCTCTCTGGCGGTTTCTTCGCTTGACTGTTTTTGGGACGCCTTTCCACCCTGCGTTTCACAATATTGCCACATCATTCAAGCGGGATGAAACTGAGCCGTTTCTGTGACATTCGTGCAGAAGGACGGCCACTGTGATCTTAAAGAATGTGGCACCCACAAGCAGACACATGGCTTTGATATTTTTTTTTATTTTATTCAGAGCCCTCTAATTTAGAAAGCCATGTGTCACCCGGCGAAACCGAACGCATGCTCGCAGTGATCGCAGCCTCCTGCTTTTGCCTGTTCCTTTCTCCCCTGCGGTAGTTAACGACTCAAGAAGTTGCTAGAGAAGTTGCTCAGGACAGTCCCCCCTGCCATTTTGAAGAAATGTTGTCCGCTGGCTGCCAGTTAGCCAAGAGGGTAAACTGGAAAAGACAACTGCCCCATCACAAGCCTTAAGAAACACTCAGCTCTATAAAAAAGAGTCTGGAAGGATATAAATCATAACCAAGAGTAAGTCGTCAGCTTTGCCTTAGAATAATGGCATCGTTGGTAGCGATACAGTGGGAAGAGGCAATACGTTCAAATACAACAAAAGAGTTTTGAAAAATAACTGTATCCTAAGCACCAACTTGGGACTGTCATATACAGTAGATGTGGAAAATTGCTAATATCCCAGTATGGAAGACGAAGGAGGGGAAATAGTTGTGGAACAGGATATAACTTTCTGGACAAAAAAATTGTCATCTAGCTCATATTTTATCTTAGGCAAAAGACAAGTCTCCTCTCAAATAAGTCTTATAATTTTATAGTGTGACCCTTCCTTTCTTTTCTGCAACTTGCCACTGCTTTTAGAGAAGATTCCACTTCCCATTTTCCCTAGCCCGAGCAGTCTTGCTGGCTGCAGGACACTCTAGGAAGGTGAACAACATGGTTCTGGGCTGTAAATCCTCATCAGACCCAGATGCCTTACTGCACCCTCACTGAAGGAGTAGGTATCTCACCTGGGTACCAAAGGTGCCCGCTGAACCCCTGTGGGAGTGGAGACATCCTCCCCTTCACCAGCGCTCCCCACCAGTTCAGGCAGCACTGGCTGCTATGCCTTTCATCTTCAGGGATATAAGTCTCCTGGTGCACCACACGGGCAGCAGCTGGCCTCATGTCCAGACGGTGGCTTCCTCTTTGATATCCACACAACAGTGAGTACCTCAGTTCTTACAGACCAGATACACAAGGACTTACTATGACTAACTCTTAATTTCAGTTGAGTTTATGTATCTAAACACTTTGAGGGCTGAGCAGACTTCACAAGGACTTCACAAGTTCAGCTGAGATTCCTACTAAGTTCTAAACATACCGCTTTGTTTAGCGGAGGCAGTCCTGCACTTTGGCTGGATGATATTCATCGTTCCTGTCTTTGGTATCTAAATGATTCTCCCAGCCTGCTGTACAGAGCCCCACTGCCCAGCCTCGATGCTAAGGACCCCACTGCAGTACAATGCACTTATAGCAGTAAGCATTTCAATACTGGAATCCTCCTTACAAACCTAACCCCAACCATATCTGAGGTGGCTATCTTCTTTTGTAGGGTAAGACTTCCTAATGGTGCTCAGGTTCCATCAATAATAGGCTGTTATCTACTACAGAGTTTCTACAGGTGCTGTAGCTGTGATCAGACTAAATGTCTGATTGACAATAGTGTACTTGGCTAAGAGAGATCCTCCAGTACCTTTTGAAGGCACATACCAAATCTTGAGCTGCCCATCTGGCAACTTAGGAGACTTTCTTTTTTTCCTTTGTTCTGTTTTTGATTCTAAAGTATGATCTGAAAAAGTCACTTCAGATAAGCAGCCTACAGGATTGAGGTACGCTTTTCTTAGTGTGAAAGTGTGCTGTGCCTCACTAGAGAAAGTGTAAAAGGAAAGGTAGGTGTATTTGATAAAAAGTGAGTTGGTGGTTCAGACAATATGGAGTATCTAGATAACGAAGCCTACAAATGATCACACTAAACTTAAATGTGTATACCAGAGGAATTATACTCAAAGGAGACATAGATTCTTGTAAACGCTATAACTTTTCTTGAGAGAATGGTGACAAGCTGCAGACTAAATTAGGTTTTCTTCATCAGAGGAAGGGACTTCATTCTCACCTGTTACAAAAGGATATTTCTGTAATTTGTGGAGCAACATAAACACTCAGTCTATGTGTATGTGGTCATCTCTGCCATTGGATCACAAAGAAACATTTCCTCTTGGAACTTATATAGGAAACAATTGGCTGTCAGTGCCAGAAAATATACCTATGCTGTCTTGCAATCGAGGTGATTAAAAAAAGATAAACTAACATCAAATTGTATTCCATTACTTGTCTAAAATTGTATTGTAAAGACCAAATTTGGGAAGGATAAAAGCAAGATAACATGACTTATATTCAATTACATAATTAACTATTGAGCTTCTATACATGCTTTTGGTGATCCTTTGCACTGACACCACCTAGCTTCTCTGCGGCTGGGAAGAGTCATGAAATATGCTGTACCTCACCCAGTTAGTTCTGCTTGACCTCCCACTTGACTCGGTTACACCTCGCCTGTGACGGAGACCATGACCTGCTCTCAGGTTTTCCACTTGTGAGTGTTGAAGTGTTAGTCCCACAATCCAGTTTGTAAGTGGACTGTAAGATGGGTGCATGAGGCACAGGCGAATTCCTGCTGCAAGAGATAAGTCTCCAGCAGTCGCAGGCATGCGGATCAAATGGTGCAGGCTGGGGCCAAGGCTCCAGATAAGCAGAAGGCGAGTTCCGGCAGCGTCCTTCTCTCTCCTCCTGAGTAGAGCCTTGTAGATCATTTCCCTCGCTATTTCATCTTGCAGCAGCACAGACATTTCTTCAAATATCAGCTCAGTCTTGGAGTTTCTCAATGCCAGTTCCTGTGACAGCAACACTATGATTTTTGGCACAAACAGGCGTTTTCTGTATCAAACTCTTCATTCTTAGCATGCAGAACCTAAGTGAAATCTATGGATTAACTAGCAGGTTTTAGGAAATCTAAAAGAGATTGGTCCCAGCATAGCCATCAAAACAAGATGAAACTTAACTTCTTCAGTTTTGTATGTTATTAACTATTCAGCAACACTGCCATTCACAGTTTTAAAAAAAAAAAAAGATGTGGAGCTCTGGTGCGTCATGCTGTACTCTGCCGTTCTGCCAGGAACAGCCTTTTGGAGGATGAAACACACAGCCACATATATATAATGGCTCTTGGCTTATGCTGGGATCCTGAGTGGTGTTTGAGAAACTTTTTTCATTCGTTAACTAGAAAACACACCAAAATGTCACTTTTCTGCAACCAGACTTTGCAGCACTCTGGCACCTCATGCCTTCTGCAGCGTGTGTGTGTCTGTGTCTGTGTGCCTGTATTTGCCACATGCAAGTTGCCACTTGCACACATACAGCCATGCACATGATGGTCACTTGTCTTCCGAAATATCTTCTTGTTATTGCTTGATTGTGCTGTATTGTAAATATACAAATTCTTTCCTGTTGGTTTCTTGACCTGGGCTATGTGTGGTGATGGCAGTCACAAGACAGCAATTTCATTAATATCTGTGTTGCTGCTTTCCTTCTGTGGCTTTTATGTCCCTGAATTCTATTTCACAGTTAGTAGAGTTGTTTGGAGCCAGATCCAAGAAAAGACACACACACTCCTACAAACTCGGTGTTTGGCCCCCAGAATGTGATCTGAAGGTCACCCCTCCACGGCTTCAACAAAGCGTGCTGAGTGCCCCGATGAGAAAGCCATCACCCCTCCACGGCTTCAACAAAGCGTGCTGAGTGCCCCGATGAGAAAGCCATCTATGGTTAGCTAATAGAAAACAAATAATGTGGAACTGTGTTGGAAATCCTGCCCAATTCCAGCTGTCAGAGCCAGGGTTAGGGCTGCAAAGCTGTTGTGTTCCTCCAAAGAGGAGAGACAGTCTGTCCTTGTGTGGGACTTCTCCTCTGAGCAAAATGGGATGGGCACATTGCGGCTGGTGCCACATTGCATCTGATGGGTCTCTTGCTTAGGTGATCCTCTTACTCTGACCGCTCAGAGAAAAGGAACCTGGGCACTTGTCCTGCAGTGGGAAGGGTTTCAAGGCATTTGAAGCCGGGCATCCCACCCTGGCAGCCTGTAGTGTGTGCCTGGAGGTTATTTTGCCCTACCCTGCTGAGGCTGTGCTGCTGTGCAGGGGAGCAAACTGTGCAAGGCAGGACAGAGACCAGCTTCTTGCCATACAGAGGCTTTGGGTGAAAAAACTAAAACCAAAAATAATCCTGACAGCAGATATCAGAAGCCATACCTTTTTATGTCTAACGTATTTTCAAACTGTCAGAATCATAGAATGGTTTGGGTTGGGAGGGACCTTAAAGATCATCTAGTTCCAACCCCCCTCCCATGGCCACGGACACCACCCACTAGACCATGTTCCTCAAAGCTCCATCCCACCTGGCCTTGAACACTTCCAGGGATGGGGCATCCACAACTTCCCTGGGCAACCTGTTCCAGTGCCTCACCACCCTTACAGTAATGAATTTCTTCCTAATGCCTAATCTAAATCTATCCTCTTTCAGTTTAAAACTGTTACCCCTCATCCTATCACTACACTCCCTGACAAAAAGTCCCTCCCCATCTCTCCTATAGGCCCCATTCAGATACTAGAAGGCTGCTATAAGGTCTCCCCGGAGCCTTCTCTTCTCCAGGCTGAACAACCTCAGCTCCCTCAGCCTGTCCTCGTAGGAGAGGTGCTCCACCCCTCTGATCATCTTCATGGCCCTCCTCTGGACTTGCTCCAACAGGTCCATGTCCTTCTTATATAGGGGGCCCCAGCAGTACTCCAGGTGGGGTCTCATGAGAGCAGAGTAGAATGGCAGAATCACCTCCCTCGCTCAACCTGCTGGCCACGCTTCTTTTGATGCAGCCCAGGATGCGGTTGGCTTTCTGGGCTGCAAGTGCACATTGACAGCTCATGTTGAGCTTCTCATCAACCAACACACCCACAATTCACCTTTTTAAAGTAGGAACTCAACTCTAAGATATGGCTGAGATCCTGTGGCCAGTGCTGTGCAGAAAGCCAGCATAACCCAGATGGTCCTGCCAGCCCCCAAAATTTGCTAAGTATTGCTTTTCTTGTTCAACACACCTTGCCAATTTACCACTATAAATAGTTTTCCTTTATTTTGGTCACTGTGAAACACCAAGCTTCTTGGTCTTGTCTTCTTCCCCCATGAGAAATACCTGTTTGTAGCAGTTTACCTCCAGCCCATGGCTGCAGAATGGGACAGTCCCTGCACAGGAGAGGGACCAACAGCGAACACCAGGCAGAGCTGCCTTCCTCCCTGTTCCCACTTGCGTGGCTGCAGTCGGCACGTACTGGCTGTGATGATGGGAAAGGAAAGCCGCTTCCGCAAATGCCACAGTGTAAAATGATGATGAGAGAGGAAACACCAGGGACAGAGGAAATGGGAAAAGACGGTTCGACTTGCACAAGCCTGCAGATAGGCAAGTACAACTGGGAAAACAAAGACACTGTCAGGGAAAATAACAAACGAATAGAGAAAAAACACCCAGGAAAGAGAGTGCGTGATCTAGGGTTTGCAGGCAGGGAGTTTCCCTCTGCAGTATTGTTTCAAGGAAAGGTTAATCAAGAAAACATGGAGGGCTGTTTTTTTTTTTAAAGCCATTGGCTAGCTCTGTATCAATAAAATAAACAGTGCCAAAGCCCGCTCTCTTGCCCTGAAGCTGGAGGCACAGTCTGGCTGCGTCCCTAACTATTAATCTCACTTAACCTCCAAAGCGGAGTGGCAATGAGTAGGCTGCCTATTGGGAACAGACCATGTGTCAGCCTTGACCAGGAACTCCTTGGGATAATTGCTAATTGGCATGGCTAAACTATGCCAGGGACCTTTCAGAAGGTTAAAAATGTTCGTGATTGAGTGCATGTTCCCGGATCTCAGCACGTTTTATTATCATAGATGCAGCCATGGATGCCAGTGTATTTGGCACTCCCATTAAATGCCATTCTCTAGACCATTTGATGGTGGGATGCAAAGATAGAAGTTGAATTGTGAAAAGTATAATGCAAAGATCTTGGGGACCTTAGAGATAGCAAAACCTCTCTCTGTGTGATCCCATATCCTGTCTTGTAGAGTGGGCAAGGACCAGAGCTTTCAGGAGAATTTGGACAAGCATATTACAGAATGGGTGCCCCATGGTCCAGCATAGTCCCCACGGTGCACAAGCGTCTGCCACTTTCTGCTCTAACTCTGAACGAGTTAATTTACAAATCAGTTTTTGAAAGAGTCATTCAGATAGTCTCTTCTCTAAATGAGATGCTAAAATACAAAGCATACTTTATAATTATCAGCCCATCCTATTTTTATCACTATTTTGTCCATTCACTCACACTGGCTGGGTCACTTGGAACATCCTATGATTCACTTTGATGTGAGGTAATGCGATTGACTTTTTTTTGCCATCAATCTGTTTGCCGCTTTTTTTCACCTATATGAGACAGTAAGATAGAAAGCAAAGACTTGTCAAGAAGCTAAGCTAGTGGGTAATCTAGGACCTGGTTGTCACTTTTACTTGAATTTTTATGTAACATCTTATTTGTCCTGAGTGAGAGAAGTGACCTTAGATTATATCCAGTTGTGTTGGTTTTGTTGTTGAACTTGCAAGCACCACAGGGAAATAAACCACAAACTGTACCTGCCAGCAGTGTATTTAAAATGGTCTTTTGAAGATGATGACTCTTACAAACTAACTAGGCTGCGAACTGGAAGCAGGGTGGGAAATGCTTTACCCATAGGAATGCTTGTGTTACCGCTTGACAATGCCAGACCAAAGCTGCCTGAAGGACTTCTGTCTTTGCTACAGGGACAAATCAGAAGGCATTTTAAAATCTAAATTCCACTGTTTAGCCCCATTGATGCCTGTGGCAATTAGTCCTGATTTTCACAATCGAAAGTAGGAGTCAACTCCACTGTGGTTTACAGGTTGAATCAATCATAAACTAAGGGACTGATTGAAAGTTGTTAGACAGCCAGGCTGAAAAGGAACATGTCTCACCCAGGTCCTCTCGTTGAACATCTGCTTTCCAAGTCACTTCCTTTTACAGTGAGTGCAGTTCTTTCTACACTACTGCAGGTAAGGCTACACTACTGCTTTGAACAGGAGCTAGGGTTAGTTTGGTTAAGCCAAACTTGATGTAGATGACTTGAACAACAGGTGGAATTGCAGGAGAGTGGGGAAAGAGAGATTCCCTTGCACACAGAGGTGGAATCTTGTCTCTAGAGCACTTGCAGGAAAGCAAAATAACATCACTAATTTTAATGCCACTTTACTCCGGTGCATTAGAAAACAGAGTCTGGCCTCGCTGACCTTTTTCTTTTCCAATCAGGATGGGTGCAAGCTCCTTCCTTAAAAGAATATAATGACCCCTGAGGTCATTTTTGTTATTTTGGGTAGAGTTCCTTCTTTCAAGCGGGCTTCTGTATAACACACGAAACAATTTCCAGACCCTTATCAGAGCAGCAGCCAAGGAGCGTCTAGTGCACTATCTGCACCTTCCCAAAGAAACAATGAGAACCCGAAGGCAGACAGCGAGGCGAGCGCCGGTACACCCACCCTGGAGAACGGCAGCAGGGGTGGGAAGGAGGGGCAATCATCGCCCTGTTGGGAACATAATAGCCCCCGGGTTGGCCACTGCAAACAGGAAGGGTGTGGACAGGATCTGAGTGCAGCTGCTGCTCTGCTAACAGCATCTGTTCCCACCGGCTTTGATCTGCGGGCATGCGGCGTTCTGTGCCATGAGATAAACGCGCTCTTGGAGTGGGGTTTGTTTGCCTTGCACATATCTCCCTAATGAGCTGTGTGCCCAGGCAGCCATAGGCTCCAAATCTGGGAGCAACAAGACCAAGCCTTTCTGGGAGGGTTGCAGCAGGTCCTTGCAACCTTTCCACAAGTCTGGGAAAGATGACATCAGGCGCGGATTGCTCGCCAGCCCCAGATTTCTCTCAGACTGGCATCATCACAGTCCTCACTATCGCTCACGCAAAGCTGGCTAGACTCCCCCTCTCGTGCTTGCCTCTGTGGTTGAATCCCTCGGAGCAGGGCACCCAATTTAACATAATTAACTCTCACGAAAAAAATTATCCTAGTTGGCTTCTTGGCATGGTTCAAGCACTTTGTACACCCTAGCTGGAGCCCTTAGGTTTGGAAACGAGCAGGGGATTCCAAGTTCCCAATTAACAGAGGCCAGAAACACTGCCTTGCTGGGAATAGACTTGGAGTTGTGCCCTCGGGCCCAATCCAACTCCCACTGAAGCCAACAGGAGGCTGTTCAGAAACCTCAAGGGGTGTTTGTGAGACCCCTGGCAGCTGAGGAGGGAAACTGAGTAAGTGTCATGGTCTGGGCTGTTTTAGAAGCCTCCGAGGTCCCTCACCTTCCCAATAGTCCAAAGGTTCACACTGAGGAGAAGGGAGGGCAGCTGAAGGTAGCTGATTCATTCCCATTTTCAGAGATTAGGTACACCATTGCACAGGGGGATGATTGCATTTGCAGATGACGTTTTAGAAACATTGGAGTCCTTACGCATGTTCTACTTCACCGAGAGTAAACCTGAGACAGTGGCAAACTACCTGCAGATATTTTGCTGGAAGAAACAACAGGGGAAAAAGTAAGTGGGTCAGTGTTTATTGAGAAATGATTCTGCTCGGCTGCAATGTTATATGTAGCCAAAAGACTGTGGGTCCTGCCTGTCCTCTTTAGGACCCCACCTCAACCTATGAACTCTCTTGGGGGTCCCTGCGGAGAGTAATCGGGTGCAGAAATCCATCTGCAATTGTTTTCTTCCTTCAGTCAACAAGTGGTGATATACATGTCGTGAGGATATTGTACGTGGGCTGGAGAACAGGCAACCTGCTGTGAAAATGCTGGAAGCTGGGGGCAAACGCTGGTAGATGGGGACCTTTATACTCCTTGTACTAATATCCAAGTCATGACAATGTCCAGGTTAGCTGCACTCCTGGGAGTAATTGCCAAACTCAGCTGTGTCCAGAAGTGCTTGCTGAAACCTTGGTTGGGTTGAGAAGAAAGACTTTTCAGATGTAAAAAATGAGTCAGGTGGACACTGAGGGCCTTGACTATGTTGCCTTTTGCAAATCATTTGTATCTCTGGGACTTTTAATGAGATTTTCATTCAGGAGAACAAACCAGCAAAAATCTACTCTAATTTGCAGCTGCCCGAACCCATTTGGCCAAATCTACTCAGCCAATTATGTGCTGGATGCTTGTTTGTAAGCTACAATTGGCCAAGTCCTCCAGTTGCTACCTTTGATCAACTACATAACAGTTTGCCAGAGTTAAAAATGAATTAGGACCATAGGATATGGCTCAATATAATTAAAACTCTGCAATTATTTGGTGGGGTGTGGCCACTAATAACGAAATAGATCATACCCTGTCCGTGTTCACAAGTTTGTGGTTCTGCCCAGCGAAAAGCTGCAGGCGAATAGTTGTTTCTGTCTGAAGCAAGGATTATGCTTTTATTTTTTCGACTATGGACTTTAAGCTTTCCTTCAAGTCTCTGTCATTTGCTTTGTGAACTCTAATACTGCTGTGGCTTATTGATTTTGCCTCTTCATTGACAGTCATTATGGCTATTCCAAAATACTCTTCTTACACTGGACTTTACTCACATTCACTGAAGTTAAAAGAAAGATACCTTTTTTTGTCGTTATGAAAGAAATTTAGCATAAAAGACACAGGACTATCAGGATCCAAATCACTGTGTTAATCAACTTCTTGCAACCACCAAGTGTAGCCACTCCGCTGTGGGCAGCTATGGTGGCACAGGGGGGCACCCACAGGGCTCAGACAAAAGCTCCACAGCACGTTTCCCTTCAGCTTCAAAGAGCTTTGGATCCAGCCCTGCAGGCATTTATTTCAGAAATACAAGATTGTGGGAAAGGGAAGAAAAAGCATTGAAATAACTCTTTGTTTTGTGTTGTTTTGTCATTTTTTAAAGTTCCTTTCATCTCCGACCAGCCTAGTGCACTTTCAAAAGATTATTCCTACAGTATGTGGACTGAAGTCAATATCAATAATTTTACAATAACCATATTTCCCTGATTTACAGCCACGGTATTAAAAAAATCTATCTGTTAGATAAGCATTCAGAAAAAATTAAGCTAGATATGATATTTATGTCATATAAAAGTTTATAGCAAAAATCTCAGCAAAAACACTCACTAAAGTAATTGCAGATATTATAAAAATCTCTGGGTTTTTAAGGAGTGGTTAGAGTTCATATATTATGATCACAGCAGAAGGCTAATTTATAAATCTACCTAGTGGTGGAAAGTGGCTGGCTCCCCCACACCAAAGAGGAGAGAGAAAAGGTCGAGCTGCTGCTTATTAACTAAACATACTCCACTGTGTGCAGTGGCTGACTTGCTCCTTCTTCTCTGTTGTATGAACTCACATGAGCCCCTTTCCTTCCAGGCCTTCATGTCCTACCTCTGTCTTCCACCAGTACTGGGATCATCCCTTGCCTCCTGTTTAGCCCTCTGACCCGTATCATTTCTCCAAGATCCAGCCAGGGGGTTATTTACATTGCTGTCCTGCTAAGATTTGTATGATAGCAGGGGAAGATAGGAACAAGGAATCTCCCTGAGAAATATCAGAGGTACAAGATGGTCTCCCGTCAGGCACTGTAGCTGGGAAAGGATAGGGAACAGTGTTCAGTTCCAGCTTTGAAAACTGCATTTTTTCTCCAGTATCTTGGCACACGGGGAACAACGCATTTGGGGAAGCGTAATTGGACCCAGGATATTTTAGACTTTAACAGGAATAAACATAAGCTCCTGCACACATTTAACCCCGTGCATGGAGATACTCAGGTCTCAGAAAAATATTAATTTATTTCATATTTCCAGAGGCATGCCATTTATTTGACTTCTTTTGACTTAGTAAGTATTTGAGGAAACTTCATTTTATGCAGGAAATAGCTATAATCACCAGCAAATATGACTTTAATAACTAAGATACTGGGAGCCATTTTTGGTTGGCACTAAAACCCACACACAGTAAAACCTTGTGATAAAATAGTCTATTTTCTTATCTGGAGTTGAAAGTCAGGACAAATCTGACTGATTAAGAAAATCTTCAGGCAAGATACCATATATCCTTTCTAAAATGAAACTCTGGCTGAAGATTCATTTACTTCTGTTAGATGCACTCAAAATGCAAATATTGACAGCAAAAAATAAAGTCCATAGAATACTTCGGTTTTGAAAATAATACAGTCACTATCATATCTGACAGGTAAAAGAATATAAAGCACAACTTGAAAAACAAATTTGTGAATCTGGACAAGATGTTTATTGAAAATTGAGTTCCATTTTGTAACTTAAATACCAGTGAAATGTTTTTGACATTTTTGGTTTTCCAGCCTGAGGAGGGTTCGTGTGAAAATACACATGCATGTGCAGGTTAGGGCAGCCACTGACCTTACTTCCATTGAAACAAACGGAAAGACTCCCATCACTGTGGTATTAAACTTTAAATAGGATAATGGAAATGTTATGGAAAAGCCTCAAGCCCTTTACGAATAGCAGTGTTGGTGGGTTTGTTTCTCACCCATCCCCACTGCCTGTGGGACACACGACCCTCAGGCTCCCTACCCAGACGGTCAGACACACAGTAAAAAGTAACTCTGGTCCTGGGAATCGTAAGGGGGGAAAAGGACACGTCCATAAACAGGGACAAACGTCTTTCTTGAAGCAAAGCTGTCAGATCCATTTAAGCAAAGACCTGCTCAATCTTTTCCTCTGGGGCCACTTTTTCCTGTCTGGGAATGTCTGTGGCACTGCCTGTCTGTTCCCGAGTGACCATCACTGAGAGGTTTAGATAAGGCAAGAAATCGCACTCAACAGTCTTATGATCCCAGGCTCCAAGACAGAATGGGAAGGCTGTACTTTTGCTACCACTCTTTCAGAGGAAAAAAAAAAAAAAACAAGCCGAAAACCAAGCACGTATCAGCCGAACAAAGGTTATACTGTCTGCTGAGAAACACTGATCCTTAGCAATTGTCCTCATTTGTATTTGTGTAACAGAAGTGCTTTTAGGTGGCCTGACTCAAGTATTAGTATGGGGGTGGCAGTTACAAGCTTTAGCTATGTAGCTGACTCTAGAATAAATTAGACAAGTCAGAGAAAAAAAAAGTTCTACTACCTGTGTCAACATTAAGCCGTAAATACCTTGGAGTGAAGCTCGTGCCCTGTATTAGAATAGAGGGCAGAATACAGTGACTGCAGATAGCAAATATAATCAGTAATATCCTCTGGAGCTTAGAATTTGGTGTTTTAAGCAGGGAAAAAAAATAAATCAATAATTTCTGACTACATATACAGTGATATTCATCAAACATTTACATATGCAATGTTATTAATCATTGAACAAATGTAAATATCCCTTATGCCTGAGCACCTGCCTTCTAATGTACCTGAGATGTAGGTAGGAGTTGTGGGTGCCTTTCATGTGCAGTGAAATGGTCAGAGCCTCCTGTGTACCAAATGACTCTGTACGAGGAGCTGAAGGCAGCAGCTTGAACTCACCACATCTATTAGAGTTTAGAAGGATGCCAGAACACTTGGTCCAAACCACCTTTGACATGAAGAGACACTTCATGGATCAAATACAATTATTATTTATTATTTGCACTGGGAAGGGGCCCAGAAAAGTTAATCACCTATAGTGTCTCTTTTTCAAAGCCCCTCTAAAATAGTTGTAACGAGAGAAAACAGCCCATGCTCCACAGACCTTGAAAGACAGGATTCTGCTTTCTGGTTTTAGAATACGTAGCAGCTGTTGATAACGGAGCAGAGTGCAAAGATGCTGATATACGGAATTATGGGCCATGCCTTTAGCTGGTGTATATTGGCACAGCTCCAGGGACATCACATTATGTGCCATGCCTTCAACTGGTATACGCTGGCACAGCTCCAGTGACTTCACAGAGTGATGCTAACTTACAGCAAACTTATCTGGCTTTATATCCATAATTATTGCCAGAAACAATACACAGTTATAAAGGAGAATTATTGTTTGAAAGCTTGAATGAGAGGCAGACAAGATGCTTTCTGTCTCCCAAGAGAAGATGCATGCTGGTTTTTCCTTTTTCATCATTCAGGAAAATTGCCAAATAAGGGCTCAGGCCAGCACAGGCTGAAGTCAGTAGAAAGTTTCCTTATAATACCCTGGGATTTTTGCTCTTGGATCTGATACTGTTTCAGTAGTGGAATGTGTTTGGCTTGGTGTAGGTTCAGATCAACACAGTATTTTTGATAGATATATAAAATAACGTTGGGAACATCTATCAGAGGCAGTTAATTTTTGCTCTTTGGATGAGATCACACTGGACATTAAATCAAAACCCAAGTCTACGCCCTACTTGTCCTTCTCTTTAAACTCTAAACCCCCTAACTTTAAAGTGAGATGCTCCTGGAGGGGGTTGTCTCACCTCCAAGGTGTTGTGTGAATGGGAGGAATGCTGGAGGTGTGAGGGATGTTTGTGAAGCCATGTGAGCCCAGGGGCACAAGGAGCTCAGGTTGGGAGTTAGGACTTCCTTTCCTTCATGTGGCTTCTTTTCAGGAGCAGCAGGACGACCACCAGCACCTCAGGGGGAGCCTTTCAAGACAGGGTTTTCAGCCTAGAGTCCTCGGCAATATGTTGGGTAGACTCGCCCTTGCTGCAAGTACTGGATCTGTTGGCATGAAGAATCAGTGTCATATGCAAGTAGATTTATATGTGCTCTTGTGGGAAGCTGGGACCGGTACCAGAGGACAGGTACGATGTGTTTCTGGCTATGCTTAAACAGCCTTCACCAGGACTGACAGGCTTCGTGCCCAGGTAAGCTGTTGTAAGATGGAGCTTTCATTGTGGAAGAGGTGGTCTGACCTGATGCCAAGAAGAGCACTGGGACAAAATTTACTTAGGATGTCCTTTCCCATCCTCTGTATTACTCTGGTGCTGATACAAAGTGATAAAGATGAGTATAGCTTCATTCATGTAATATCCCACCAGAATGAGACAGAGTACCTCAGCTAGCTGGAGATGGCAAAAAGCATTATTCTTGAATTCTGCTATGTTACCAGTTTGTAGCAGTTAGAAGAGCAAGAAAGTTCTTAACGATTGACTGAAAATACTTGCTATTCTGTAAAATACAAAGGATTTGTACTTGTACTATTTGCACTGCTAATAAAAGCTGACTTTACAGTTTTTCAGTGGAAGAAAGGGTGAAACCTAATCTTTTCATTGCATGCAACTGAATCAGAAGTTTAAATTTCCTCTGAATCATGAACTGCTTAGTGGAGCTGAGCAATGCACATAGCTGACCACTACTTAACAGGCCAAATTTCCAAATTAACTTAATCTAACATTGCTGTTGTGGCTTCATGTAAATCAACAGAGGATTGTGCTTCGTTATTCTACCTTTGGCCAAAAACCCAGTGTTGCTTGGTTTTCAAACTTGTTCATTGAGACTACAGTCTGAAATCACCATCAGTATGGAAGTGGGCAATGCTGTCTGACTAAAAAAGAAAAAAGTCCACTCAGGTTAACCAAAATCTGTGATGAATTACTGTTTATTTTGTCAGCTTGTTTCAGTATGAATCCTCCCACTCCAATTCTAAAAAGTCCACCTGATTTATTCAGTTAGCTCCAATCTGGATTCATGTTTCAGACTGATCAAACTGTCTTCAAAATTTTTTGAAGGAAAGATCTCATTGTCTGTTAAAAATATTATACTCAATCCAAAACAATGCTTTGAACATAGTTGCTTGCTGGAAATTGATTTTGAAAGCCATTTTAAGCTGACTTTTTTCAGAATGATCTCAAAAAATTAAAAAAAAAGAAAGGTTCGCAGCTCTTTGTGGAGAATTTTAGTTGAGCTATAATTAAAGGAAGGAAAAATAGATGTTGATCTGAGAAATCCTGTTTCCTAGTATGGTATGAAATCTGTCCCACTAAGAGTTTATTAACAAAGTTAGCTTCATGTCAGTGTTTCTCTACTGGAGCTCTTCTGTCACACTCAGATTCTTTTGATAAGTTTCCTGAGATGTATTTAATTTTTGTCTTGTCTAAGGTCTACAAAATACTCATTACTATCACTACCTTTTCAGAAGCATATCCTGCTTGAATATCCCAGTCTCATACTGTGCTGATCAATAAGGTGATTTTTAAATGACAATACAAAAATGCAATAGTAAATTTAGTAATTTTAGTTCAACAAAGACAAGTGCAAGGCCCTGCACCTGGGATGAAATAACCAAATAATCCAGTACAAGCTAGGGTCTGTGGGGCTGGGGAGCAGCTTTGCTGAAAGAGACCTGGGGGTCCTGGTGGAGAACAAGCTGGACACGAGTCAGCAGTGCGTTGCTGCAACAAAGCCAAATCGGATCCTGGGCTGCATCCGCAGGGGCATTACTAGCAGAGATAGGGGCATGACTATCCACTCCACTCAGCACTGGCCAGGCCACACCTGGAATACTGTGTCCAGTTCTGGTTCCCACAATTCAAGTAGGGTGCAGACAGACTGGAGAGGGCTCAAAGAAGGGCCACAAACAGGGTCAGAGGGCAGGAGAACCTGCCATGTGAGGAAACACTGAAGGTGTTAGGCCTTTCCTCCCTGGAGAAGAGAAGGCTCAAGGGGCACCTCATCACAGTATTCCAGTACTTAAAGGGAGGCTACAAATAGGGTGGAGGCTCTCTCTTCACAGGGGGACATATAGAAAAGAAAGGGGCAATGGGTACAAAATGCACCGACAGAGGTTTCATCTCAGTATAAGAAAGAAACTTTTACAGGGAGAACACTCAATCACTGGAACAACCTGCTCAGGGACACGGTAGAGTCCTCGTCACTGGAGGTTTTCAAATTGTGACTGGATAGGGTTCTAGATCATCTCATCTAGTCTGCCTTCCCCATGAAAAGTTGGAACAGATGATCTTTTGAGGTCCCTTCCGACCTGAGCTGTTCTATGAGTCTATGATTTTGCCTCAGATTCAACTATGTCTAGGTGAATAGGGACAAATAGCTACTGGGACATCTTCTAGTTTCTAAATACATCTTCACATATAAAAATTCTCTGAAATGCACATTAACTGTATTTGCTTAAACTTACTTTTTATCTACAATGAAATTATAAGGTTTCATAAGTAGATAGAAAGAAAAGACCACACATATATATCCACATATGTGGCCACTGATGTTTTGTAGGCTTTTTGGCAATATACCTTCCTGAGTCACAAAAGAGATTCTGACATCGCTTCCAGTGTAAAGCAACTGGAGGATATTCCTCTTTTCTTTTTGACTTTGGCTCTGATAGCACAACATTGTTGTCATTGAGTGCTAATTAAAGAAAAATAACTTGTGTGAAGAATGTCTTTGATCCATGCTAATGCAAATCTAGAATGAAGAAAGGGCTTCAGAGCTACAGCACAGGTCTCTTACCTAGACTGAGCTCATACAACTATAGAAGCTAGAATCTTAAACTAAATATTGTGTTGACTTGGGAGTTTTTCTGCTGGCTGGCTGCTGTCCAAGTTTTCACCCAGGACTGTGATGTTCTCTCCAAAGTGGCTCTGAAACAGATCAATAATTCTAGATCAATAACACTGGAACAGGCTGCCTGGAGAAGCTGTGAATGCCCCATCCCTGGAAGTGCTGAAGGCCAGGTTGGATGGGGCTTTGAGCAGCCTGGTCTAGTGGGAGGTGTCCCTGCCCATGGCAGGGGGGTGGAATTAGATGATCTTTAAGGTCCCTTCCAACCCAAACCATTCTATGATTCTACCATTCAAAGGAATTCTTCATTCAAGCTGCAGAAGTAAAAATGAAGGAAAGCATAACAATATTATAATGCTGATATTAGTAGATGAATACCCCTACTATTTTAATAGTTGTTACTCTTGTATGGAAAGCAAGAGTCATATATTCTGCTTTATAGATGTGACACACAAACATCAGTCTTTGGAAACCTGGAGGTGTTGTGCCTGTTGCTGGAGCCGTGAAATTTTAAACATTGCAGAAAAATCACTGGGCAGCTTTTATGTTTAAAAAGCATTAATAGCCAAGATTTTTCTGAGTTTCTTCAGAAAAGAGAAACTGTGGTTCCTTGCCATGCTGTAGCACAAAACAGGTGCAATCAGCAGGTTTGGGTCACCCATGGTGAAGGGGCTGTTCACAGGCTGCACCGCTTGGCACCTGTAGTCTAACAGAAATATTCTTGGAGAGCAGTAAAAGACTTTCTCTGGTTTCCATGGTTTTAAGAGTCCTCTGCTTAATAGGCGTCTTTCAAATGAAAGCTGCTGCAAGATATGCCTGAACTAACTGATCCTCTGTCTGCCTTGGAAGTGTTTTTCTGACTCTGGCAACTAAGCAGGCAGGTTCTGGTGCAGGTGCTTCTGGCATTTCTGAACACATTCGCTATTGCTGGGGTTTTCTAGTTCTCAGGTATAACGGGAAAAGTCAGAATACATTCATTTTAAATCATGACCACCAACCTGAATGGTATGGCATCAGTATTCGGGGGCCAACTGAGTCCATTATGTCTGGAGAAGCTGCTAGATTTCCAGTAGATATTTGTGAGCATTATTTCAGAGAAAAATATTGTATAGAATACTTATAATGCTTATAATTAGCACTAATTTCTTTGCTGTTGCCAAGGTGGTTATTCATTAAATGACCCTCCTCTTTTTAACTGATGTTTTGACAGCATACTATGGAAAACAATGAAGATTTTTCTCCCTGTTGTTTTTAAATTTCTGAGAAACACATGCCAAAGGGATTTTTAAGTTAATTAAGGGTTCAGTTGGTTAAAAAATCCCATCCAGATGATACTGTGAGGCAAGTTATGTTAATGGTAGAAGTAGTCCCTAGTGTTTCCCTCTGTGATGATTCCCAGATAGATCTACAAGATGCTTGTCCTAACGTGGCTGATGCTAGTTAGAGTGGCACTGAAGAAGAGAGTAAACTTTAACGCCAGTAGGTTTACTTTGGTAGGTGAACGCAGTGCTGCTTTTCCTTAAGGCACATGAGTTGGAGCTTCCAAATAACACCTAAAATAAGAGACTTGTCTTGCAAGATGCATACCTAGGCATGCCTGAGTTTGAGAGAAGTAACCTAACCACAGCTCTGGAGCTAAATGACGAAAGCAAACAAGGGCTGCCTGCTGCCTCCGTGGCGTTTGTGTCTCCTGTGAGTCTGTGCATGACAGCAGCCCCCGTGCCAAGCTTCACGGGAAGCTGAAGAGTGAGCCTCATCCACAGATCTCACAGGATCGGGTTACCTGCATTCATAAAAACAAGCGTGGGTACAATTAACTTCTCAGCTATCCTTCATTAAAAGCCAAACAATCCCACGTCGCAGGTCACTTTCCCTCCTTCCCACACTGGTTTTGTGTCATCCTAGCTTTCAGAAACTACACATTACCAGCGTTACAGAGACAGAGATCAGCATCTTAAATTACAAAGCAGCTCACTGGATTTGGGGTTTCCTGTTTTACCCAGAGGTGTTGCTGGGTTCCTGCTGGCCCTCTATCCCAAATTTCAGTGCACAGTGCCTCTCATTTTATAAACTTCTCTTCTTGTTGTTTAGGGCCTTTTCTTCTCTTTTCTATTTTTATATTCCATGTCCGGAAGGGTGGTTATATATTTATTTCTCTTTATTTCACCAAAACATAAAGAGTTAACACATTGAGAGATAAATTGCAGATTATTTCATTATAGAGAATTTTTGTGGGATTCATCTGGAGTTAATTAAGTTTCCAAGGAAAAGATCTCCCTCCCCCTACCCACCCATTTTAATTGTCACACTCCCTTACACCATTCTTTTTTCGTTTATTATTTTTCTTTTTGTATAAGGTACAAATTAAGGCAGAGGGCTGCAAGAGCAGGCTCGTAAGCCCGATTAACTTTAAGCATGTCCTTTGCATACAATTTATGTCAGTAAAATTAAGCGTTTGCACTTATATTACAGGGAGGAAGCTATAAATTATAGCCTGCCGATGAAGTGATTCATGTAGAAATAAAAAAGCAAGGGGATAAGTGACTGATAAAAAGCTGATCTTTTTTGAAGCAGCATGTAAGAGAACAGACTTGGCTCCACACATATATTCTGACTTTAGTTGGGAGCACATAATGTAACCAGGAGCCTTAAAAAAGCAGGAAGTTTTGAAGAAAAAATGATGGAACTGGAAGGAGTTTTAGAAATGAAAAAAAAAAAAAAAAGCCCAAACAAAGTTGATCCCAAAACCTAAAACCAGACAAGCACCAGGCCACCCTCCAAAATGTCCCAAACTCTGAAAAGTCAAGATCTTGTTGTACAACGTATTTTTAAGTCTCATATGATGACAGTTTCCAGACCCTTGGCATGTTCCTTAATAAAAATGAGTTCCTTTCAGACTTGAAAACATATCACAAAACTGTAAAGTTCTTCTGCATTTAATATTGCATTAGCGGGGACAAGGCTATTTGTATCAGTGACTCCGTAACAGAGTGTTCCCAGCTTGCTGGAAGTGTTTGACTGACCAATAGTGACAAGTGGTCTGAAAAGAGAAAATATCCAAAACAAGAAACACTTGCTAGACTATTCCTTAAAGCCAGATTTTCATCGACTTGAGAGGAACTGCACCAATTTGCCCACAGCAAGGAGCTTGCTCGTTTTCACCAGAAAGCTGTGGAGACTCTCACCATGAGAAAAGTTACTTCTTCTTCTCAGACTACAGAAGATACTGACTCCCACCTTGCATACCATTTAACGTTAAGCAACAGGAAACTCAATCAAGAATTTAGAGGATGAACAGACCCCCCAATACACACTCCCTTTAGTAACGTATTCCCAGCCTAGATATCTTACAATTATAGGCAAAAAAAGCCACCCTAAGGCTTGAATATTAACTGTAATGATTGAAATGTTATTTAAAAAAATAAAACAAAATCCCAAAGCTTGGAGTGTTAACATTTTCTGAGTTTGTTGGTGGTGTGCACAGCGTTCAAGACACTTGCAGACCCCCGGCCACCCTTCTGTCTGAGAGCCAGCCCAGGTAGGAATGTGACAGCCTGGCAGTCCTGGCACTTAGGCAATGTTTCTTGCTCTCCAGATTACTCCTGCTACAGCACTTGAACTCTTAAGTCTCTTAAGCATATTCAAACTCCTGAAGCACAAAGTAAGAGATAATAAGCCTCACTTTATCTGTTCAGTATTTGTAGCTCTTTCATGCATCAAACACAGTCCTGTGCTACTTGTTGTTCGTATTTTTTCATGTAGGAATGTCTTGTTCTTCTGTCTTAGCAGCTTTCTGTATCAACCACTGCAGTCCAGATATAGGAAAATATGTGAAGGATTTTAACAATTCAACTTAATATGTCAAAGAACACAACGCAGCGTCTTTCATTACGTGATCAAAATATACTATCTCTCAGCTAAAATGTAACAAAGTAGTCACATAAATTGAACCACTGCTGATGATAACTTATTATTATATTTTAGATAATATAATAGCTATATTAAAGCTAATTAATATGGTTTCATCGGATGGTTAGTCAGCTATCGTTCCCAGTCTTTTGATCACCAGTGAAGTAGTCACTAATCTGGGGCTGCCACAGATAGCCACAATGCTTGTAGAGCTTCAGTTTTAAGAGAGCTCATTGCACAGATAGATCCCTTATTATACCTCTGCAATAACACTAAAAACCCATTTAAGGAAGCTTTTGGGTCAGGATCACTATGTGGACGTATAAGGCAAAAAGTAACATCTCCCGTAGCTGTTACAAATTGAATCAGTTCACTTTCTGTTGGAGGTCCATTTGCTTCATTCAATGGCCTGTTGGTTTCCTTGATTCAATCCCAGATTTCATGTCAGTATGGGCTAGGAAAAGAAATGTTCTCATAGTACCTCTGTATCACTTTCTTCTTTTAGTGCAGCCTAATTAGACTTATCCTGCTCTTGCCTTCTAAAAATAAAGTAGTTACCAAGCTCAAAATTACCACTCTACGGTATTATTCCCTCATATGTAAACTGCTGGCAATTGCTTATGTTTTATGGATGATTTTGAACTCCTGAGAAACACAAGTGGTACCAAGGAGATATAAAAATGAAGCAGGAAACAATGCAAATAGCTCAGTGATCTGGACAGTCAACTCTATCTTGCTAGCAGGCAAAGTAAGTGCCTAAAGGTTTATTACCAAAACTTCTGGGTAATTCTTCTAACCATAAACTTCAGTAATAGAATGATTACTATGAGCAATATTATATCATAAAACTCCAATATATCTCTGGATCGCTGACAGCTGGCAGCTTTTTGATAAGAAAAGGCATCCAAAGAGGGCTATCACACCTAAAGCTAGTTTAAAACCTCATATGATGCAATGCTGTTGCATGTGTACTAAAAGTCCACATACTTTCTTCTTGTATACTTTCTCCAGGCTGTCAGGATGTGAAGAAATTTGGCTGTACAACAGACAACAACGGTAAAGCAACTTAGAAAAAGGAAAAATATTACAAATACCAAAAGAAAACATATGCCTAAAATCCTGTATGGGAGAAACAGAAACTGGATCCTTCTGCCCACGGGGAATGGAGGGGGAAAGAGGGTGGGAGGCAGGGAAGCAAGGGCTACAGCATGAGCTCAGTCAGAGATGCTGTCAGAAATCAGGGACGGCTTTGCTTCTGTGGTATCTATACAGCAATTATTGGCCTGTGAGCTAAATTTTACAGCCTGTATCATAATGTCGCACAAAGGTCAAGAAAAATGAAAAGGCTTTTGGACAATCTTAACATTTCCGTAGTGCACTTTTTGTGTGGTGACCTCAACTCACACTTGTGCTCTGTAAACATCCTATGGGCATAAAATTATTCAGAATATTCACTGTGCGTTTGTGGCATAGTTGCTAAACTATGCACTGCAGATCTTAGAGCAAATCTAATATCTCATTGCATGCAAGTTTAATCCACAGAATTTACAATTGCTCTTGTGTTAGCAGAATGAAGGACTGATTTTCTGTGAGTTGGAAGATGACTTCTCTAATCCTTATTGCCTTGAAAGGCTGTATTGTTGTTTTCATCACTTGACCCATTACTCTTTTCATCATTTAATTCAATTATAAACTCTCTTGCTGATGCCGCTCTCTTGGATATTTTCCCATCCTTTTTTGTATGAACTCCTGTTCACCTACTGCTTTTTCAATTTTCTAATCTGCCTTGCCATTAACATCACTGCTGGAAGTTAGAAGCTGACACACAAATCCATTTAAAGTAAGGTCTGGGTCTATTTTTTGATCTGATACACATTTAACCAAAAAAAGCTTGACAAAATTGTACCATTTCCTCTCTTTTAAGCAAGCACAAGATGAATACTTGTCTGTTCTCCCATCATGTGTAGGAGGTGACCTGGGCTGCATTTACATAGAGTAGATGGGCTTTTGGAGGTATGCTGTAAAACAGTCACAGCCCTCCATAACAGGAGAAAGCTTTTCTTCTTCTTTCAGGAAAATTAGAATAATTTTTGCAGAGTAAAACCAGCCCAGCAGCTTTCCACTGACACGTCACAGAGAATGTCTACGGTGAAGATGGTGAGACACTGGAAAAAGTTGCCCAGAGAAGTTGTGGATGCCCCAACCCTGGGAGTGTTCAAGACCAGGTTCGATGGGGCTTTGAGCAACCTGGTCTTGTAGAAGGTTGGAACTAGAAGATCTTCAAGGTCCCTTCCAACCCAAACCATTCTGTGATTCTATGATTTTATTTTAATTTTTAAGCCAGTTCAATTTATTGTGTCCTCAAAAAAGAAGAGAGAAATATATCCCCAAAACTTTAACTGGTACTCTTTCCACCCTATGAGAACTTTAGTAAGCATGATATTTGTCAATCCAGCAAAAAAGAGAGCTCTCTTGCATCTTGGAGAGCTCTGGGTGCACGTACCACCAGAACCAGGGCATATGAGGTAGTACTTTCAGGTTTTGCTTGTTTGTCCCAGTGCTACCATGCTGACAACATGCATGCTCTGTGTGCTCTGCAGTGCTCACTATCACATTTTTAAGAAGGACAAAAGATTGAAAATGAAAGTGCTTTTTTCCATCACAGAATCAATTTCCTAACTTCTGAACTAACCAGGTCTAAAGTCTGATCCATGTTTATTTCACTGTGTTGCTGGAGGGGAACTCTATGCTGTGTTTCTAATACGTTTAGCTAAGAAATTTCCATTGCAGAGCTGGCAGGTGTGCATGGATACATAAAAATAATTTTCTGTAGTTAGAACTGTTAGGTATGGTCCATCTGCCCCACTCCTATGTGTACTGGTAGAAATTTTTTTCCCTTAAAACTTTGATTTAAGTAAAATGTTTTCATTGTTAGATGTGATCACCTGGGCTGTAGTTCTGTATCATTGCTCTTTCATGCTCTGGTTTTCTGTTTACCTGCTGAGAACAGCAGCTTCTGTACCATTAGGGTTATATGTAGCAGAAACCTTTTGCAACTGAGCTGATTACTGTGATTAAGGCCAGCGTGTTAATGCTGGATGTCAGAGAAACTTAAACGAAGGTGTTTGTAAATCAAGTAAGTGAATACCACTTCTTTTATAGACACTCCACTTCCACTGATATATCTTCATTGGCTGCATATCCCTCTTGTGAACTCCTTGAATGAAAAAGTAACAGGTATTTTCCTTGTAACATACAATTACTTTTCAACTCCACGTATAGCATCAGATCTTAAAAGTGTTCATTATAATATATCCAGTCTCTGTCCAGCACAGTCCCCTTACCATCATTACCTCATTTAATATATAGTACTGTATTCCCAAGATGGCATTTTCCCATAAAATCACATTCATCACTGCATAATGCATTGAGATCATTATTTAATTAACAAAATAGTTAATAATTATTTTTTCTGCCTTTATTTGTACTATTATTTGTACCGCTGTTGCATGCATGCACAGGCCTCATAATGCTAGAAGCTATATAGCCATGTAACAAAAAATCTATACTCAAGAACCAATAGTCTGGTGAAAGAGTTTAGTCTTGATTAATGGTAAGATACAATAATTGAAAGGTACAGGTTGCAGAAGGACTAAAAGGAAAGCCAGTAAATTTCACACCATAACCCACAACCTCAGCCTACCACGTGCTCTGCAGAGTGCTAATGCACAAAGCACAGGAGAAAAACACCACTGATAATTTTTTTCCTGCTCTGTTGTGATGTACAGTTATTTTGTTGGTTATGTGGCCTGGGTGGCTCTGATGTCATTATGCATCTGCAGTCAGTTTTTCTTACGTTATTCAAGCTGAATGTCTGCTAGGAAAGACAATGGTCATTCGAGGTTTTTCAGCAATGTATTTCTATGCATCCTACTTTCCACGTATGCGCCAGTTCAGCCAGATTTACAGAGGTCCTCACCTCTGTCAGACCTCTTTTGCAGATGTAAGTGAAAATCCCAGCTTTGTGAGAAAAGCAACACAAATATAATAATTCTTAATTCCCTTGGATTAGAAAGGAAATATAAACTTAAATCTAGTCACTCTACTCAAGGCCATCCCTTCTCTGTGTTTTACCTCTCTGGCCATATGGATTGCACAGCTTGTATCACCTTCCTTCACTACATTTTCCCTAGCTCAGGGACCAGATTCTGCCAAAGGGGTGCATGTCTGTGTCCCTGTCACGAGCTGACCTCCTTCCAAACACAAGAACGAGGAGTGGTGGTTGTGCACAGGCTCTGCTCTCCACCTTCTGATTCCTAAGGCTTGCAAGCAGACTCTTAATGCTTCCAATATTTGGTTCAGGTATTTTAAGATGGGGCTTAAAATCTTAAGATTTTAAGATTAAGTTTCGGTTCAGTGTAACAGCCAGCCTTCCATTTTGTTATGAGTGACTGAAAAGCTGCCAGGCTGAGTAACTGATTGTGACCAACCTTTCTCTTTCTCATCTGAGTGGAAAAGAAGTATGTTTAGAAAAATCCAGTGACAGTTTCTGTATAAGTTCAGATGTCATAACAGGCTGAAAAAGCACGTGCATTCTGTTTCACAGAGCTCCCTAAGGAGCTTTTTACACATAAAAAATGAATTAATGAAAAACTAACTGGTTTTAGTCGTAAAAACATAGTTGTGTAAAATACTATTCACACTGTAGAGATCACTAGATCAACATTATATCACCACCTCTATAAGCTTCCTACGTCCCCAGGGCAACATTTGACTCCAGTTCCATTCATCCTGGTCTCTCTCAGTATTAAGCTACTGAAAAATAGATCACCCCGCCCCATGCTATTTATCTTCTAAATCTCCTCCACTGCCACAGGTGTCCTGTGTCAAATAAATGGCAGGGCAGAGCGGGGAGGAAAAGGGGAGCACCCTCCTCGGCTATGTTCAGACTCCAGCCTGTTGTTAAGGTTATGAAAGAAAATTCTTCAGTTTGAGCGCTGAGTGCCTTGAAAAACAATTGCCTCATCTAAGTTGCAGAACAGGAGCTGGCCCAGCAGTGTCTTGTCGTAGTGCAGGGGAGAGAACAGGATCTCATTTTCACACAGGCTATCTCAAAGGCTAATAAGAAAATAAGGCTTACTATCATAGGTCTGACTTGCCCAGGACCATGCCTCCAGCAGTGATGGGTAGAAGGTGTGTAGGGCAAGTGTAAGACCAAAACAAGTAAGCGGTGGTACATCCCCACAGTGTTCTCCTAGCTTCCAGTGGTTTGCTGCTTTCAAAGTAGAAGTGGCGTTTTTGCATTTAATAGTCCTTGACAGAATTTTCTTCAGTGATTTTGTCCAATCATTTTTGAACTTATATGTTCCTTGCCACATCCTGTGGCATCCAGGGCTCAGTTACGTGTAATGTGAAAAAATATTTCCTTGTGTTTGTTTTGCAGACTCTGCCTTCACTTGATACCTTCTAGTTCCTGCACTGGAAGAGCCTCCCAACAGTCATCTCCACCTCCATGTCCTTCATGACCTCTGTTGCAAGGCCATCACTCATCCCTTTTCTAGGTACAAGAATGCTCCTAGCCTACGTGGGTCTCATGTTGAAGCCACTCTGCATCGCTGATCATCTGTGCCTGTTGTAGTCCTGCTGTACCTCTTCTGAGATAAAAAGGCCAGAACACAGAAAAAGGCCTCAGTAGAACACTACTGAGCACTGCAACGATGATTTCATATACCTATTTATTACAACATGAAGATTTAATTCGAGTGGTAACAGTAACTCCAAGACTATCCTTATAGATGTAGGGGTTGGAGGGATGGGGGTGGTGGACTTTGCATTTATGTGTGTTGAATTCCACCTGCTAGTTACTATGACAAGGTCTTCCTGCAGTTTCAATCGTTTTTAGCACCAATTTTAAGCAAATCATCTGCTACATACTGTACAAAGAAGGATCTTAGTGTAGAAATATTCCCAAGTATAAAAATAATTTTGCACATGTCTTAAAGAGCATATAATTTTGCTCTTCCTGACTAAATCATCTCTTGTCCTACAGGTTCTTTGGCAAGTTGCCTTTTCCTGACATGTTTGAAAAACAATTTATTATGCATGTTCATGTCTTTTGCAAGTAGTTTCTCAAGCTTCCCCATTTTGGGGGTGGGGGAAGGTATGCTTTCTTTTAACCTTCCAGAGCTTATGATCTTTGCTGTTTTCCTGAACTGAACATAACCTTAGCACATTGAGGGATGCCGCCTTCATCTGTTGCCCTCCTACTGGCTTTCTTTTGGTCCTTTTGTGGTCTTTTTAAAGATGTGGCGTGTATTTGCCCTGTGCCTCTGATATGCTTCCTTTAAATTATCTGCCATCTGTAAAGACTTTCCTCTTTAAAAGTTTCAACTTTCCTTTTTTATGTAATCTTACACATTTTAAACACATTTTTACACAATTTCCCTTTTTTGAAATTAAGCACAATGTTATAGATATTGAGTGGTTTCATTGGTCCTTGTAGGGTGTTGGATCTGAGCCTGTTTTGATCCCTATTATAGAGTGCCTGTTCCACAGCAGCGCTTATGAATCAAGTCCAGCATTGCTCAGGGCAAAGAGCTGATCATTCCATTTTAGGTTCCCTGAGTACTTGGTCCAGGAGGAAGTCATTAAGAATGACTAAACACTTAAATTTGACATCACATCCCAACACAGCATTAGCCAATACACCCAGGAGTGTTTGCAGCCTCCTTCCACAGACGTGTTCCTGTTCTTGTGTTCTCATCTCCACCAGTTCGACAAAGGCGCTGCCCCATTCCAGTGGATCGCTGAGTTGTATAGGTGTTGTATAGGTGACAGAGGAAGGACAGGCCCACTAACCATTGCCAAAAATAACACCAATTACAAGAGGACAGAAATATTTCTAAGCTGCTTAGAAAAGTCAATGAAATTTCAAGGCTTGAAACAGACAGACTTTGATGAGATTAGAAATATAGAGCTAGTACTGGAACTAACACTAAAGAAGTTCCAATACATAAGAGGGTCTTGCCTGCTGTAAGTACGTAATCTGTAGGGAGCTTTGAATACATCACCCAAGGGACCGTTTCCATGTCTTTGCACTGTATTACATTGCAAAGAGATGCAAACAGAAAACTGTTCATTAAGGTTGGCTTATTACTGTAGTGTAATAAGCCCTGTCTGGGGTCTGATAGTCTATAATAAAACTGTAATAATTCATGCAGAAGCCTGGCTAGCTACAGCAGCTAGTGAAGGTAAGGATGGTGGAATGGAAAGAAAGAGTATTTAAAGAAATGGTACAACAAAAAGAGGGACAAACATAAATAGGTCTCTTGTCTTTCTAATCTTGAAACATTCACGCCCTTGTTCAGAATGAAAAAGATGCCCAAGACAAGTAGGGTATTGTGCTGAAAAATATTGGCTGCCTGATGGCTTTGGAAAAAAATATGCCATGCTCACAAATACCTCCCCTGACCTGTTTATTAAAAAGGACAATAAATGACTGAGCAGTGAATATTCAGGGCCTGGGAGATTTTATCAGGCATGTTTCTGAAAAAAATTGTATGATACAGTTGGCTGTGGGAAGAACGACGAGTTCAGATCTTTCTCAGGTCAGCTGATTCTGTTCCCTTTCTAATTCCATGTACAGTTGCTATTTAACATTTTGCCAATCTTCTGGGAAAGTCTGTCAAACAAAGGTTTTGAACGTGACTTGCACAGATTGCTGACTGCCTTTCACAGCCTGGACATTTTATGAAGTCCTTCACGGATGACCGTGTTTTGTTTTATTTTTTAATGTATTCCATAAAGGAAGAATTCTGAACTAAGCCGCTGTGATTGCACTTAATCAACTTGCAAAGAACACACAGAAAAGAATTCATTATATTACTATAGTGAATTTCTGCTATTTAAGGATAGTGTCATTATGAATAGAGCTTATTGAAATCAAAATGCCTGAATTTATTTATAGATCTTATGTACAAGTGAAAGGAGCAAAGGAGTTTGAAAACAGCCAATATGCTTACTGTGATGTTGGCTTTCGTGGAGTTAGCTGCAGTAGCGTCAAGTCATCAAGGGTGAGACCCTGTGCTCAGCATTTACCTGTATCTGCTGCAGTGGAAGTCTGCAGGAAACCCCTCATTTACCTCACAGGAAACAGAATTATGCCACCACTAAGCTCTTCTGAAAATATATACTTCTGAAAAATGCAGAAGACTGCAGCTAATATGATTCTAGTGTTTCAGCAGCACTAGGAAGCAGCATTTAAAAATGCTAAGCATTTTGCCCTGGGAACTACAGCAATGTTTCAGAAACCATTGTCAGGCGTTCAGAGAGGTTGATTTTCTACCCAGAAAAAGTACAATTAGATAACCACTCAGTAGCGTGTCCTCCCTGTGCCATGATGCTTAAAGGTACTTCTCTAAAAAAACCAATAGATGAATAAAATACATTATTAAGCTAAGATTCTTTTTATCTGCTCAGGAAGAGTAGCAGCTTTAATAAGTTACAAAGAGAAATTTTTCAGACCATATTTAATCACATGGAGGAAAGATGATCCAGTTAGTGGTTTCAAATATTTTATAGCACTGTGGTAATTTCTGGTGCCAGCATACCACTAACACCCGTACTGTTTCGCAGAAAGGAATGCTACAGACACTGTACATGCTACCAAGTATTCATGGCTTACATATCAAGGTACTATTGCTCCACTGCCTTGATGTCAGTCAAGAAGAGCCCCACAGGAGTCAGTGGACTTACCCAGCAGAGGAGAAGAGTTAGATCAAAATCAGGCCTTGTATCACCACTAAAGAAGATTTGCTTTTTTTTCTAAATGTGTAACTCATTAATCCCTTGAAAACAACTAATACCCCACTAATTCCATCTCTTTCATAATCAGGGAGTTAGGAATTTCCTGGCCTTGGCCTAAGTCATATATCACGTTAATTTATTGAAAGAACTGCATAGATTGACTTGTGGCAACTTTTATTATTGTTATTACTATTATTTACTTATGATAATCAGCGCACACAGTCTGCCGGTCACTGTCCCAAAGAGCTTGCTTAACGGGCTTTCTCCCTTGTCCACCGACTTCCAAGGGACGTGGATTGAAGCCAAGCAGAGTTGCAAGACTTTTTCACTTGAGGGTCATATCCTAGCGTGGAATCTATTTCAAGCTGAGCTGACTAGGAATTTGGCTCACTTGTACTTTGGCTCACAGTGGTGTTACCCGTCAGGTTCATGATGACAAGTGAACAGGAAATTTCACCACTGTGTCATCAGAATGTTTCAGATTGCTCCAGGTGCAGCATGGAGCCAACCTTTTTGTAGAAACCCTGAGATGTGATACACAATGAAATCACTGTGTTTTGCTCTCCTAACAGCATGCTTGAATAGGCTGTGGTGAAACCTCCCCAGGGAGACAACGGAAGCCCTATCACTTCAGTCATTTAGAACTGGATAGTAGGAAACACTTATGAATGTACTGTAGGGAGCAATTCTTCTTGGCAGGGGCTATGTTAAGTGATGTAAGAGAGAACTTTTCAGCTCTTATTTCTATGCCTTTGAGGATATAGTGTTGCTACTTGGCATTTTTAAGCAGAGGCCTGAGCCTCAGAAGGAATGATACAAAAGAGGAGATAATCAAATAACTGATTTCTTTGCATGCTTTCCCTGTATTCAAGAGTCTTCAGAAGTGAGATGCTGGGCTAGAGGCAAACACTGGTGGAGTTATGAGGAGCTGAGAAGCAAAGCAGTTATTGGTTTCCCTTTGCTTCTGCTTTTCCTATTATTATCTTCATGTTTTCTGTCACACCACCATGCACAGATGTTTTCCTTGAATAACACTGGAAGGTTACAAATTCATGTCCAAGATTTTTATGTGCTCTGACATCTACAAGAAACTGGCAGATAATCATAGCTTTGTAGATTTGAAATGAGAATGGTGCAATTAAGAAAACTGGAAACAAAATATTTATTACTAATCAGATGGTGGTCAATGATAGATATACAAGTGCTGTAATCATGTTCATGCTAGTTCTTGCTAATCTTCTATCAGTCTTTTTTCAGTCTTTTTTTTTTCCTCTTCAGCAAGTTTTTCATTAAGTAGATGGAGCTCTGCCAGATTCAGCCTTCATTCATATCATTGTAAATCATGGCTGAAACCTGTGGTATTATTCCTGCTTTCTCCACGTACAACTTAGATGAGCTTTTAGGCTGTTGCCTAAGGGTTCAATACATCTTGATACCTTTTGGAAAAACATTTGAAAAGTGAAAGAACAGTTCTGAGGCATCCCTCCCTGTCTCTCTTTCTCTCTTTCTCTCTTTCTCTCTCTCTTTCTTTCTTTCTTTCTCTTTCTCTCTCTCTCTTTCTCTCTCTGTTTCCCTCTTTCCCTCTTTCCCTTCCTTCCTTCCTTCCTTCCTTCCTTCCTTCCTTCCTTCCTTCCTCCCTCCCTCCCTCCCTCCCTCCCTCTTGGGGAGGGGGGCTTCACATATTTTCTTTTGTATCCCATCTGTAGGGAATAAATTATTCAATTGTTACCTTTTTGGTTGACTCAGAGTCTGAAATGAGTGCTGTTCAAGTATCCTGATTATCATTTTAAAATGCCCCAGGCTTTTGATAGCTGGGCAACCTTTTGATAAGGTTGTGTTATATTGAAACAAGTCAGGAGTATGGTCAGCAGAGTGCTAGGCCCATCAGTGAGTTATGAAGACAGTTATGTGCTTTGGAAATACATAAGTGGTTATGTAGAATAGACGGTAGATGACACAACAATCCCTGACTGAAACTGGCTTCCAATCCTAATTGGGTCACAAGTGATTCATTCCAAATTTCCAATTCAATGTGTCGTAAACCCACCAAATAATTGCTATAGATGGCAATTTCTGCTCAGCAGCTGCTGCAGATGGCAGTCACTAGACTTAGAGCAATGATGTTCTCTAGCACCCCAGCTGGGTTTACAAAGGTGAAGTACCTGCAGCAAGTGCACGTGCTCAGAATTCAGCCTGGCACAAAGTTGCCCTATTTATCAGGCACCACGCTAACAGGGTGCCCCAGAGTATTTTGTTCCTAAGAAATTCTGTTTTCCTCTTTCACTTCCACTCTCTTCACACCACCCTGCGACAACCCAGCTCCACTATGCACCTCAAAGGAGTTGCTACAAGTCTTGCTTGCGATAGGGCACCAAACCCTTGCCAATAGGTTTTGCCAGAGCCTTGGATAGCCAGGATGGAAGATGCTGCTGAAGAGTAAGGAAGAAAACACAGGGCTGCAGTTTCTGCTGAGGCAAAATTGGCTGTTTCTGCCTTCAATTCTACCATCCCTTGGAAGCTGTACCTATCTTGCACTTCCTGGCCCCTTCCTGCAGCTCTGTTCCAGCTCTTACCATGGGTGGAATAATCAAGCCCCTGCCTGGCACAGGCCCTCATCCTTGGGGCAGCAGACATCAATTTTGCCTACGCTGCAGGCGAGTTTTGAACAGATTCTTCTTACCTAGTCAGAAGCTTCAAGACTTATCTCAAAAAGTATGATTTATCCCAACTCTCTCTGCATCTTTCTCAGCAGATTACGCTGTCCCTTAGTTGCACATCCTTACACACGCCTATTATTGCTTGAGATAGGAGATCACACAGTGAGTATATGCATTCCTTTAGGACTAACTATTTTAAATTGGCTTCCAGCATTTTTGTGTGCATATAGTCTGGGGCCAAAGGACATAGCCCCCCTTAGCGTTTAGGAGATGCTAGATAAAGAGAAGTTGAAAAAAACGTGCTGTGTTGATTGCTGTAATTGCTGACGCATTCCTGTGGTATACTTGATCATTAGAACAGCTCACTTAAAACAATATTTCCTTTAGAGAAAGGAAGTTGGTAATCAAGTTGTTATGCTTCTCTGCTTTGCATTTTCAGTTTAAATATTCAGCTGGCATCCAGTGTATGGCTATTGGATACCAGAGCATGTTGATTCAAAATTTCATTATCCAACTGCAAGCTGATTTTGCTGAATGCTGTTTAACCACTTGATTGCTGCAGATTTTCATGTACAGGCCTTTGGATTTTAGTCATGAATGTGGCCCACTTGAAGATGCTGTAATCTCTAACTGCTCTATGATTAAAATGTCTGTGACACAGATTTGAATTTGGTCAAGTCTATCCCCAAACCACGGTGACCAAAATGAACTAGTTGTAGAAACCATGCGAGGAAATACATTATGTAAAGTACAAATCTAGCTCTGAAGTGTATGAGACTAAGTGGAACCTTGCCAAAACAACCCATTTTACTGGCTGGGGATGGGCTAAACCTGCATTATTGATGAGTTTCAAGTGTTTGTGGCTGAGGTGTAAAGTGATATAGGGAAACGGTAGTCCTACACAAGTCCTACTTCTTCCCTCTAAGCTGATAACCCAAGTTGTTCCCATTATGGTCTTGTCACTCCCCATCACTCAGTGTCATTCTGCTAGCCCAGCTGTTCCCACTCTCTGCTGTGAAATGCCATCATCTCGCTGATGCCCTCGCTGCCTGGCAGCATGTGAGCCCCATCTGAATCCCAGGTTCTCTCTGTGCCACTCTCCCTGCTCAGACTGCCCTTGCCTATACCACCCTTCCTCATCTTTTCTGGGCTCTTTGGAAACCAACACAATGCATTCAGAGGGGTTTACATGATGGAAATGAAATTAAGAGAAAAGGCAAAAGATTATCTACTGTGAAACACTGTCTTTCTAGTAGAAAGGGCTCTTCTCAAAAAAGCCTGATGCTGGTTACCGTCTTCTGTGAAATCCCTATGAAAAAAGATTCTGCACCAAGAAAATATAGAGTATGGACTTCATTGTGTTGGGATTCATCTGATCTCTCTTCAAGTTAGGTGTCTTGTCCACATTTGCCATCTCTGCTCCTTTGGAAGGAGTGATACTGGCACCTAAGGAAAGTAATTCAGCACACCTATCTGAAACATCTGCTTTAAGATGGGTTACCTGTGTCTCTCCACTGAAAATAGAAGTTGTCTAGACAATTAACTTGGGCAAGGTGCTAACCTTTCATGTCTTGGGTTAGGTCCTCTGAATCATGCATCAAAACAGTAATTGTGGTAACTCTTATAGAATGCGTGGGACAGGAGATCGCTGTATTTCCAAGCAGGAATTTACAAAACTACTTACTATGAGATTATTATTCTTCAACATGCACTGAAAATTAGAAAGTCACCCTGAATGAAGTCCCACTGGGAGAGTTAAACCTATGATGCCTCACTTAGTAACAGACACTGCCTTATTTATTATAGAAATGGAAGATGAATACTGCAAAACACTGCTGGCAAATCCCGAAATAGTTAATGCAGATGTGAATTGCCTGGGCATGTCAGTTAAAACTTTAAATCCTGCATAGTTGATTTAAAAGACAATTTAAATCTCGCAAAACTACTAAGGTCAATAAATCCTCTATTATAACAGAAGCATACTCATAAACCCCCCTGCTTACTTCAGGGGGGTTGGACTAGATGACCTTTAAATGTCCCTTCCAACCTAACAGATTCTATGATTCTATAAAAGCCATGTAGTCTGTGTACTAGGACTTTTGTCAGCAATGACTCCCTGTGCTCCCTGGTCTTTGTGACTGAAATTCGTATCCCTGCCATGAAACACTGAGTTCACAGTATACCCAGATTTTTTATGAGGTCTGTAGTCTTTCAATATTGCTTGAGAACAGCTTGTAAATGGTATTCAAAGTCCCAGTACGAGATCTGATGGGATACAATTCTGTCATCAATTAACACAGAAATAATAGTTAGCTAAGTCTGGACCGATCACCTAACTTCCTTTCCTGGTCAACAGCAAGAAAACTTCACAGAGACAGTCATCTCATTCTGAAAAAGGCACGTAAAACAAACGACTGGGAAACCCTTTCTACAAAGGGTATGAGAGTGCCTAATTAGGTTGAGGTGAATAAAATTTTTGTTAGCCTAATGTCAGGCAAGATGAACAGAACACTCCTCTTTTCAGAATAGTAGAATGCAGCCCTTGCAAAGTAAGTATCTGATGGGGAAACTGGAAGTTGTTGTGCACGAATATCATATCTGACCCTTTATTTCAAGTTTTAACATGTGAAATTATTTCTAAGAACCCTAATTAAAAGAGGACTAAAAATTTCAGCTAATATTTGCAGTTGTTACCAATATTGACCCACTTCCCTAAACATACACCTCTGCTTGCTTCACCTTCTGTTGTCTGATCTATTTTTAGTTCAGTTGTTCTGGGCAATTCTTCACACTGTTGCAGCTGCACTGGCAGCTCAGGAGGAATGACAATGAAAGATCCACAACATGGATTTCTTGAAGCTCCGGTTTTCTTTTAGATACTGTTATAAGACTATTGGATTGGTTTTCAAGCCAGACTTCTGAAGAGTAATCCGGTAACAGAACTGCTTAAGATTTAATTGTTAAATGGAGCAATTACTGCATAGTGTGAATGTCTCGAGTTCAGCCTCCAAGTATTCTTTGAGCTTAAAATGCTCACAAATGCTCACTAACAAATGGCCTCACAGTTTAAAGGAAGCAAACCCTTTTATTGACATAAATTTTTCTGTACTCACCATGAGGGGAAGAAAAGGGGAAGTATGTGGTCAGTTCTCCCTCCTCTATGTCTAAGATATTGTTTATTCTGCAATGCATTATTTGTTTTAGCTTGGTACTTCTTTTTAATATGTCTTTACTAGACTAGAGTGCTACAATTTTAAGCCTCACAGGGAAACTTTAGCAAGTTATGAATAACCAGGGAGTGGGATTTCAATGTAATTCAGGAATGAGAACTAAGCAAAGAGAAGAATATTCAACCTTTTCATGGAAGGATCGAGTATTCTTTTCAAAGTCATATATCAAAAAGCCACATACAATGGAAACATTCTCTCTCCCTAGAACATAAAAGAAGAAGGAATTGCCTGTTATGTGTTCTGAAATGATCCCTTTTCATTAGAACTTCAGAATTTTTCTCTCTGGGGATTGCTGACTTCAAACCATGAAGAAAGGGAGAAACGACATCATACTATTTCCATTAAAAGCAGCCATGCGTAACCTATATTTTTTCCTTTCCTCTTTTTTTTTCTCATTTCACAATAATATTTGCATTCCAAAAAACTTATTCTCTTTTTTTGATGCACTGAGGTTAAACAAATGAGGTTGCTGCCGACAATGTTGTTCATACCACTTGCATCCGCCTTGTTTTAAGCCAGCAGCAGAGAAACTGCTACGTCTGTGTGAAATTCATTAGAAAACAAAACATTCCATCTTTTTTCATTTGGCCTGATCCTTCTTGTTTAGCACAATTAAGTTATAAGAAAACCATCTTACACAATAAGAATACCAAATTCTCTTAGTCTTGTAAATGCATAAGCTAGAATTGACTTGATTTTTTTAATGATCCCATGTACAGTATATTCAGAAAACTTTTGTATATGAACTGTTGGAAAAGAAATAGGAATAAATGATGCAGAGACAGCAGAAGAAACCTGAAGAAAAGGGAATAAGTATGATAAGGCAAAGGTTTCATCTGACTTCTAATACAGTGAAGAAAAATAAAATGAACAAAGAACAGTTAGTATGACACAAGGAATAGAAAAAGAAAGAGCAACATTAGTCCCAGAGAAAAATTTTTCCAGATCCAATGAGACTGAAGCAAGAAGCTAACTTTGGACATTTCAATATTAGAAATATAAGAATACTGTAGGAAGGGTTTAGAGAAGTGAGATAAAAAATGAATGTGAGACATAAACTGGCTAATAAATGAAAGAGAAGATAGCACTCATCATTCACATATTGTTCTTTAGATGTAAAAAGCAGTGTACAGCCATTATCAATTAATTCCTGTATAATATCTGTTTAAGGCAGGTAGATTTTTTAATCCCCTTTTTATAAAACAGGAAACTAAAAGAGAAATGTAAAATGTCTTGACTAGGGACTTGAAATGATGAGACCATTTTAGTCTCATTCTTGTGTTTATTCCCCCAGATGATAATGCAGCACTAATGAAAAGACCTGTCTCAAGCATACTATGTAATGCAGATTTTCTGTTTTCTACAGTCAAATCATAGCAATTACAGCTGTCATGATTCTTTATGAATTTCTGAAATGTGAGCTATCAGAAATAAATTATTAAAAAGTCAGAAAAAAGTTATTTTGTAAATAAGAGTCAATGGGAAAACCTTCAGATGGTAGTGTCTGGAGGCCTGAAATGGTTTCTCAAAGCAATCCTGTTACCTGTTACCAATCCTGTTGCTGTGGTTACTTAAGCCTTGACTCTTCCAACGCTATGCATCCTGACAAGATTATGCTAATAGCATCTAAAGTGATCACAGATTACAAGCAAAATTAGCAAATGTATTTAACATTTCCATGTTGACGCAAATACATGATGCTTGGTGTAACTTGATGTAAGCTTCAAATTACGAACTTCTGTGACATCCACATGACACTTGCATTTCTGCAACCACACAGGGTTAGCAAGACTCCGTGAAAGTGAAATGTATATGTAACTGGAATTGCTAGTGAATATCAGGAAAAACTTATTTGGGTTCATTAGAAAAAGTCATCTCTGAAATGAAGACTGTAAGTCTTGCTATGGGATCTGAAATTAAAAGGCACTCTAAAGATGTTCATTGTTACTATCAGTATAAAGAAAATGGCAATTATGATATGGTTGAGCAGGATATATGATTGCTATTGTCTCATATTTTTTGCTAGAATAACAACACGGTATAGCAGCACTAATTTTATATTGTCTTTTCTGGAATTTAGGAGCATAACATTGGATACTGAAACCACTTCTGTTTCTTCCTGGTTCTTCCAAAGAATAAGGCATGAATATATTTTTTTCTTTGTCATGAATTCATTCTCACATCTATAGTGGTTTTCAAAATGTTTTCAAAAATGTTTGCTGAACAGCTATGGGAAGTGATCTGGATGCCCGGTATGTTCCAAGTGATGTTAGATTCTTTCTTTGTTTTATGAAAGTTGTGTTCTGTATTATTCCCAGCCTTTAAGTGGTTTATGATCTTTTCCCACTGCAAGTCATCTGCAAAATTGATTAATATGCTTTCTTCCAATCATTCCTGAAACTATTGCACACAGAAAACCCCCAGAAGGCACCTTCTCTCAATTACCACTGGACATTTTTTGAAAGCATTTCTCTGCATTCCCATACTACAGATTATGACATCAAACAATTGAGATTAGGATCAGAGTCTGAACAAGCAGGAAGGGCATGTGTTCTTAGGGGGAAAGATCTCACACACAGAGATATTTTCAGTAAATGGCAGATTATAAAAGCTCAACAAAAGCCTGGGCTTTAAGTTGGCTTATTTTAAATGCTGCTCATTCCTCTGCCACTTTTAAAGCAACATTTGGTCCTCATGAAAGCAGAAAGCTGAGACCATGAGACCCAGTCAGTCCTAGCAAAAGTCTGGAGGAGGCACCTCTTACTCATATAGAAGCTTTTGCCAGATGCCCATGCACAGTGTTGCCAACTTTCACCACATTTTCCTGAGGAACTAAGGTGACTTGGTCTTGATTTAGACCTCAGACAATTCTAAGATGATGAAGAGGAGCACTTTCTGATGGGTCACCTCCTTCCTTTCTGCCTCCAGAGAAAGAACAACCCAGGCATGGGCAGAGACGCAGAAGATGACAGAAAGTTTTTCCTGAGGGAAGGCAATTCTGGCCATCATGTTTCTTCTCATTCAAGTTGTCTTTTCTCCTTGCATGAGGAAGGATGGTAGGAAGAGAGACATTTAGCGGTGCCGCCTAGCCACAGGTCTCTCCTTCCCAGGGCTGGAGAAAAAGCAGCGAAGTGAAATAGAGGCTGGATTCCCCCAGGCTCTGGCTGCACGGTGATTTTTGGCCCTTTTGAGGTCTGCCAAGGCACAGAAGAAGGAGACTCATTCTGGAATCCCTGCTTCATGGAGACCCCCATCTGTTCTTGGGTATAGAGCACTGAGATAAAAAGAAAAGTGCATGTTCCTGTTACTGGGGTGGTTATTATCCGTTCTGTGTGATGTTGCATAGTGCCATGGTTGAGGACAGAGTTCAAGGCAGTGGCCAAGCTCCTCATGTCCCAAGTTAGGCACCAGCAGTTTATTTTAATTAAAAACTGAACAATATTAGTTATGATTAATAAATAATGAGCTCTAATATATAGCCCTATTAGATCAATTTTTAACAGTATACGATTTTTAACTTGATGCCAACATAAAAGTATACTGGATGTAGACAACAGGGTAGATAACTTGATAGTGCAAAGTAACACAACTTAGTTAAAAAGGTGGCCTCAGTGTTCAGATATCAAAAATGCCTGTTTAGTTACATAACAGATACCTTGATTTTGGGGGTCCACTTGCCTGCTAGTTATCTACTTAACTCAGGCACAAACTTACTGAAACACAAGAGTGATGATATTAGAAATTAGGGCCGATATTTTGAGAGTTAGACCTATAAAACCAGGTTTTTTATTAATCAAAAATTCTAAGATTAATCCCTTCGGTCTCCCAAAGCTAGTACCTCCTGGGCATTTTCCTCAGTGGTGCACCTTTGTCCAATAAAAAAAAAAAAAGCTACGCAAGCTGCCAGATGCATTTGAGCATTCATTATTTCCATGGTCAATAACGCAAGAGTTGCATGACAACAGAAGTAGCAAAGCCATTTAACTCTCTCACATCATTAGGAAAGAGTACTTGTCTAGTCCTACTACGTTAAATGTAAATATTATTGTTTAAAATCACAGCTTGCCCTGTCCAAAGCTGTAAGGGAGTGGAACCAGCCAGGAGAGTGCAGTGAGAAGTGCATTTTAACCTTTTCTTGTCACTTGGAGGAATTTCTATTTTCTACATGAAATCTAAGCTAAAATTACAGTATTTTCAGTGCCTCCATGAAAACACATTATTTTATTTGTTCACCTGACATTTTTGCATGAACTGCAAGCATATTTTTTCCCTCCTTATAAGCTAAACTAGAATGTGTTTTAATTAACATAGAACTTAAAAAGTAATCAGATAAAAATGTTTGTCTCTTAAAATAATATCAGTAAACTGTATGCTTAACCACTTAATTCTCTTTCTACTTGAATTCAAAGGAAACAATTGATCTGATCCAAGTGTTTTTTCATACTTAGAAAAGAAAGCTATCTTAAGACAAAGAAAATATTTTAATTCTGTGGTCTGATCCTATATTGTCTGGAGATCTGAAAATATCATTCTAACATTTCCCCTGAAAGGGATTCATTCATACAGAAAACCAAAAGGAAAGGAAGTGGGAAGGTCATTGGGCAATGCTTATTTTTTGCGAACCTACAAGCTCAAGCTAGCGTTGGTTTATTGGGTCAGATGATACTTCATCATATGAAGAAACATCTTTAAGAAATTAGGAACATCCTAGTGGCTTAGTATGAGCATTCCATTTGTATTTGAATGAATTAAACAATGCGTTTTCTTGAGAGGCAAAAGGAAACTTTCCTCCCCCTACTCTTCTGATGTTTAATTTTAAAGTTTTCCAACCGCATATGGTTGATGTGCTGGAGCAATGAAACCAAGAATAAGAATTTAGCACTATAATTTCATGAACTTTAGGAGATATAAGAGCCCATTGTTAAGAAGTATTGATTGACCCAGAAACCAATCTCTTGAATATACCTGTCTACTAGTCAAAAAGAGTATGTTTTAATTGATTACAGCAGCCTTCCTTATGTCATGGGTTAGAAGTCAAGATGGCAATTATTGCATAAGGAGACAGGGTACAAAAGATAGAGTTAAGATAGCATATAAAAAAATGAAAGACAAATTTTATTGTATACAGATTTACTACCTCCTGGAAGAACAGAAATACAAGGTTGTTAAGATAGTGTTTTTTCCTGGAAGTAGGAAGGGTGAACAGCATTTTGAGAACAGCCATCAACTAGGCATATTGATGTCTAGGAAGCATGGGAGTGTAAAAATAAAAGGAAGATGGAAATAAAGAGCTAATTCCCATGCTTCTACAAGGTAAGGGGCCAGTAGCAGGAAGGGAAAGGCATAGGCATAGGACTGCTTGAGATCACACTGATTTATTTACCTGATTTTTTTCTACTCCTGTGACTTACAGAAAATCCAAGAAAGGACTGAAAGATGTAGATTTTTTTTTTTTCTCTGTAGCCTCCTTTTCAAAATGGAAATCTTTCTTCAAAGGCTAAGCATCTTCTTCTGCCTCTTCTGCTGGGAAAATTCACAGAAAGCTCTAGAAACATTTTCCACTTTTCTAACTTTAGCTTGTAGGTATTTCATAGAAGTTGATCCATGTGAATGATAAGAAAGGGAAAATTTGGGGTAGGAGAACTGAATTATATGTAGGCCAAAGGTTGAATACAGAGTGAGCCAAAAGTGAACTAAAAGAATTAGCACTTGATTTTAATTCTGTGGGCAGAAGGATAGTGAGCGAGTAAAGTTAAGGCAAGAAGGAAGAGATGAAGCCCCTTAGCAAATAATTTGGTCTGACTGCAGTTTTCTGGGCGCTTTAAAGTCTAGTGAGAATGGCTTCAGGAGGCCACTAAAATGAGAATTACAGTAGCTGACACAGGGAATAATTATGGCTTCGTTAAGAAGGATTGTTACAGGGACAGATCCTGGTAACATTTCAGGGAAAGCAGTAGAAATCCAGATAAGGAAAATAAAATGTTTTTGTTAAAGGATTGTCACAGATTTGTAGTTTCAGAAATAAAGTTCAGACTTGAGATACGGAAAGCAGAAACGATGTCACAGTGACGGAGCCTTTTACTGACAAAAAGAGATTCATTCATAAAAATAGAGTACACAGAGAAGCTGAAAGTCCTGGCAGAAAAGAAGGGTAAGGAGTTATCAGAGAGGTACTTCTCTGATCAGGGACGGATCAGCTACTCTCTCTAGCAGCACTTCCGTTCCTGGTAAAGGCTTTACATCTTCTCCCTGTCTTTTCCTTGAGGGGTTGTGTAAGGTGCTTCTTTACTTATCTTTCTCATGGATGATTCATGGCTAGTGTCAGCCCTGGTCATTCTCTGCGCACAGAAGAAAATTTTATATTAAACTTTAATAATCTGTTTTTTGTCTTACAATGCTTAACTCACAGAAGCAAAGCTCCTGAAGCGCATGCCAACTAGTCCAAAAGTATGATTTATAGTTGCACTTCGTCTATGGAGAAACATTTGTACAAGGCATGAAATGCAGACATACACAGTTTGTAGACATCACTGAAAAATGCCACTGACAGCAAGGCAGACAAATAGGACACAATGGCTTTTTCATTCTTGTCACCTCCCTCTGTATAGCCTAGCCTTTAATACAAGATCTGATAAAATCTAGTGGCAGCTTTGCAGTACATTCACCAATTTTTAAAGCTTTAAAAATTAAGGAAAATATTATCTCTCTAAAATAGTAACTTTTGTCTTAGAAGTATTTAATTCTTGATTCGCAAGTATTTTTGTCCCAAACACAATAGGGTTTGTATTTTTTTTGCTTCTTTGTTTTTGTTTTACAAAATGTTCATGTTTTTAGGACAGTATCCTTTTTAGATGTACTTAGGCACTTAAAATTTTATTTTTCAATTAAAAATAGTAGCAGAAAATTTTCAGTTGCTCTATCACTTCTGGATTGCCCACTTATGTGAAGGGTAAAACATTTTTGAAACTGTTCTCTCTATCCAAGTCTTGCCAGCCCTTTTTTATTTTTCAGCCTAAATAAATTGCACCCATCAAAACACTTTGTATTACTCTTCTTCCTGTTTCATTCTATGCCAGTCTCGACACTTCATGATATGCAGCAATTCCTTCCTTCAACAACTCCCTCCAGCATTTTTACAGTATTTTCTGCCTGTAGCAGCTCCCGGTTTTTGAAATCTGTTCATATAATTTTGTGATCCTGAAGACTTGACTCTCCTTTTGTACTCATGTTTATCACATCCAAAACCCACTTTCAACTCTTTTGACATTATTTCCACTAGACCACATGGGAGAACACTAAATACGCTTCATAAATTCCCATACTTAAGCATCAAAGAACCTATACCAGCCCTACTGGCATTGCAAGCCATATTACATCTTTTGTAGATTGATACACATCTGCAGGGGGCAAGGTCTTTCTCATATTTCTTTAAAACTGTGGCTTAAAACTTAAAAAAGATGAATTAACATTTTAATACAAACACAAGAACATCGTTTACTTGTGAAAATGCACTGAAGTCATCCAGAACAGCATACTCCAAACAGAAGTGTACCACATAAAACACGCCTGCCTCTGTGGCTACAGCTCTCTCTGTTTCTTGTATACAGACGTTAGCGTGGACAGTATGGGGAACATCTCATGTTGCAGCCTGACGACTACCAAGAAATACTACTGACAGTCTCTGCACTCTGTCTCTCTCCCTCTGCATTCAGCTCAGCCCTCTGCTCCACTGTCGGGAGTTTACACTATAAATTACAGGGACACTAGAAACTTCTGCAGGGGTGCTTAGAAGACCCACAGAGACTTTGGGATCTTTGCAGAAAAGGAGGTGCTTATGCACATAAATCCTGGCTCTCAGCAACTTCAATGACAGCTACAGGGCTGTATGGATCTGGAAGGTGGTGGGGAGAAGGGTGTGCGGAGGAGTGATAAAACCACATACTATACCAGCCAATGCTGGTGGCTCCCCATCCTCAGAGGAGATGTTAATCTGCCCCTGGAGTTAGGTTTTAAAACCTCTGTCCTGTCCTTAGGTACATAAAAATATGAGCATCACAATGCCTAGATATTCTACCCCACAGAGGAATTCAGAATCCTTGTGAGACACCTCGGGCGCCCTGTACCATACATACACAGCAATAACCTAGGGTGCAGGACACTTGCGAGTAGCACCTTGGTTTTGACACCCTATGGCACCCAAAGTAGGGAATAGCCTAAAGTTAACATGCTAACCCTACCTAAAGCTACAACTAGAATAGATCGGAGGCAGGGCATGCTTTCTGCCTTGGAACAGCCATTGTATCAAATACACTCCTTGGGGCAGGAACCAGCAGCTATCTGAGTTCCCTCACTGTTCTTTTTTTCCCAGCCTTCTGAATCCAGCAGCAACAGGAGAGACAGAGAGCGCCCCTCTCACGATAAACTATAGTCAGGCAGTCAGCACAGCCTCATAGGACGTGGGGATTTGAAAGGGAAAAACCAAGCTCGGGTCCTCCACAGTCTACCTGTGTAATCTAATTGCTAAGTTACTATTTAAAGAGATTGATACAAACCAAACCCCAAACCCAGTGATGCTGCTTTTTGTGGGTAGCAGAGTTTTGAGACTGCTTCAAGAAGACCTTTTGACTGAGCATCTCTAAGGACCTAGACAAAGGAAAGACAAATCTCTAGACCTTGATCAGGCTTAGGTGTCAGTTGAAACTTGGCTGCCCAACTCTGTTACAGGCAAGATACTTTTGCTCATTCTCCATGGTAGACCTTTCAGGTGTCTATACAGTTTTAGAATAGAAAGTTTCTTTAAGTTTAGGTGCCATCTGGATTAGGTTGAAACTGCTTAAGGACTTTTCAGATTTTTTCTTTCCATCTAGTTGATCAGTATTCTCCTGAGTTCTGTTTTCTTCCACTAGATCTGTTTGGTTTAGATTTGTCCATTGAATGAGGAAGGACTAGGCTATGTCTCGCAGAAGGAACAAATTCTTGCAAAGTTCATTTGTTGCGTCATTTTTTTGCCAGGTAATGGAAAGGTTTCATGTATTTGTGCCTTTTTTATGAACAGTTTTGTTGCAACTTTTTTTATGGAGAGAAACTGCACTGTTAATTGACAGAGGTGTGCATCAAGATGAGTTGATTATGGGAAAACATGCACTGTGACATGAACCAGAGCAGGAAAAGGAGAGAGGAAGAAGAAGAAAGTGCCATAAGGAATTTGGGGTTTTTTTTGTGGGAACATGAGGGGGTGAAAAGTAAGCTGCAGAAATCTGCGTTGTTCATTAAAAGAACACAGCATTGTTCAGGCATGACCCTGCCCCCTCCCCTTAAAGACAGTATTGACATCTGATCCAATCTGGGAAAAAATCGCTGATGAAAAAAGGGATTTCAGTGAATAGATTTCCATTTAAACATAGTGACAGCAAGACAATGAGGAGATATAAGCAGCTTCCTTAGACCTAATTCAGTAAAGGTTTAAGGAAATAGAAAGGCCCTCAGAAGGCTGATACAATACAGCATCAGGGCATAGCGGGCTTCCAGCACTTCTGCAGGAGATCTGTTATTACCTAAAAATAGCAGACACTTGTTAAAATTGTAACTTTTTCTCCTCAGCTTTAGACTGGTACTATTTATTAGCTTAGATGCCACTGATTCCAAAAGGCCAGGGCAGTTCCTATGCAATTAGAAGAAAAATATGCTTTTGACTCCCAGGAAAGTTTCCCTCCCAGCTTCCAGTTTCCCGCTCAGGCCCTTTGTGAGGCGAGTGGTGAAACCGGCTTTTGTGAAGAAGAACCACACATGCAATCCAGACCTCTTCGGACAAGGCACCATCATTCACATCGGTCACATGTTGACAAACACTTTGGTTGTGTTGCTAGGGCAATGGTGCTAGAGCAGCGAGCACATCCCTGGTTAAACAACCTCCCCGAGGGCAACGGGGACAGAGGGCAGCGGGACCAGATGGTTCCACTCATTCTCGGCAGTCGGCCACCGCTCTGTGCAGGACTGACTGGTAGCCGCTTTCCAGCCATCCATCCATCTCAGAAGGCTTGTGGGTTGCTTTTCTTTAATTGTTTCTTTTCGAGAAGCATATCAAAGGCCATTTTCTTCTTCTAAGCAACACATTCGCTCGCTCAAAATATTTCCAGGCAGTGCAGGCTGCAGCAGCAGCAATGTGAGGGGTTGTTGGGGTGTTGAAACCCAGATGCACGAGGGGCAGGAACAAGAAGCAGACAGTCACTGGGGCTCGCAGGGCTGCCACCCTCCCCCTGGCCTTGGCCGGTGGCTCTCTGTGTGGCACAGCTTTCCATAAAAGCCCGGGTATTTGGACAGCCACGAGGGCGCAGGAGCTGTCATGGGGCGTAGGAGAGTGCACTGATGCCAGAAAAAAATTCACTTGGATGCTTTCCTTTCTCTTTTTCTTTTTTTCACACAAAGGTTAAAAAAAGAATTAGCAGGGCGTACCTGCTTTTATTCCATTTGGTTTATTTTCCCTTCTCTTTGCTTGAGGTGGGGGGAGCGCATCGACAGAGTGGGGTTGCCACAAAACATGAGTTTCTCATCTCGCCTGCGTGTGCGGATCCAGTTTCCTGTCCTTGATCCCAGATTATTTTCTCCCGTCAGGAGACAGCTGGTTTGGCAGAGCCGAGCGCGGGGCGGCTCTGCAGGCAGCACTGGGGGTGCTGGGGGGAGGAGGGAGGCAGGGCCGCCATGGCCGGGCAGCCCGAGCTGTGCTTGAGGCTGCCTGCGGGTGACCGGCAGCAGCAAGAGGTCCTGTGAAAGCCGGCGGGTCGGCCTCCCCTGGCCACCCTCCAACCGGGGCCACTCACAGGCCTGTTCTCAGCCTCCCCTCTTCCACAGGGACCAACCGGGAACAGAAAATGAATCGCTTTTTTATTGTCCTCAAAGAGGCCCTTTGACGGGCAGGCCTATGCCCGCCATTGCTGTTTGATCCCCCCTCCCCTCGCCGGCTCAATGCCAGCGCCCCTGCCCTTGCCCCAGCCTGGTGGCAGGTGATGTTCCCCTGGCCCACAGGTTCCCTGAGGGGGTCCGACCCCTGGCACGAGTCACGGCCGGGCCACAGCACCTCCACCAGGACCTGTGCCAGGGGCCACGGCCTGCACCCCACATGCACAGCCTCTGCGGCTGCCAGCGGCCTCCAGCACCAAGAGATGGCCGCTTGCAGGGTGTTCACAATGTGTTTCCCCAGCTCGGCTTTTTTTCTTTCCCTCCACAACTGCCCCAAGAGCGGCTTTTGGAGAGAACCTGCCCCTCCAGAAGATGCAGTAGGTGATCCCCCCACCAAGGCGGTCCCAGCTGCTCGCAGCCCGTTTCGGAGGCCCCAGAGCCAACCTCCATGGGCCGGGCGAGGTGTCCCCCCTAGTGCCATGGCACAGGCGAGACCTCACAGCAGTGGTGCGAAGAGGCTGGTCGACATCATGTGGCGTCTGGGTTTTGTGGTTGGGCTTCAGAGACCATCCATCCCGGCTTTTGTGCACCTCGGGAAAGAAGCAGGAATTGACTCAAGGAAAATAAATAAGGACTTTTAAAGACATGTTTATTTATGGACCGTCTTTCATGCATGCATCTTACAGCAGTCCGCATAAAATATAATTAAAACAAGCATCCTGCTGAATATGATTCAGAAAACAAAAATGTCTTTAAATACAGTTTAACTGCCAGCAGCTCGACATACTTCATTCCTCTGGGGAAGGAGTAACGGAGACATGAAGTTATGTGACTACAGAAGCCACAAGACGTGGGTATTTTTAGGGGAAGTACAACTGGGGGAAATAACTGACCTGTGACAAGGGTTTAATACAAGGAACGCTCCCGAATCCGCCCAGCTCCTGAGGGCAGGCAGGCAGCCTCAGATGGCGGTCGGGCCCTTTGGGAGGAGGACGGAGGTCAAGACCCACCAGCTCTGCTCCTGCGGCTGGTCTTGGGCACCCCGTGGAGGCATACCTTCACCCAAACCGACCTTCAGACACTTCTCTCGGCGGGGCCGTCTGAACATCAGTAAAACAGTATGAGATCCCAAATGCCTGACACGATTTTCTACCATTTCTGCCCTTTTTTTTCTCTCCATTTCCATTCAAATCTGCAGCCAGGGAGGCACGTAAAGCTGGCCTGGGGGCACCCTGCAATGCCATGCAAGCGGAGCTGCAGGAGATGTTTCCCGCTGCGCCACGCCACATCTTACAGTGCCTGCTACCAAACTGGAACAGTAGGAGTTTGCTTACAGCCCTGAAAAAAAGGAGATGCTTTTCTGCGTTTGTCACACTGTTTGCCACCAGCACTGAGATGAGCCATCACTCTTGCACACAGCCTCTGTTGAGCAATTAAGGACGAACACATGTGGAGCCTGAAATAACCTCAACCTGTAGTTGTTTTCTCTTTCCTTCCTCCTCATCATCATATTTGCCAAGTCAGAAGAGCACCTTTTTGGAAGGTAAATACCAGTCTGGTATCATACAGTAGAGCTGGTAAGGAGAGCACGGACTCACCTAATGATTTTTACCTATGGACATTTTATCACTTGTGTGACTTTTCAAAGACTTTTTCCAGCATTCTTTCCACTAGACATACCAGGACAAGGGTGTTTCTCATGGGATTTCAAAGGAGACTTTATTTTAAATACCTCTGGAAAATAATATGTCGGTCTAATACTGTCTGTGATTTTCCCACATTCTCCACAGCAACATAGGGAACTTTCAAACTTTCTTCCTTGTTAGTTTAATATTTTATTTTTATTACCTGATTTTTTTTTTAGATTTTTTAAAAATTTTTTTTAGATTTAAATTTTTCATTTACACAGAATTGTTCTAAACCTGAAGCAAGAGTATGCATATGTTGTGAGGCACTGAGGAATCAGTTTAGCTTATGAACAAATGAATTAATACTGTATATTTAATTTTTTTCTTTCTTCTTTATTCAAGTCATCTCAACATATGCAGCACAATAGGTATCTGGCCCTGTGTTGTTTTTTTTTTTAATTTCCTCATTCTGTTTGCAAAAGAAAATGAAATTCAGATATAGCTCCTGTTGCCATTGAAGGCAATGCCAAAAACCCAAAAGAACATGAATGGAATCAGGATGAATCTTGTTTAACTGTACAATGTATAAGGTAAAAGTTACCCTTAAGAAAATCCAGTTGTAGATTGCAGATTTATGAAATCAAAGACCTAAAGTGATAGATTTATAAGTATCATTGCTAATTCTTGAACCTCAAACTTTCCGATTTATTGTCAGAAATGCTAGATGCTTTAGCTACGTAATTGTAATTATACTGCTGTAGGTTATGTCTTTCATAAAATGAAAATTGCATATAGAAGAGTGTTCTACATTCTTACTATTTCAGTTTAAACGTGTTTTCCAAGAGGTTGGATTTAAGTCTTAGTTGCTTTTTTCTTACACTATATTTAAATTTATTACTAAATTTGCATATATGGTGGATGGGTCCTCTAGTCTGATGGATATCCTTTCTACTTTGCATGCATCGAAGTGGATAGATAAGTGATACAGACATCAGAAAACGAAGCCAACTCAAAGCTGTGTACTAGTGCATTATACAAATACAGATGCTTTAAAGGCAAGAGTTTTATCTCAAGCTTCGTCTTCCTATTGTGCCCTGAGAGAACAGGTAACAGGTAAGGAAACGAAGAGTCAGCCTTGGAGCAGGGTCTTCTCTGCTGAATAGACTGGAACTTTGCCACTGATTTTGCAAGGAACATGTCTGAACCAGCATTTACCCCAACTGCGTAGGGTCTAGCTCTGCCACCTACTCCAGATTATGCACAGTCCAGTGGACTCCTTCATGAGGGAATAGACAGTGACTAGGTCAATGCATCTAAGCAATACATCTACTAACCTAGGTCACAAAGACAGTGACCTAGGCAATTCATCTACTAACCTGGCTTCATCTACTTAACTGGCTGCAAGACAGAGCTCAGAGGGTAGTAGTTAGGGGCACAGAGTCTAGTTGGAGATCAGTGACGAGTGGTGTTCCCCAGGGGTCAGTACTGGGCCCAGTCCTCTTCAATATATTCATCAGCGACTTGGATGAGGGGATAGAGAGCACCCTCAGCTAGTTTGCTGATGACACAAAGCTGGGGGGGGTGGCTGACACACCAGAAGGCTGTGCCGCCATACAGAGAGACCTGGACAGGCTGGAGAGTTGGGCGGAGAGAAACCTTATGAAATTCAATAAGGGCAAGTGTAGGGTGCTGCACCTGGGGAGGAATAACCCCCTGCACCAGTACAGGTTGGGGGCCGACCTGCCGGAGAGCAGCTCGGTGGAAAGAGACCTGGGAGTCCTGGTGGACAACAGGATGACCATGAGCCAGCAATGTGCCCTTGTGGCCAAGAAGGCCAATGGCATCCTGGGGTGCATCAAGAAGAGTGTGGCCAGCAGGTCGAGGGAGGTCATCCTCCCCCTCTACTCTGCCTTGGTGAGGCCACACCTGGAGTACTGTGTCCAGTTCTGGGCTCCCCAGCTCAAGAAGGACAGGGAACTGCTGGAGAGGGTGCAGCATAGGGCTACCAAGATGATTAGGGGACTGGAACACCTCTCTTATGAAGAAAGACTGGAAAAAAGATGGCTGAGGGGTGACCTAATTAATGTGTACAAATACTTCAAGGGTGGGTGTCAGGAGGAGGGGGCCAGGCTCTTTTCAGTGGTGCCCAGTGACAGGACAAGAGGTAATGGGCACAAACTTGAGTATAGGAAGTTCCATCTCAACATGAGGAGGAACTTCTTTGCTTTGAGGGTGGCAGAGCACTGGAACAGGCTGCCCAGAGAGGTGGTGGAGTCTCCATCTCTGGAGACATTCAAAACCCGCCTGGACGTGTTCCTGTGCAACCTGCTCTAAGGTGACCCTGCTCTGGCAGGGGGGTTGGACTAGATGATCTCCAGAGGTCCCTTCCAACCCTATGATTCTGTGATTCTGTGTAACCTCAGTTTTCACTGATACAGGCAAACCCACAAAGCTCATGAAAAATAAAGACTGTATGTGGCCATATGTTTACATAAATATCAACTTATGTTACATAAATATGTGTACATAAATATTTACCAGTAGTCAAGGCACTAGCACACTGCCCAGGTGTTAGCTGCTTAATGTGCATGAGTGGTTTTGGAGGAGGAAAGAAGTCAAATAGTGCAGTAGAGCTGGGAAAATGAAAGGTGGTATGATGATGCAGAAAATTATTTAGATTGTTGAGAACAGAGGTTCCCTTTTGCTACATTTGAGGAACTTCCCCAAAATATTTACCTTTTTGTCCATTTGTCCTGCAGTTCGGTGGTCTGAATGGAGAAGACAAAAGGACAAAATGATATTTGCAAACAAAAAATCAATATTGAACATCCTTTATAACCTTTGCAGGTATGACTGTCACCTTGGAGACCTAACACTCTGCAATACGTTAAGATGAACTTGATCTCCAGAACACATCCTTGTCACCAGTATAAAACCTACAGGTGAAAAATCTCAAACTGCAGTATAAATGACATCACCAAACTGCTCATTTTCAGGTACCTAATTTGTGATTAGATTTGTGAAAATTATCTCTTGTTTCTCAAGGCTAAAAACTGTATTTTGTGTTCCTTACTGATCACCAAATATCTAAGCTCTGCCCAAATGCATGGCTGTGTTTTCCCATGCACCGGGAGGAAATGGAGCGCCTCATTGCCCTACAGCTGTGGCTCCCCCCGCAGTGAATAGGTGATGACAGACGGGACATTGGGTTTGGAATTCACATGATTTCTGAGATCCCATGTGCTTGCTGGTGGGCACGGCAGTGTTTATTCTCATCAGTTTACACCCAAATTTTCCCTCTGCTGGTTTATCTTAGAACAGATAAAGACAATTACTATGTGTGTATGTGTACATTACTATTTTTTGAAAAAACCCTCAGATATTTCCTGCTCTTTTTCCACTCCTGCCTCCCACTATAGCCCAGCCCACCCCGGGGAAACACTCTTCACGCTGAGGGCGTGCATTGTGTGGGTACTGGCAAAGTGCTCAGGGGTTACGCGAGGGGGGAGGCAGCAGCTGAGTCAGAAGCGCTGCGGTAGTGCTGGGCTGGGGGCAGTCAGCAAAGAAACAGCAGAGAGACAGTTCTTCTGCTTCTGGCTGCTAATAAGCTTTCTGGTGGCAGCGCCGTTCTCATCAGGACTGTTTGTTTTTACAGGCTGCCCTTTGTTGACTTTAGGCTTGTTTTCCTTGCCACGCAATACAAATATTCTCAGGCGTAAAGCTTTCCTTGCCCCTACTGCCTTCTTTTCATCTGGGACCATGTAGGAGCTAAATTTAAGTTTGATTGATAGCGTTTAATCCAGAGAGGGTCAGGGTGCTATTTTCCTGTTAAACGTTCTCTGGTTTGCTTCTTCTGTTTACAATCATGTCTCTAAAGCACTCTAGTCAGTCCTGCTTCCCAATGAAATCTCTTTTTCTTTCCTTGCCGCTGTGGGATAGTTGATCTTAATTATGTGGAGCCTCATGCCGCTTTGTCTGATCCTAGATGGAAAAGAACAACAGCTATGGGCCTTTAAACCAGATGACTTACATACTCCCTCCACTATAATAGATAGCAGGCCCCAAATTCCACTATTGTAAACCACTAAACATGGAAATACGAAAGCAGTCCTGGTTGTGTTTTCCCTTTCCTGACAGTCTTTGAGAAACATCTTGAGCAACCACATGTTCAGCATAACCATATGAATTCTTTTTTATAGCTCTGAAGACAGCAATCTTACTGTCTGTCTCAGTACTGGATGTAAGTAAAAATTTTCTTTCTACCAGATGTCTGCGCAATCTTATGCACATTATTTGCACATACTTTGAGCATGACACCTCTTGCTGATGTCAACTAACTGGATGTGTAGGCTTTTACTGACTTTACCTAGTTATTTGATACCATCATTGCCTCATGGTAAAATTCTGACATTCTTAGCAAGTTGCAAAGGTTTAGGGCTAGGGAAAGAAAGGCAGGACATATTGACTTAAGGCTTTATACTTTTGCATTTTTTTCTGGAGAGTATACGGTCTTTTATGGAGGAGTTACAGTCTTCTGTTTTCAAAAATAATTCCTTCAGCTCTGATGAAATAGGCACACATGCACACACAAAAAAGCAAATGAAAGAAAAACACCCGGACTACTATGTGAATTTGGAAATCTTTTTAATGGTTTAAAAAGTCCTTTTCTTTTGTTTGCCTCTATAGTCACATCATATTCTTTATGATGTTTTTGCAGTGTTCCTTAAAGTACATTGACAGTCATCTGCTTACACACATGTATGAGGTTAACTAATCAGTGTTTTTCCATGGTATAGTCCATCAGGGTTAGAAATTAGATCTTATGAGTTGTTGACAAATCTAGCCTAAAAAATGCATGTCCTGACTCTGACATTGCTCTCAAGTAGCTGTTGCTTTCTGTTCAGACATCCTGTGAAAAAAAATCTCTTTAATATACAGAATTTTTAAAAAATACATCATAGCAGAAAGCCACCTCACAATCTAGAACCTTGCCAGTTTGCACACATGATTATGCATTTACAAGTTGCTGCTGCAAGAGCTGAAGCGTGTATTCTCCTGTAGAGCTATGCAGGTATATGTACATACACTCAGACCCTTTACTCATGCACATGGAGAACACATTTGAACAAGTAAGTACACCTCTTGAACTATGCTGCTGGAATCCTTAGGGCTAAGCTGCTAGGAAACTAACAGCATTAGATTGGCTTATGTGTTAAAAATGATACTGGATGAAATAATATTTGTCAACTGGAAGTGGAAGATTTGGAAACAGAAAATTACTCTTCTGAGAAATACAAAAACAATGCAAAAAAACTCACCCCAAACTCCTCCAACAAGGAAACATGAGGAAAGTAGATGGGAAGAACTGCGGACTAGTACTTGTCCAAGACTCTGTGACCCTGTGAACTGCTTGAAAATGGAAGAAGGATTTTTTTTCCCATTTTTCAAGAAAGAATCACAAGAAAAAAGATGAGCAGATCTCTGCATCTTACATATACAAGACGAGGGCTTCACTTTACCTAGTTTAGATGTATAAAAATTAGGTGTATATCTTGGGTAGTGCTTTCATCTCACTTTATCAGCATGGGATGCAGGAATGGCCACAGGAATGTCTGCACTAGTTGAGAGCAAATGTCCCTGTTCTTCCTTCTCTAACAGAGTCCATAAATGAATGATAAGGGTAAATAAGGACAGGACAAGAATGTATGATTCTTCCCGCTTTAAGTCCTCTGCCGTGTACAACTTCTGTTGGGTGAGGAGAATGTTTGAGGACCAGATGCAGTTTGTCTATTTAGTAACCTTTGACAGATCCTTCCTCCAACTACTTGTCCAGTCTGTCTTTGAGGCCACATGAACTCTTTCACTGGACAAGAACAGCTATAGATCTCTGTTGCATGAAGATCCATTTCCTTTTGTTTGCTCCAAACCTGGATCATACTGCCTTTGTGTGGTGGTTCCTAGTTCATATACTGTCAGAGGCAGGAAAAAGTTAATTCCTAAGCATCTGCTTCATGCCACTCATGGTTTTGTAGACATCTATCATCTCTCACTCAAGTTGTCTTTTCCAGCCTGAAGACTCCTGCGACTACTCAGTTGTTCCTCATGTAGAAGATGTTTCATGCTTTTCTCATCTTTATTGCTCTTTTCCAGTTTTCATATATCCTTTTCAAAAGAAGGGGACCAGGCACATCACACACTGATATGGCATTTAACTTCTCTGAGTGATCATCACTTATCCTTCTGGAGTCTTAAGAGGGCATTTTGCCCCTTCCTGATATGCTAGAAGAATTTAGTCCTCTTTTTGATTCCTTCAGCATTTGCTTCTTGCTCTCTTGGCTTACTTATGTTTTTATATTCAATATGCTAGAATGCATATTACTGTATATGTTCTTTTTCTGGATATAATTTCATCTTTTTTAAGAGTATTTAATCTTTTTTAAGAGTATCTTGTGCCTAATGAATTGCGCTATTTTGCCATTTAATGGCATCAGTTTCCCTTTAACCTTTTTCAAGACTTACCTAATAGATGACAAGTGAGGAAACAATAGCAAGATTTCAGCACTGAGTCCTGCACCATTATCCCCATCACATTCTTAGGTGTATCTTCTAGCTTCTTTTTAACAAGCTTATTTAAAAAAAAAAAACAAACAAAAGAAAACAACCCCATAGTTCTCATTTGGAAGCTGAGCACAACTTTTGTGGCTTTTTGATATATGATGTCCTGAAAGACACCAAATCTAAGCACATTGGAGTCATGATATGTGGAGAGGGCTGGCAGCCCCAGGGGGATTTATTCCCCTTATCTTAAAACCAGACCTGAAACTGGCTATCTTGTCTCATCTCTGGCTACAGGGGAATCTGGGTGACTAACTTAGATATTAGGCTGGATGACTCATGGTTAGTGTGATATAGCTAGAGCCATTTCAGTGTCAAATAATCCAATGCTTCTTTCTCAATCAGCTTGGAAAAGAGCAACGTTAGGTTAAGAAACACATCATTATGTGTAGAAGCATGTGAAATAAAAGCTCTGATGAAGACAGTGGTTACTGGAGATTAGCTGCAGAAGTAATTTGACAACAATGGCTGATTTTTATCAGCTTCAGTTGATACAAATATACTTGAATCTATTGGTGTTAGATTTATATCAGCTGAAGTTAAGTGTTCAAAGCGTTCAAAGTTGCCCAAAGTGTTCAACATTTTTCTCCATCTTCCTGCTTTCCTTTAAGCTCCTGCAGTTTTTCCTTCAGCCTCATACACCACTAAGTATAGAATCATAGAATTGTAGAATTGTTTAGGTTGGAAAAGACCTTTAAGATCACTGAGTCCAACCGTTAACCTAGCATTGCCAAGTCCACCACTAGACCATGTCCCTAAGTACCGCATCTACATGTCTTTTAAATATCCAGGGATGGTGACTCAGTCATTTCCCTGGGCAGCCCGTTCCAGTGCTTGACAAAGTAGGGAGGAGGTTTGATAGGGATATCATTTATTCTCACTTTCCTTTTGCTAACCTAGCTGACCCAAGTTAGTGCGTGATCCCAAGATTGCTATTGTCAACAAAGGGACGTGGGGAGATGCGTAACAAGAGGTAGTTAAAGAGGGACCATGGCTTTGGCACAGGCTCATTCCTAGACTGGTCTAAGCCAGTCATAAAACCTCACCCTTGATTTATAAACACTAATTGTCTTTTAATGTTACCATTGTAATTAATAATCTATTCCCATTTCTTTGTTTATACCTCTCCCTGGGGGAATAATTTATATTTTCATTGTGTTTCTTTGTAGAGAAAAGGCTAGGAACTGCATTTTAAAGATGCACGAAAGCTTAGTAGTCCCTTCATACCCTGTTTTAAATCAGTTGGTATTAAATGACTCACAATAATGTTACCTTAAGTCTTTGTAAGTGTAATATGTCTGTGGCCAAAGAAAAATTGTCTAACCTGCTAGTCTGAACACCAGTGTTTCTTTTGTGCAAATTTCATGAGTGCAGAAGAAAAACTGCGTCTAACATTGAAAATCAGTTTTACATCTTTGCTATCCTACATAGACATGAAATTGTCTATGTCTGATAAGACAGTGATGGTGTACATGAGGGGTTCTAGCAAAAAGAAACTGAGTTTTGATTACTAGGCTTCTACCAGATATGCTGGCCTCTTTAGGCGAACATCAGGAGGCAACTTTTCTACTAATAAATAATGTTTATGAGAAACGTCATGATACACATATAAAAGGCTAACATAGAAAAATGTGGGAAATATCTTCATCTTCAAAATGAAGACTCAGCTTGACACTGCATGAATTTTGCTTTTCCAGAGCAACTTATGCACAGGACAAAACCATACATTCCTCCTTTCAATGCCTTCCGTTTAGTCTTTCAACTTTCATGTCTTTTAAATGAAGACCTTTATGTATTAGGCCACAAATGCCTGAACTTCCAGAAAGCGCCTATTTATTAAATTAATTTATTAAATTTATTTATTATTTTATTAAAAAGCAATTGTGCAGGGGCTTAAATGGACTCAATAATTTACAACTTTCAGACTGTCCTCTTCCATCCTGCTTAATATCTCTATTTAACATGGGCTTTGCCCAAGTTCAGAATTGTAGAAGTATCATTCTCCTCCCCCCACACTGCCTAGTTACTAACAGGAATGACTAAACTGTTACCGATTTCAATGCTGTTGAGTTAAACCCAATATTATTGCAGGTCCTCACAAACTAATGATGACAACAAATGAAAAACCCTCTGCCTCCATCTTGGTGATATATTGATAAGGTTAGTCAGTTCACGGTGTTTGAGATTTTGTAATTCACACATTAAGCAAATCCCTTATCTATGTACCTATGTGCTCAGGACCCAGCATCAACTGATGTAAATGGGGAACATCCTGTGGATTTGAATATGTTGCTTTTGAATCAGGCCATTCTGGCATTTCTGGGACACTTTCCTACTGTAGCATGCTCTGCTGAGGGTATTTCTCTCTTCCTCCTCCCTTCTTCCCTCCCTTCTTTCTTCCCTCTTTTTCACATTCATGGAACCAAAATGTCCAAAATGAAACTACAGCTATGGACACTACACAGAGGCCAGGGCAGCATGTCAAACACTTTCTGTTTTCACATTGAGACTGAAAAAAAGTTGCTTCTCTCTTCCTCTGCTTCTGTATCTACCAACCTCTTCAGAGCTGCCATTTTGCTAGATTTGCTAGCCAATAATTGAACAACCAGTTTGAATTATAGCAGCGTAACCATAGGTAAAGTAACATGTATAATAACTATGACAATCTGAAACAAAGCACTTTGCAAAAGTACCTCTCATTGAATGAGAAGACAAGGTGTCCTGTGAGGTCTCAAAAAGTCCAAAAGTTACAAATTTGGTCTTGGATCTCTCAGTTTCATCCTGGGTAGTAAAGGAGCAGAACAGTACAAAAAACGCCAAAAAACTTCTGAGTCTCTTTCAATCCACAGCAACTGCCTGAGGGGCAGTCTTGTCTATTATGTGCTTTTCTCGTAGGCTGTTTCTGGTAAACAGTTTGCCTTAAAAATGTCTGTCACCATTATGCCTGCACTTACAGGGAATGCTATTATTTTGAATGCACAAAATGCCCCACTGAGACAGCCATGTAATCAATACAAGGCTGCCTGATGATGTTCTGAAAAATATTCCTTGAGGATCTTTCCATATAGCTATTTCGTGAACTTGCTCCCTGTGGCAGAGTACAATTGCCTGAATTTTTCCAATAGAGAAACCCCTAGTAAAAAAAGCCCCCTGTAAAAGTAGCCTGGTGGGCTGCAAATGGACAAGAACCTTTGCATGGGCTTTTCTTTTTTTCATGGCACTGCTTAGTTACTCTGAAAGATGAGTGTCCTTTTTCACTCTTCGACACATGAACTTTCTGAAAAGTAAAGTCCAAGTGGCGTGCCATTCCCTCCTTAACTGCCAGATAGATTGTATTTGTTTTTACTATGTTCCATGTACTGCTGAAGAGAACCTGAAAAAAATCAAAAGCACTGCAAATTCAGGCAGCATGTTTATGGTAGTGGTGTATAGGACTCTATAAGAATATAAAGAAGTAACAGAACATTGACCGAGTTCGTGAAAATACTACAAGTCTACCTATGTTATCTACCATCTTGTCCCATCTGCAGGTAAAAATATTTTCATAGTACAATTCAGTTCCCGAACTACAACTGAAGATTAGTCATAAAATATTAATGTGACTAATATCTATTATGAAGTTACAGCAAAATCTGAGGAGAGTTCACGAAGATCCTTACATCCTCCAGCAATACAAAGGAGGGCCTCAGAACTCCCACCTACATTTTATTCGTTGCAGATGAACAGTGTTACTGCAAAGAGGGAAGACTTGTGGAATGTAACTTCAGAACTTTTAATTGTAAAATGTAGGAGTTTGTTGTCCCCTCTTCCTCTGGTGAGGTCTTAGTAGTCCAGACCTCGCCTAGGAAAATGAAGGGACCCTGGGACACTACCCCTTGTGAAGCATGCAGTAAGAAGAATAGAAGGAAGAAGGAGCTGAGGTTAGGAAAATTTGACCTATGAGAAGGGTCAGAGGAATTGAGTTTGTTTAGTCTAGAACAGACCAAAATGAGGGAGAACGTGATAGCAGTTTTCAAATATGTAGGCTTTTATAATTAACTGCGCACTATATCCACTAGTCTTAGGACAAGAAATAATCAGATTAATTTAAGTAAAAGGGGTTTAATTCAGATGTTAGGAAAAAACACTTCTTATTAGAGAAATATTAAAACAGTGGCACAGACAGCCTAGGGAGTGTAGAGGGAGATTTTTGAAAGGAGGTAAGATAAACCTCCCATTCAGGTTGTCTTGGTAAATGTTATCCTACCTCTGAGTAAATGGAGGGCATAGATAATCCCCTGTGGTATTTTGCAACTCTATGTTTCTGTGATTCTAGGATTAATTTCTGGAGATACATAAAGTCTTCAGCAGCACCAGCTCTTTTCAAAGATGCTCAGCAGCCTTGCCACCTCTCTGGCAAACCCATGGCACCTGCAGTGCTGGGTCATAGACCTTTTCCATCTTGGCCATACCACAAAACCTTGCTGTGCCTACTGGATACACTGATACCCAAGATAACCTTATTTCACCCTGGAAGGGTCTAATATTGTCTTCCCTTCAACCACCTACAAAAGGCTACATACAAAAAATCCACATCCACGTAACAAAATGCATGAGGATGGAAGACCAAACCAACCAACCAACCAGAACCTTGTAGTTTTAATATACAAATGTCATGCCTGGGCACAAGGTGAAAATAAAGTCTAGTCTTCCCGTTGTCCATCTTGGAAAACCTCTGAGCAATTACATTCAGCATCTTCTATTGTAGAGGCCTTGACCATATTTGTCCAACTAGGACAGAAAGATTTTCCTGCTGTTCTTCCCAGTCTTCTACCTAAAATGGAAACCTACATTTTACAGCTTCCATTTTCTACTGTCTTGTAAATCCTTTGTCTTCTTGCCAAAAAATATCAATAGTGTCCTGTATGAAGGAGGAAGCTTATGTGTCTCTACTCACTGCATAGCAAGAAACAACTAAATTGGGAGCCAAGGAAATTGTTTGGCTATTAAGTTCTGAGTGTTGATAATGGAGATGGTCACTTACAATTGTGCTTTTTTTCTTGCTAGGTCTTCCTTTCTTCTAGTAGCCTCCTAAACCAGACGTTTACTTACCAAAATTACTCATAATGCTGCTCAAAAATGGAAAAGCAATTGCAGAAAAGAAGAAATAGTTTGTTGCCAGTGCAGCTCACTTAATATCCTTCAGCTCTCTTCCATGCTTAGAGATCCCTGCTGAGTTGCCTGTTCAGAGGAGTTTCTGATATTCTTTGTGAATGTAACTGATTCTAGCTCTCTTATTCAAAATTAAACCTTTTTTTCCTTTCCATCACTTTGAGACCCACCTGTCCATGTTGGGTCTGTGAGGATGTCTCAAAAGGCTCTGCAGTCCCACACCAGGCCCATAACAGAGCATAGATGAATGCCCTGTGAGAAAGAATGCAGGGAGGCCACCAAGCTCTGCTTCGTCAGTTCTCACCATCCCGTTGGGGAGAATAAAACTCTTAAATTGTTTCTTATTCCATAAAGTTGTCTTTACTCTTCTAATTACAACTGCATTGTTGAGCAATCAAGTACGTGATTTCTAACAGCCCCAGTCAACAGCCATTGCCCCAGCCTCTTCAAATTTGTCTTGGAGCAAGTTGTAGGTTGCACAACTCCTCATCTGATCATGATATATACACACATTTTAATGAAATACCTGTTTTTCTTCTAAAATGTAAAATCCATTGCTTTTCTTCAAAGATGGTATCCCAACACATCCTGTTACTCTTTGCCATTTCATGCTATATTTAAGTCGTTTCATCGTTTCAAAATCCTCATTGTGTTGCTGTATTACTGCCGTCTCACTGTAGGCAAAAAATGACTCCCAGTAACTACAAGCCATGCTTTCCTTGCCTTTTCTTCTTTTTTACCTGACTACATGCTGCCATTTATGAAAATGGGCAAGGCAAACTCAAAAATTGCCTGCAATCTATCCATTCTTCCTTAGCATTTGAGATTCCTGTACACTTTCTCTGTGGAGGTTTCTTCCCATATAATTCTTTTTTGATCAACAACCTGTCAGTTTCCCCCCTTTAACACTGTTCAGGACTCTCCATAGCATCCTTGCTTTCCATCCCCTACTCCCTCCCTTCAGCAGCGTTCATGGTTTATTTTGTCAGCAAAATCCTTTCCTCTGATTTTGACAGATCTTCTCATTCAAGTGGGACCTTGATCTGTAATTTGCGCAGACATTCATCACCTTGAACTATGGAAATGATCCTTATGTAGTTAATGATAAAAATTATTCTGTGTTTTTTTACACATATTCCACACATCTCCATTTCAATATTGTTTATATCAAAGGCATTAGATCCTCAATACATTAATTTGCTTATTCCAGAACATTCAGCACAGACAATGCTCATCAGAACAACACATTAAACAGGGTTGTACTGTCTGGATCACTTAGAGAAATGCTCTAGGAACTTATTGGAGGACTCTGTCTCCAGAGTATCATAGAAGAGCTCCATTCTACACCCAAGTCTGTCACAGTTTGTTGTAAAATTTGTCAGAAGTGAAGGAATGTGAAGTGAATATATGGTTGCTTTATCATCCTGGAAATGGGATCCAGAGAAAATAACATTAGAGTAGGCCTTGAATTCTCTGCTCCTTACTTGTGTTTCCATTGGTACAGGAGAGACTCCAAATAATTTCAGCAAATGAGTCACAGCAACAAAAAGCAGGAAGGCTCTGAGACCATGTCCCTGTGTAGTGGAATCTGTGCATTTGCACAACACCACCCTAAGAGATCATTTCTGCTGAAATGACCATAAGCCTGAGCCTGGTATTCTGCACGAGGGTTGTTTGTGGCATCTCTTATATACCTCAAGGGAAGAGTCTTACCTCTGATGCTGTTTACCTTCTCTGGTATTTGCTCACAAATCTGACACTCTGGGTCTCACACTTTTTCTCTCTTTCTAGTACTGGGATTTAGGTGAAAACAAGGAATCCAATTCATATACTTAAGAATCACCAGCTCCAGAGTGCTGGTGTGTCTCATAAGCCTCTTATAACCTCTTGAGTGGAGCATCCAAACTGGAATAGAATCCCTACAGTGCCGATGGATCCCCTTATAGACAGAAATAAGCCACAAGGATAGCTATTTTGTCTGTATGTTTCTGGCATATAATGATGCTGGTGGAGATCACTGCTCACTTTCTAAAGATGCATATGGAGTTTTCCAGGAAGATCAGACCATCAGAATCACTTCCCATTTACCAGTGGCTCTCCCTGGTCATCACTCACAGGCAAGAAAGCAAATGCTGTTTGCTCTAGACTATCCTTTCCCTTCAGCTCATCCCTCCTGGTTCCCTTGCACCCTGGTCTCTCTAAGTTTCTACCACAGGGTACAAACCCTTGCCTGTTACAGCAATAATGCTCATAACCTTGGTTGGTGAATCAGTGAGTTCAGCTGTCTTTGGGAAGTGATTTCTGCCTTTAGCTGCAAGGAAGCAGTTCCAGGTTACCCAGATGCTTAGGAGAACAGAGCTCTCTCTGCCCTCCCTGTGGGAGGCTGCATTCATCTCATCAGGAAAGGGAGGGCTTTTCCCTCCCTTTCCCTCTAGTTTAAATATCCTCAAAGCAAGAGACTGGCTTGATCGTAGATGAGGTGTGCGCAGTCTGCTCTGGTGGTTGTCAGCAATGAAAGTCATGTAAATTCTTTGGGTTTTCAGGCATCAGCCAAGCCCAAATCCTCAAAGTGTGGAGTTGTCATGTGCATGACTGGCTGATGCGCTGCGTTGGCCCAGACATGCTTGACTAGTATACAGAGATGTGGCTGTGGGTAAGCCTGATGCAATGATGTGAAGAGACTAGACCACAGGTCCTGAACTGTCAAGGGAAGTGCAGTGCAAGTCAACTCAAAGTTTGGAGCCTAACGGAGAAGTGTCTCATCCCCTCCACCAAGAGATGAGCTCACTAAACATGGCAGAAGGAACATTGCTGCTGCTCTCGCCATAGAGACACCGAGTTACAGGGGTCTGTTTTGGGCACCTGTGGATCAGAAGATTAAAGAGAAGACAAAGCTGTGAGTGGATTGCCCATATAAAATGAATTTTGCTGTTTCACTTTGTTCTTTTCTTAGCAGAATACAAACTTACTAAAATAGCAGCTGAAATTCAAAACACAACGTACCTGAGTCTGCGTTTAGTTAAGTATTTCATCCATGTCTTTGAGAAATACAAACTGCTAAAAATCTGAAGGTAGAGTGACATAACTCACTCTGCATGTATTGAGATGTAAAGAGAGAAACTAAATGCAGTGGTAGGGATCTCCTCTTAGCACTGAAAGTTACAAAAATAATTAAAAAAACTAGATTCAACTTTTATTCTGAGTGTTTCATCATATTAAAATTTGAATTATAACTTATTTATTGTGCCCTGTTTTGAATTCCTAACCCAGATAAAAATTCCAGTAACTGGTTTCACAAAGGCCTGAGTAAGGCATTGAGAACTGGAACCATTGTTTTTACATGATAGTTTCGCAAACAGATGGGCATGTCTTTGAATGAAACCAATGGGAACATTAAGCATTGCCTTCTGGGAATATTAAACATGGAGATTATTAGCTGATCTCCAAGAACACAGCTTTGTGTCAGGTTCTATTTTCTCCGTTTCTACACATAAATACTCGATATGTATGCTGGGCTATGTGTGGAGCAATTTACTCTCATACTCCCTCATTTAAAATTGTATTTTGTAGCTTAGATCAGGACCAGTTTTGTGTTTCCATCATTCTTTTTTCTTTTAGAATTCAGTTTTAATATGGGGTTTGCAGAGATGTGGGTACCTGGGGTGCGTAAGGCAATGTGGAAGAGGAAGCTGGGCTGGGAGCATGTAGTGCATTTTTGGTTCCTCCCTGGAGCAGAGATGACAGCTGGGATTCGTGCGCCTAAGCAGTGCCTAATACAGGAATGCTTGCGGGCAAAGTGCCATGCCACAGGCTACGGCATAAGACATTGAGAAATGAAAGGAAGAAAACCATGTTAAGATCTGCGAGTTACTTAAAATTTAAGGAAAGAAAACTTTGCCTGTCTTACACAAAATACTTATGAAAACAAGTTTTAAACAAAAGGATTTTGGGAAGTATTCTCAATAGCTTCAAATGGCATATTTCCAAAGTGTATTGTCCAAAGTGTTGGAAAATAAGGAAGGGAAGATTTATTTAAAGGTGCCTGTAGGGGGAGATGGTTGCCCAGGAGATTGGCAATAAACATTTCATCTCCAGGTCACCAGCCCAAGCCAGCTTTGCTCACTAGTGGCCAAAAGCCTACTGTATTATTGTCATTTGGAAAGGACATGAATCATCTGAGAGTCTGTGGAGACATGAAAATGTCTGGTTCAATAACATATATAAATTATTTTCTTATAATCCTTTTGGGGACTTCTGAAGTACACACAAACACAAACATCTTTCTGATTGTTTATACAAACACTAGTCTAGAAAATCCAGTCATTTTAATTTAAAAAATAAACTCACTAATTACACCAACTAACTTAAAGCCTACCTTCCCTTCCCTTCCCTTCCCCTC